>VRYO01002772.1:55808818-55868248 GCA_009812075.1 Sialia sialis | reverse complement strand
TTTTTTGTTTTCATATTTTCTTCCATCTGTTTCTCCTTCACTTAAAAATACAAACACCTGTATTTTGGAATCTCTTTTTTTTTTTTTAATATAATTTTTAACTTCATAACCTTTTTCTGACAGTTTTTTATACTATCATTTCACTGATCAATACATTAAATAATATGTATATATAACAATGCATTGGGTTTGCATGGCAAACCTCAGGTTTCAGGGGGGCTATGGGAGAGGCTTCCATGAGAAGCTGTTAGAGGCTTCCTCCATATCTGATGGAGCCAATGCCATCCAGCTCCAAGAGCTGCTGCTGCCCAAAACTGGGCCCATCAGTAATGGAGGTACTGCCTTTGAGACAACAGATTTAACAAGGGGCTAAAAAACATGTGCAATGGCAGACAGTGGAGCCAGGATATGTGAAACAGTCCTGCAGAGTAAGGTCAGTGGAGGAGGAGGTGCTTCAGCCCCAGGGCAGATTCCCCTCCAGCCTGTGGTGAGGGCTGTGCTGAGTCAGGCTGCTCCCCTGAAGCCATGAAGGAGCACGGTGGAACAGGGATCAACCTGCAGCCCATGGGGGACCCCATGCTGAAGCCCAAAGGAGGCTGTGAGCCATGGGAAATCTACACTGGTGCGGGCTCCTGGCAGGACCTATGGGTATGGAGAAAGGAGCCCACGCTAGAGCAGGTTTGATGGCAGGACTTGTGACCCGCCAGGAGACCCATGCAGGAGAAGTCCTTCCTGAAGGATTGCACCCTTTGAAAGGGATCCATGCTGGAGCAGATTGAGAAGAAGTGCATTGCATAAGAAGGATATTGGAGAAGTTTGTAGAGGACTTACTCCTATTCCGGAGCAGACGAACAACGCCAGGAGTCTCATGTCCCTGAGGAGGAAGGAGTGACAGAGACAAGAAGTGAGGAACTGACCACCACTCCCTATCACCCTGCACTGCAGAGGGGGATGTAGAGAAAGAAGGGGCCAGGGGAAGGTGTTTCAAGATTAAGATTTTATTTGCCGCTTTTATTCTGATTTCACTGGTAATAAATTAAACTGATTTCCCTAGGTCAAATCTATTTTCCTTGTGACAGTAACTGGTGATGATTTTTTCCTGACCTTATTTCAACCCATGAACATTTCATTACATTTTCTCTCACAGCTAGCTGAAGAAGGGAGTGACAAAGCAGCTTTGAAGGGCGCCTGGCATCCAGCCATGATCAACTACCATAAATAATTATTGTATGTAAATAGTGTTATAATCTGGTCATCCATTTGATTTCACAACCTCAGAACACCTTAAACAGTACCAAAATGCATTAGGCTCCATTGCCTGAGAATACCGATTCAAATATCATGCAAAGTTTAAAAGTCATACTGGAAGATTGTATAGTGATTTGCTAGAATTATGTGTGTTGATTCTTTTTGAGTCAAACATTAGCTTAGGCTTTCATTCAAAGAAGCTTTTTGAAGTTGCTGCTGGGAAGATGATTGCACATTACTGACATCCTGTAAGAGCAACATTTCTCACTCCCTGGACACAAACTCATTGGGATCATATGATGGAAACAGTATCAGTTTGCTCAGCCCGCAGCATTCCAGGATTAGACAAGAGGAACTCCAAATGCAAACAGAGAAAAACACTTAACTAGCTCCGAGGCAAATGTGATGAGTGAAAGGTAACTATCCATAATGCACAAAGGGACCATGCTTCAGGAGGAAGTCGGGTTATTCTGATATTTTATGCAAGATAAGCAGTTGAGGGAATTGTATTTGTAGCTATGGCGGTATCAGGTGTGCTGGTGGATGCAGGTATTTCAATGAGAAGACACAACATTGTGCAAAACAAGGTGATAGTGGAAGTGAATTTTGTGCATTAAAACTTCATCAACCTGCTTTGTCAGCAAAACTTGTCTCATATGAACTTCAAAAAGTTTTACTAAGTCTGATACATTCTTATCAAAACTAAAGCGGAATGAAAACCTATAAAAATGAATATACAGAAACCAAAGAAACCCAAATCTGATTAAATTTTTTGTCTTGATTTAGAAAGATACTCAGCTTGAAGAGATAGAGGAAAACATATTAAAAAGGATTTACAAGTAATTAAAAATAGTAATTATCTTTTTTTTTTTCCCTGTGTGTAAGAGCGATAGGCAATAAATATTAGGAGACTATTAGAATCAGAAATATATTTATAGTCCTGGTTGTGTCTGAGAGACACAAGCAATCCTTGTCCTATGGTGTTTTTAGAAAGTATTAAGTCATGCAAAAGAGCTGCTGATTAAAAAGTCACAAAGAAATAAAACATTCCTCCTCTTTACAGGTCTGAAATAAGCCATAATTTTGAGTGTCTTTTGACAGGCATTAGTGCATGCTTTTGTTTGTTGTCCTTTACAGGCTTCCCTTAGGCCACCTCCCACTGTGATTTCTGCTAGGATTACAGGAGTGCAAAGGGCTGGATCCAGTCACAGTTTTGCTCCACAGTTTGCAAAACTCTGACAACAACCTACATTCAGCCACATGAACCTAAAAACCTAAGTAAATTGACTAGGAAACGATGCCACTGTAGTGTCCAGTGACAGTGCCAATTCATTGCATGCACCTTCAGGCATTTTTTGGTGTGCCCTCAATACAGCTCCAAGAAGTGATGAAAACTGTAAATGGTTATTCAGATTGGAATAAAGTTATTTGATTATGCACCCCACTGATGTGCCTCCTTTGACAACACTGGTTATTTAACACTTATCACTCCTGTTTAGGTGTTCAGAGAAGAGCAAGAAGCACTTTCCATTATTTTCTGACAAGTTTCTCATAATATAAACATAGTACAGACAAGATGGAAAAATATATCCTATTTTCCTGTCTATGAAATTTAATGGAAAGTTAACAAAGAGCAGTGAATATAAAAGGGTAGTAACTCAATGTATCAATAGATCATCTTGTCACATCATGGTCTTAAATTCAAGTAGTTTAGTAGACTCAAACATAACTGAATTTTTGTAAGAAGAGTGAGGGTATAAGTTTTTATACTGTTGAAAGTTTTCAAAAGGGAAGTCAGCCATCACATTTCATGGACAGTTGTTATTTTAATTAGTAGGAACTTCATTTGGACCTGTAAAAGATATTGTGATTCATATTTTGCATTTTCTCCTGTGTTAGTACTCAAGAAGTTGAAGTATGCAATAAAATGGACTCTGCATTTGAATCAAATGTGGAGATTTATTCCATCAGCAGGAATATACATGGTAGCAATATTCTTGCTGTAGGGAAGGAAGTAGGAAAAAATGCATTAAGATTTGTCACAGCAATATTTAATCTTTTCAAGAACGAGAATTGTGGATATTAGAATTTTTACTACCCAAGTTATATTTAGAATTTTCTATAGTTTAATTGTAAGCTGTTATATATATGCTATCTTTAAAATGCTTTGGCATTTTGTTCAATTTACGGTGCTGAGCTTTCTTTAATCTTCTTTTTACTGTGCAAAACTATATTTTTTGGCAGCTTCTGGCCATAAAGACAACAAGAACCCACTCAACCCAGTAACAAACATAGATCTATTAAAGGTTTTTTTAGGGATCCGTGCAATTAATTTTCTTCAAAGACTTGCTAAAGTACTTTTGCAGGTTATGAAAAGAAGAATGACCAACCAGAAGTGATTCTAGGCCCAGCAGGAATAAAACACATCCTAGAATCTGGTAGGAACACTAAGCTCCAAAATGCCTAGCTCTGAAACCCACGACAACTGTTCGCAGTCATAGCAGTTGTCAGTATTTTTAAACATACAGAAATATTTACTTGCTAGGCACATTTAAAAAGAGGTGAATAAATGGAAAACTTTTGGGAAAGGAAGAGTAAATTCCCTCCAACTAAAGCTATGGTAAGTTGCCACTAGTTTTGCTTTTCCCTAAGGCACTGAAAATTAAACAGAAAAAAAAGTCTGTGGGATTTCTGTATGTGCTAAACAGATAGGTTAAATGTGATTTTGAATACAGTTATTCTCGTCTGCAATCATAAGCAATAGCTGCACATCAATTTATCCTATTGCTTACATTAGAATCATAAATGATCTCACATTGTGGATGGCCTGGGGCATCTGTAATACTGATTAAAATTAACTTCTAGTTCATTAATTGTCTGTTAAATGAAACAAAGTGGAATGACAGGCATAGCTGTCTGAGATTAATCAGAAAATTTTTGTCAAACAGTGAACTACTTTTGATCAATAGTTCTGCTGGAACGTGTATTTAACACAGTTTGCTAAAAACATTTTAAGTTCATTTCACCAGCCTAAATTTTTTTACATGTTTTTTTTAATATCTTTTGGAGCCATTCCTTATGTCAAATTCCAAAATTACAGTCATTAAGGATACCAAACAACAGAATGTGTGCCTGTGTGCTAGCAATAATGACCAAACATTAACCCCTTTTCTGCCTGAATTACTAAAGGGACAACAATTTGAAAAGGAAAGATATATTCATTGCTGCTCTGTTTTCTCTCTCTTTTGGCAAAGACAGGCACAACTATTTTCAGATTCAGTAGCAGATCTGCAGCTGGGCCTTAGTAAGAGAATGGGAAATTTTGTTTACTAGTCAAAATCTTTGCTGTAACTATTCTGATAAACACCTGTAGTTACACACTTTCTGCAGGGGGAAAAAAAGAAATCAGAATTTAAAAAAACCCAGAGTGCTTATGCTTTTGTTAAAGAAAGGGCTCTCTACATCATCATTGTTTATAGTCCTAGTCTAGCCCATTGCACCAAAATGAACATGAGAGATGAAAGAACATCTTTGTACTTTTAAAACTATTCCATAAGACCCCATAGTCTGAGGGCAGGATATGTTCTCTTTCAGTACCTTATATGAAGATCACATTTATGAAATTTCCACTCTCCTAAGGATACAATAAGCTTTTTCCAGTGCTGCTCATCTTTGAGAAATATCATCATCACTACCTATTTCTCAGGAAAGTTGCTTTTTAAAATAAGGAATGACTAGGAGTTTTACTTTTTTAATTGCTTCCTGTAGTCCCTGAAACAATGCATATGACATATCCATTCAGGTCAAGCCTATTCTATAATCACAAAATAAATGTCAACAGTCAAAATAATCCTTCAAGTTATAACTGTGAGCTAGGTGGATTTTATTGTGCTATTTCAGCCTTAAATTGCTTAATGCACAAAAGTTTCATATCTTTTCACATAAACTTCTAGATTAATCAAAATGAAAAGGTTTACTGTTGTTTAATATTTAGCAGCTTATCCATTCAATATCATTGATAAACCATGTTGGAAAAACAACCAACACAAAAATATGGGCTTCTCCTTCTTTCCATCTGTGTCTGTGGTTAACAGAGATATACCAGTGACAGACAATGAAGTTTCAGGTATGATTAACATCTTCCAATCTAAAATTCATAATATGTGGGCATAGTTTTTAAGGGAGAGTAAGGAAACTCTAAAATTTAATAGTGAGTTTCAAGGCATAGACAAAGTTAGGAGCTCACTGCATAAAATGCAGACACATAGAAACTTTGCTATTGTATGGTTTTCAGAAACTAATATATGGAAACACTTTCTGAGAATTGCCTTTCCTAAGAATAAAAGAAGCATGCTTGAACTCAGTGTTTAGAGTGATATTTGCAAAAAAGAACAGAGGCAATAATTATATGAAGATAATAGTTATGGATGGTTTTTATGATTGGAAATTAATATACTTTACAATCTGTAGATTTTAAAAAACCCATTAAAAAAGCAACAAACATAAATGTAAAATTGCACTCCATGAGCTTTTCTTTGTATTTTTCACTTTCTGTCTTCAGTTTGTTTTTCCAAACATGATGAACATTGTGATGTTTTATTACTTCATAAAAATAAGTAAAGAATACCTTCAGTATCTGAATTTCTTGAAATACAGGATTCTTTTTTAAAAACTTTTCTGTTGTGAACTATGTTAACAGTGAAAAAGTCTGAGTACTAATGTGATAAATAAAAGAGCCAGAGAATAACCACAAGACTGAAATTGTTTCCTCACACCAGTTAGCTGTTCCTTTGCTCCATGACTGATTTGGATTGCTAACAACATGCTCTACAGGAAAATATCTGGGCATTGGTTAGTTCACTTCAAATCTGTTCACAGGGATAAAATCAAGTGGGTTTTTTCCTTTTTCCAAGTCCACTGACACTAATCCTAGCAATCCGTGCATCTCCAGAATCCTCCTTATATCCTGACACAAGGCATTTGTTTCATACATTATAAAATAATGATCTGTAATACAACCTCCACATTATATTACATTTCTTGAACTGGAGAAACCTGCACAAAATAACAGTGATGATTCAGGGAGACTTTATAAGAGTCAGAGCAGCTGCAGTCCAAATGGTTTATACTATGGGTGCAAAAAGCCTGATCCAAGAGAGCTTATTTCTCAACACTGTAAACGAGCCCCTCTGTGCTGTGCGGCCCAAAGGATGTGATTTTCTAAAAAATCCATGCAAAGCGAGATAACTCAACCATGCATAGCAAATACTATTCTTAAAATATTTTCAAGGAACAAACAAATAAATGATAGGTTTTTAAAAACACACTGGTAACGGCTAAAGTAAAACATGAAAAATTAGTGACTCAGTATGGCAGGATAACATAAAGCCTCATTGCTGGCTTCAGTTCCTTTTGTGCAGCAAAGCCAGAAAGGCTGTTATAATCTACTCACTGTTACCGGAATGACTAGTCTTTTCTAAAGTAACAATAGCAACACGATAATAACTCTTATTGTAGAGATACCAGAAAGACATTAGGGAATAGATTAATTTTCAGCATCTGCCACTTGCAGCTTATCATGCATTTATAACAGTAGATTCTTGACCTTCAATTAAAAGAATAATGTTAAGCAAATCATATAGTTCTTCTGAGCTTTGTTTTCATTATTTATTTTAAACTTGTTTATGTGTATCACAGCTCCATATTTGAAATGGACTCCGGGACAGTAATCCTATCATTCTTGCTTTGGACATGTTATAGACTCTTTTCCCTTTAAGTTAGAATTTGATAAGACCTACACCTGGTGTGTTTGCATAGCACTTCGAAATACAACAACATGTATTTTTTTTCTAATATTGTTTGTTTAGGAAGCAGTCCACAAGAAGACATGATATCATAGCTTTTATCCTGTGCCATAAAATCCCCCACAAAACCATGATTTAGCCAATCATTCCATGTCAAAATACTATTATTTATTTATAATTATGATTCCAAAACAGGGGTCAGAGGGGTCATTCAGCCCTTTGGGTCTCCAAGACCAAGGTTCCAGTGACCATGTCTATTGGATTATCTTTGAATAGAGACAACTGAACTTCAGTGGTGCATTATCTGTTCTAAAGCACAGACTGGTTGGAAAACATGGAACATTCTACTGTCGACAATGGGATACATCACCTACAGAAAGTTCTGACATTTGTTAAAGGCTTTTTAGTCAATAGAATAGGCCCCCATGTTAGATTGAAACAATATTCTTCTGTCAATCTTTAAAAGCCACTTTCTATTTACTGTAGAACTTAATTTATTTAGGGGGGCCAGTACACTGGGCACATGAAATCAGGAAAAAAGTTAGATGTCTAGATGAAGTACAGTAATCTCACAATTATAAGCCTCACTTGAATATAAGCCACACATCTGGGTAGCCAGGTAGAGCATGGGATTTGTCCATAAATAAGCCGCACCCGAATATAAGCCGCATTTATTTCTTTTTTTCTTTTTTTTTTTTCCTTTTCTTTTTTTTTTTTTTTTTTTTCGCAGCAGGGTGGGGGTGCTGCTGAGGGGCCAGGCAGTGCCAGGGCTGCACCAGGAGGGACCAGCTGGCAGTGGGAGATGGCAGCGTTGGGAGCAGGAACGGCGGGCAGCAGGATGCGGCAGCGCCGGGAGTGGCAGCGGCGGGCAGTGGGAGGCGGCAGCGCCAGGAGCAGGAGCAGCAGGGGCCCGGCCGCTCACCGGCAGCTGAGGGGCAGGGAACGCCTGCTCCCCCTGCGGCTTGTACTTCCGGGTTGGCAATTCTCCTGAAATTGTCCATAGATAAGCCGCACCTGATGATTAGCCACACTGCTGGAGTAGGCTGGATTCTTCAATGAAAAAGGTGCGGCTTAGAATCGTCAGATTACTGTATGTTAGGCGTGACTCTATCTTAAGAAAGCAGTTCTGGAAAATACTTGATCCAAATAATGGATTAATACCTACATTTATTTATTATTTCACCAAGGGAGTTTTGTTTTTCTGTTTCTTAAGTGGCTTTTCATAAGACAACAATTCTATATTGCACATATACATATATAATTCCCGCATCACTGTCATTTTATACACTAAACTAACAATGCAAATTAAATCTTGGTACAGTGAGAAGAGCATCACAATAAAAAAAATCCAAAAAACCCAACAGAAAATGCCTCTAAATTTATGCTTTGAAAACTGGTAAAAACAAGTTTCATTGCATTTGCTGTCTATTGGAAGATGTGAATATAATTTTTCCAAATATGTCAGCTATTAGATTTTATTATTCAGACTACGATTTATTCTTTATTTGTCCTAAAGGGACATATTCATATAGTTTACAGAAATGAATCTAATATACATATATAAAAGGAAATAAACAATTACTTATTCTAAAGTTGTGACAGTCACTGTTTGCTGCTCTTCCAGAAGAGTTGACAATACATGCTATTTGTGCATTTTGTTATGGTAATAGCTAACAGTTTTTGAGATTTACAGCACACTTCTCAATTCCAAATATCATCTCTACAGTCTGATACTTGCAAGGTGCACTTCATGGTTTTGGCTGCTAAAGAAGTAATGGGCTAAAGGTTTCTCTGCAAAGCCCTCAGATGTGTTTTCATAGTGTTGTTGAGGCATAGAGATCTCCAAGAAGTACTCTGACCAACAGAAAGATTAAGGATCAGAGTAGGACAAGTATGGTCTACAAAATAAAATGGCAATTACTCAACATCAGGTAACATATTATCTTCTTTGATGTTTATTGTGTTTATTTACTATTTAAAGATATTACCAAATATTATGGTTTTTTAAGGTGGAATGGCTTAAAAGTGAGAGGAAACTTGAATATTTGTGTTTTCCTGGCTGTTACAAACACATTGGCTCTAACTTTCCCAGTGGAGGGATGAATGGCATATTCTCTATCACAGCACATATGTAATGATTCTTTGGTGAAGCATCAAGGCACAGGATGAGACAGAAGCCTCAGGACACACAGTGACAGACTGCAGCTGAACTAGAGAACTGATTCTTGAAAACAGCAAGAAGCATGTAGAAAACAAGCCATCTTAAGTGAGAGAAATAAAGAAGCTTTCCTACAGATGGAGACAGAATTAGGCAGGACTTGTTACAACTATGGAAGTCATAAGAAATTCCAAGAGTGAAATGATACATTTTCAGACCTTAGTTTCAATCTTCCTCACATGGCTTACTCTGAACAGTTTTCTACTTTTGTTCTAACAAAGTATGAAAGGTGGGTTTTGTTGTTTCTATCTCATTTGTTTGGGGTTTTTTTTGTTGTTTCCTTGTTTTTGGGGTTTTTTTTTTGTTTGTTTTTTTGTTTTTTTTTTTAAATTTTGCTTGGCAGTGTTGGTTGGTGGGGATTTTTTGCTTTTGTTTTGTATGTGTAAAATTAAAAGTAATTTATTTTTTAACAAAATGGGATAACAGGAAAATTACAAAAATTAACAAAATATGCTCTCAAGACAATGCTTCTTTATCAAGGCATTCATTGTTGCTCATATTTCTTCTGTATTGTAGTTATTGTTTTCTATATTGGGAAATGTCTCCATTTCATCCTGGGCCACTCTGCGTGCTCTTCGTCACAACTGACTTCCTTAGTCACTGACTTCTACTTTCACACTGAGATCATGAAACATCTCCAGCATGCAAATGAAACCTTAAAATGGTTTCTTCTAAATAAGTTCATTTTCCCTTTAGTTTTAATTCTGGCAAAACTAACATGATATGTGGAGGATTTATTGTACTATATGTTCCTTACTATAGCTTTAAAATATTTCTGATGTCTTGACCAAATTGTATAGTACAAATGCTGTGAGATGTTGTTTTGGTTTTTTTTCAACAATTATCTTAAAATTTTGCCTGAAATTCAGATTTGTGTTCTGATTTTTGGTTAGTCTTTCTTACCAATGCATTGTCTTTCTAATTTATCCAATTGTTTAGCAATCCTGTATCAAAGGAAGCATTAACTACAGAAACATCTCAAGATCTCCATAATAGACAGCTTACTACAACTTATCACTGAGCCAAATATGATACATCAGTGGATAAAATGCAGTAGATCATGAGGTAGTTGGAATAACCACATAGCGCATGCTATTAGGTCTAGGAGTTCAACCACACTTTCTTTAATTCTTCTAAAGAGCACAGAAAAAAAAATTGTAATACAAAATTGTCTCTGCTCTAAGAAGAAAACTTAGATATCTTGAGCATTCCAGGTGTTGAAGAAAGACATCTTGGATATGAGGAGACAAGAGCTGTTAACAGCAGGAATTTGGACTCTAATGAAGCTATCTCTGAGGTCATAGAGTGGGGTGAAGAAGGAGGACAGATTGAGAGAGGAAGATAGGTTAAGAATTTGAGTCTTTTCCAGTGTGCTAAATGCCTACGTTTAGAGACTTCTCCTTTTATCCTCATTGACTGGAGTCAGAACCCAGACAAATTGCTTTAACTTGAAGTCTAAAGTTCAGTGAGCTACTAAAGAAATACAGCTCTTTCTATCTTAGTGGAATGGCTGATACATAAACAGCTCCACTCTGAGAGAGTAAACAAATATTTGTAAATGTCCACAAATGTGATGCCAAAAGTGAAACTACTCCAGACCACAGGAATGTTGAAGGCATCTTTATCCTCCCTATTTCTGAAACACTGAGAAACCTCATTACAGGTTATGTGATCTCTTCTTCAAAGCTTTGGGCCTCACCCCTTTTCTTCTAAGTGGAAACAAAACACTTATTAAATAGTTAAGACAGCTGAAAAATCTGAGTCTGTTAGTTACACAACAGTTTTTAAACTTTGTTAACAAGCAGATAGTATTGTTGGGTGATGGAGGGAAAAACCCTTGGAAAAATGAATTTAAAAAAAAAGAAAAATGAGATCTTAAATAGAAGACATTTTAGTCTGGTTTAGTTATGCAGTTATTTCAGTTATATCAAATAGAAAAAAAAGTAGTAGTTGAAATGGACTAATTTTAAAATATGCAATACATTTATATCATGCCATTTACATAGATATAGATCATTAACATTTCTCTTCTTTGTTCTGCTTACATTAAAAGTATTTTCTATTCTACCTACTGAGGTAGCTAAAGGCCATAAATGCAAAATGTGTATTTTTGATTTTTACTAAACTTTTTTTATTACAAAAATGGCTACTAGGATATTTATTTCCTTCAAGTTACATATTTTGACACTGTTTAAAAAACATTTCACACAGGAAAAATTTATCAATGTCTGATCTTAGCTCCATCTATCTTCTGATATTTAGTAAAAAGAGGTAATACAGAATTTAACTTCAGATTCTCTTACTGAACAAATTGTGTATTCTGATATGATCAAATTGTGTATTCTGATAAAGAACTCTCTTAAAAAGGACTTCAAGATTGCTACATAGAGTGGTAATTTTTGACCCTCACAGAGTAAGATAAATTTGACCGTGAGCAAAACTTAAGATGTTCTACTGTTTTACACTGAAATATGTTCCCCAATGTAATTAAAACTAAACAAAACAAAAACAAAAACAAAACAAGAATCCCAAGCCTAGTCCTAAATATATTTGGACCATATATTTCCAAAGCAGTACAGTCTTGGTTCAATAAAATAACTTCCAATATTTCAGACACACAAATGGACCTGAGGCACTGATATTAATTACATTGTAAACCTCACCTGGATCCCCTGGAATTTTTCCAAATCCAGTAACATTGGAAAAATTCCTGCTGTGTAATCATTAAAATGGATTGGTATATTCATAATGCAGGAATATAATCTAATGGGATTTTTCCTTTATTATTTATTAGATAAGAAAAAATTGACCTACTATAACAATCATTTTGTGTATGATTTTTAAAAATAAATAACAATAGCAATAATAAAAACATAGGTATATGGAAAGGTACAAATAATGTTGTAAAGAAAGATTTGTTTTAAAAACAAGTTATAATGCCATAATTTATTTTCTGTAGATTTATGCCCTGTTCACTTGAATAATGTGTTTTCATGTAGTGTTTGGATATCCACTGAGCTTTACAGAATAGAAGTGCACCTCTCTAGTGAACAGAGAGAAGCAGGTAATGTTGCAGACCTCCAGAGTAATATGCTATATGGCAGAATTTAGGTTTCTAGTACTGAATGGAATTACTAATTGACCCATCTCTGACTGATTCACTTAGCATTTATATTATGAGGGCAATGTCACCAAACAATGAAAAACTAGGTTCATTTAAATAATTTCACTTGATGATATTTTTTTCTTTTTAAAGGAAACAAAAGATAATATAGTCTCACAGTAGAAATGTAAAACACAATTTTTACTTTTTTACATTAGAAAGTGTTATTAATTTTATTTTAAAATTAGGAACAGAGAAAATAATTGATATACACACAGTACCACAAGAAATCACACACTCCTGAGGTGTTTTCAGGGCTGTAGCTCAGATGACATTTTCTATTACCTCAATTAGGTAGTTCTACTTGTTTTACTGCTGTCAGACTTCTATCTGGGTCTTCAGTCTGTTTGTTTATTTTTGGACTAACTAGAAATTTTCTTCTTCCAACACATTTATTACAGTAGAAATCTATTTTAATACTGATGCAAAAAAACATTTTTATGACAGGCCATGCTGGAGAGATATGGGGAAAAAGTGGGAATGAAAAGAGATTTAAAATCAAGAGAAAACAACAAAAAAAAAATCATCACAGAATCTGATTTCAAAACATGTATATGTGGGGTAAGTGTCAGAGAGTAAAATACATACTTCACTGCTTTGCAGCACCAATTTCTAATAAAATGCTTTTAACCCCAGTCCTACTCCATATGTGGGGGATTTTTTGATTCTTTTTTGGTTTTGTTTCACTGTAACTACTTTTTTTCTTTCTTTTTATTGAAGTATTTGGTCTTTTATTCTTGCAACTAAAGGGGGAAACAAGAACATATAATTGCTTTTATACTGTTTGTTATTTTACACTACTCAGTCAGTCATCTGGTATTCATCTCTTCTTTAAACTTAGTAGCCAACTTTTCAGCTGCTGTAAACTGCACAGCACTAACAAAATCAAAGGCACTACAGTGATTTTAATCAGCTGTTCATCTGGTTTCAGAGTTCTATTTAATATCATCTTACAGTCATATAGTAAAATAACTCTGAAATTCTTTCTTCTTTTCTTGAATTTTATACTTGTTTTTCTTATATCAAAGAGAAACTCCTCAGACAAAATATTTTCAGTATTTTAATTTATTAATTTTGTTTTACCACTTGCTTTCTTTTACTGAGACCCAGTGGGTATTCAACAGATGTTTTCCCTGAGGTTTTCAAAATTATCTTTATTTGTTATTTTACTTTTTCTAGGATGGCTACAGTCAATTTAGAATCCACCAGTTTGTGCAAGTTCAAATTGTTCCTTCAACTGTACATTAGCTTGCATTTCTCTGTAGTGGTTTGAATTTACTTTCATTGCCCAGCTACCAGGCATTAACTCATCTTCTGAAGTTCCTCATAACCTTCTCATAACCATCTGAATATTTAACTTATCTTATGATCTGGATTTCTGCTTAGAAAATACATATATTATTTTAATATCAACCTTAGTTCCAAAAATAACTTCGAACTTTTGTAGGTCTACTTCTAACCCATATTTACACTGTTTATTTTTTTCACCAGTATTTTTATTTTATTTGAACAGTTTCAGTTATGTGCCAGTACTTATCGTTCACCAATTCTGCTTTTTCCGTTTATCAATTACAGATCAGTAATCAGTAAGGGTTTTTATTTCAAGTACTCATTATATATCTTGCAATTATTTTGTTGATCACTTTTGCTTCTAGCACTTTAAAGTGGAGTATATTATATGCCTTACATACTTTATTTTGGAAGTAATGAGTTGTGAATCAGACTCATTTATTTGCGTAAATTACATTCTTGATTGGATAATGACTCTTGTGAAAGTCTCACATAAGTAGGCAAATATAAAAGTTAAAAGTTAGTGCTTAACATAGATCCATCTCGCAGTAGGCATTTAAATGGCTGTGAATTCCATTTTGATAAAAAAACTATGCCTAAAGCAGAGGACAAGAAACACACAGTGATTCTGAATCATGTCACAACTTCATCTGTTTATAAATTTGAACCCTGAATTTTCTGTCTGTACGTTCCTCATCTGTAAAATGGAAAGACATAAATACATGCACATTATAGCCCGTGAGAGTCCCAGTTCCATTTAAAAATAAACCTACAGAAGCAGACCAGAGGACAGCAAATAGGATAATAAGAATTGTAGAAAGAACACTAAATGAAGAAAGAACGTGGAAAGTTTGTTTAGCCTAGGGGGAAAAAACCCCAAATCTATTGCAGAATCACAAAATATTCTGAGTTGGAAGGGATGCAAAGATCATAGAAATTAAACTCCTGGGCCTGCACAGGGCAGCCCCAAGACTCACACCATGTGCCTGAGAACATTGTCCAAACACTTGGACTCTGTCGGGCTGGTGCTGCGACCACTTCCCTGGGGAGCCTGTTCCAGAGCCCAGCAACCTGCTGGGTGAGAAACCTTTTCTGGATTTCCAACCTAAATCTTCCCTGACACAACGTCAGGCCATTCCCTCATATCACTAGTCACCATACAGAAGAGGTCAGAGTCTGCCCCTCCTCTTCCCACACAAGTAGCATTTCTAGGCACTGAAATGGTGGTTAAACAAGGGAACAGCTTCCTAGAGAGGTGGTCAATGCCATAAGGCCGTCTGTCTTTAAGAGGCATTTGGAAAATAATAAGAACATGCTTTAATATTAGAGCAGCTCTGAATTAATGGGGGAGTTGGACTAGATGATCATTTTAGGCTCCTTTCAACTGAAATATCCCATCCCATCCCATCCCATCCCATCCCATCCCATCCCATCCCATCCCATCCCATCCCATCCTATCCTATCCTATCCTATCCTATCCTATCCTATCCTATCCTATCCTATCCTATCCTATCCTATCCTATCCTATTTATTTCTATTTCTATCTTATTCTATCTTATTCTAATCTTACTCCAAATGTTTTGATAGCCTTAAAGAAGCTCAAATCAATCTGTAAGATCATTTATAAAATACTATAAGATCAGCCAAATCAGATACTATGGAAAATCTCTGTCCACATGGAAAACCTCAGTCACTAGGGGTCTAATTTATTATGATGCAATAATAGATATAGAATCTGGTTAATTGCGTGTATCCAGAACTCTTGTTATACTGATTTTTAATACTGTAGAACGTACAAAGCAAAAATGAAACAAATTGGCTACCCTTTCTGTATCTGTTGTAAGAATAGTCCAGCCACAAGGTTAGATTAGGTTTTTTTTTTTTTGGTTTTCTTATCAAGGGGGAGGCTGCAGCCAGTCAATATTCTGGCAAATAGAGCTACTTTTTACCCTTTTCAACTTCAGGGAAAAAAAAAAAAAAAGGAAAATGAAGAGAGGCAACAATCAAAAAAATTGCCTTGTACAGGGAGATGGTATTGTGTTCAGTCTGACCTTTGCCTGCAACTCTTGACATCAGCTCTGGAAAATGTGTCAGTTTTCTTGCCTGGTTTGTTCAAGTGGTGAAGCCTTACTACTACTGTAAGGCATACTTTACATACACACACAAACACGAGTACGCTTATTTCTATGAAGTCAGAGGCAACAAAGCTGCCTTTGTATCTAGCAAATATAAGTCTTTCCTCCTTGCATAATTGCTTAGATGTTTTTGTCTGAAATTCTATTCACATTGACACTTCATGTATGTGTGAAACTGGTTTGAATGATGTCTACATTCATTAGTTTTTCCACAGTAACTATTTCCCTTACAAGGTACATGATCCCAGAGCAAAGAAAAGTTAACAGTTTAAAACTCTGAGGGTGTCTTTGTTGGGAACAGTATAATTTTTTAATTCACATTCCTTTCACTTAGTTTCTGTAATCCCTGAAGAGAACAGAGTCAAACTTTGTGTTTTAATTAGGATTTTCAGTATTTATGGCCTGCAGCAATGAAAGGGGGAAAAAAAATAATTCTAGGGTTGTTGTGGGAAAAAAAGATTTGGCCAAGTTTGCATTCTTGTGACTGTCATTTACATTTTCTAAGAACAGTTGTAAAAACTGAAAATGGTTTTATGATTCACAGCTCGTATGACTAAAAGTAATGAACTGAATTTTGCATGAAATACCAGGAAATACAAGGAATGCTAGTCTGCAAGGAGGAGACTGGAATTATAAAAATTATTGTAATTAAAACAAAATTAAAGTTCAGGTATGCAAAGTCTCCAAAATTCTCCTGATTTTATTGACACAAAAACTATAGATGTATAGCATTGGTACCAAGGGCTGCAGAATTTAAGAGTAGCAGCTGAGAAGGTCTTGTATCAGGCAACAGAAGCTTACAAGAATTTAAAATCTGGTATCACTACAAATGTGTCCAAATTCACTACAGGACTGAATATTGGAAAAGTACATTTTTGCTCTCTTTTGCCTTACAAGAGAAGCTTATTCATGTATCAGTTGTACAGCATTCAGAAATGCCAGATGAATTAAACAAAATTTTTCTGGTTTTGCTTCGTTATACATCTTCCTGATCTGTTCCTGTGGGCACTTGATTTGTTTGACTCTTTATTGACAATTTCTTGACAGCCACTGTAGACCAAACTGTATAAGGGGATCAAGATAATCACTCAGTGAACATCATGCAAATCTGGTTAAGCTCTGTGGTGGTTTAGTGGATCTAGGCCATTTCCAGCAAAACCACCATCACAACTCTGTTTTGTGAAGCTTTCTGCACTAAAAAAGTTCACAAAGGAAAATACACACAACCCCCCCCTGCCCCAGTTTAATAAAAATGAAGTAGGAAGGAGTAAGCATTAGAAAAAAAGGAACAAAAAATGTTTATCATGAGAGGTCCCAGAATAAAACCTTTTTCTTTGTTACGTGGATGAGACAGATGGAACAGGACTGGTTTATTGGAGAAGTTATGATAGCCCTTTTGGGTGCTGTTTTTAATAAGTAAAGAGGAGAAAGTATCTGAAATTATCCTTTTAGAATAGAAACAAAAAAGGAGGATAAACATTGTGTCTGTTCAAGACTTTGATTTGCTAGTTGCTCTAGAAGCTATATAAGAATGTGGGAAGATTATTGTGAAAAACACACATGAGAAAAGAATCGAAATTTAGAGGTACCAGTGAAAGGTAGCAACCAAGCACATACTCACCTTTGTTTTTTGATACTAATTAGGTGCTTAACTGCTAACCATGTATTTGAAAATACACTACACTTTGATAAGAGACTCAATAAATACAATAAAACGAGCAAGTATAATTAACACTTGAAAAGGAAAGAAAAGATCAGCTATATGCATAGATTAACAGTTCAATATTATGGGAAGAATGTTTTCTTCCTTACAAGAAAAGCTAGTATCTCACTCAAGATAGTTCATTGTCTTTTGAAGTTGCTTTTTAATGTTCTAGTGGTTTCAAAGTAGCAAATAATTTAAGCTGAGAAAAGTGCAATTATGCCTGATGTATTCTAATCCCTCTTCATTTCTTGAAGTACACACAAAATTTTGCATTTTCCATGATCCATTCAGAAAAAATTCAGTTTAGCAAAACTAAATTACAGCTTTTCAGAAAAAGAAAAAAAGTGCAACAGTAAAAGAACCTATAGGGATGTTAACAGATCCAAAACACACAGATTCAAAACTGAAATAGAAAATTTCTCTGCCTCAATTTTCATACAGTTCTTTTAGTATTTGTAGGCTTCTCAGTACCCTTGAGCTCTCATAAATATTTGAAAACACTCAATATTTGCACATATTTGGAAAAAGTAAAAGAGGAAACTCAAAGCCAAAATCAACAATAACAGCCAGCAAAACAAATAATAAAGACCCTACCTTCCACAGACATTGAATACTATTAATTTTAGAATGGCACTTTCCAAAAGTTTAATTAGACTTATTTATGACTTTGATTCCCCTTTTTATGTGAAAATGTCCAGTAAACTACAAAAGTCTAAAAGTAGTCTTCTCTTCCCATTGTTCACCATTAATTAAACCCAAGTAAGGTTTCTCAATTATTTTCAGCTCTTTCTTAAAATTTCTGGAATTAATTTTTAGAAGATGCCCTGTGAATCAGGAGTTGAATTTGTAAGAGTATAATAGGAAAAATAATTTGTTTCCTAATTCATTTTTGCACAAGAAATTCATTAAAGCACGAGAAAAGTGAAGGCAACCTTTTCTTCCGATATCTAACAGCAAAATCAGAGATGGTTACTGACTCCAGTGAGAAAAAGACTCCCACAAAATTGTTGGAGTACAATGGGACAAAGCATAAATCCTTCTAAAAATTTTCACTGCTTGTACACATTCCCTTTTTTCCATACAGATGTTGTGTGCAGCCATGGGCATACAGTGATATACATGGATGCACATACACTGATATGTTCCTCATTTTCTAAAAAATAAGAGTCTTAAAATAGCATGGCTATTTTAATCATTCACTTATGTGGACACATTAAAAAAAAAAAAAAATCTTTTCTCTAAGCATACTTATGAAAATTGAAATAAAAAGGAGTCTATTTTAAAAAATCCATGTCAAAAAGTAATGAAATAAATTAGTCAACTTTCCTGCTCTTAGATTGCTTCATCTTGATCAAGTTTTGATCAGATTACACATATTTAATAGAAGTGTATTTTTCTTCCCATGGAAATCAACATCAACTGTCTTCTTACTGACTGCTGGAAAAATAGTCACAAAAGTTCTTACTGTTTCCTTAATAATTTCAGTTCAAGGCATGTCAGTATAAAATAATGCAAATTATTTCTATATATCAAATTAAAATAAATGTCATAAAAATATTGAATTTTTATTGGAACGAGGAAATGTGAAATATGTAACTAAAGCACTTGATCTAGCTTCTATAGTGATGAAAAGATGCAAAGAGGCATTTATCAGAAAAATGTTGAAACCATAAGTTATGCTCTTTATTTTTTTTTCTGTGAGCATATATGCAGAAATCTGAATTTATAGGGACAGTGTGCCCAAAATTAATGATACATCTCAAATTAGACATCAGAACAATTCAGAGTACCAATTTTGAATCATTTAAACATAGACTCAAGCCACGGAGTTCAAGTAAAACTAGTTTTGGTATAAGTCTTGATATCTAGATGTGCAGAAATTCATTATGGCAGTTTCATAAACTATAAAGAAAATTTACTGATTTACTTAACTTTTTTATATTTGTCTAAGAGGAGTGGAATGTATAAAGTTCTTTTAGCAGCATCTCCTTTAGAATCACAGAATCAAAAACTGATTTGGGTTGGAAGGGACCTTTAAAGATCATCTACTTCCAGCTTCCCTGCCACTAGACAAAAGCCTCATTCAAACTGGTTTTGAACTTTTCCAATTATGAAGCATCAACAAATTCTATGGAAAATCTCTTCCAGTGTATCACCACTCTCATGGTAAAAAAAAATAAATCTTTCTTATATTCCAAAAGAAACTACTTTCATCTTAAAACTCTTGACCCTTGCCCTCTTAGTACACACCTTGGTCAAAAAAGTCTCTCTCCATCTGTCTTATAAGCTCCCTTTAAGTGCTAAAATCCTCAATAATGTTTCCCCAGATCTGTCTCTTCTCCAGGATGAACAACCCCAGCCCGCTCAGCCTTTCCTCATAGGAGAGTTGTTCTAGACCTCTCATTATTTTCATGGTCCTTCTCTGGGCATGCTGCAACTAGTCCTTGTCTTTTCTGCACTGGGGCCAGGAGATCAGATGAGGTCTTATGAGAACAGGGTAGAGAAACCAGTACATGTTAGAAAATTCAGGCTCATTTACAGAATATAATTCAGGATCCATCATGCATGTCCATGTCTTCCACCTGATGATAACCTGCTAGCAGTCATGTTGCTTTTGTTGTCTTCCAAATCCCTGAAAAAATGTTTAGAGTAATTTCACGAATATAAGCCGCACCTTTTTCATTGAAGAATCCAGCCTACCCCAGTGGTGCGGCTTATACTCAGGTGCAGCTTATCTATGGACAAATCCCAGCGAAACACCAACCCGGAAGTGAGAGCCGGCCAAGTAGAGTGGCAAGTGGGAGCCGCCGGGAGCATGAGACTGCCCGGAACGGGGGCTGCAAGTGTGCGGGCTGGCCCCTGCCACTGGGAAGCCGGGCTGTGTGGGGCCGGGCTGGAGCGCCCCGCCCCCTCTGCCGTGTGGAGTTAAAAAAAAAACAAAAAACAAACCAAAAAAAAACCCCACAGCTTATATGTGGGTGCGGCTTATATATGGACAAATCCCGTGGTCTTCCCAGGTACCCGGAAGTGCGGCTTATATTCAGGTGCGGTTTATAATCGTGAAACTACTGTACTTACCTCTGCCACCTTGGTTAGAGGGCAATTGTAAAATACGTACTACCTTGCTGAACAAATTAGAGGCACTACATACTTTCTAGAGCAGATTTCAATTTCTCTTTTGACTTTTGGTATCTAAACCTATTTTTAAAATAACTTCTATATGCAATTTATTTTATTAATGGACTAAAGGCAGTTACATAATTTATCAGAGAGCAATGAAAGAAAATGTAAATTTACTCCTTCTATGAATGGTGTACACAATATTTTTCTATTTTCTTAGGTAAAGCACACATTTATATAGTATACTACAGGATGAAAATTACCAGTCTTTAAGAACACCAGTTGCATTATAACTAGCTGGTCTGCATTATTTTAGTAGCAAATAATATGAAAATGACATGCAAATGGCTTTTGTTGCTGTTGTTTCTCATAAACAGGTCATCTACAATCCCAAATAAGAAAAATAGATTATATGTTTTCTTGCGACTAGATAACTTTGATCAAAGTTCATCTTGCATTTCCATGTTGTACCATTTTGCAGTTGTTTCTTTGGCAACCTCACTAATATTTAGCTATTTTTCATGTGTAGACTTCACAAAGAAAAGATTCTTGACACTGTTAGGCAAATGTCCATACGCATTTTCTGAGGTTGCTTTTAATAGCTAAAATATTGTAATAGATTGATTGCATGTTTACCTTTCAATGCTGTTAATTCAATTACTTTCTCAAAACTCTGTCTCTCATTGAGTTGTCATTATAAAATATCATACTTTGCAAAAATGGATTAGAAGTATGTCTTTAGTGTAGTGTTCAATACAGAAATCCATTCTTAACTATATGAAATTGAAAAAACCTCAGTATGCGCCAGCTGTGAAAGAAACTTCAATATGTGCCAGCTGTGTTTCTTGAATATGCAAGTGAATACACGCTTTTTAAAGTTCTCCTATGTTATATTGATAGAAATTTCCATTTAAACACATTGTAGATATGCACAGTACTTATCTGTAATCATGTTTTTTCTTATGTGCTTGCACACAAGTACTTAGAAACTAAAATAATGAATATAAAGAATTTCATACCTCAGGCCAATACAAGTATCAAGATACTTGTAAAAATATTCTTGGTGTTGTTAATGCTTATATCATTAATGATTTTGCTGATGCTGTTGAATTTTGTTTTAGATACTATATTAAAATTTAAAAAAACCCATGTTTAAGAAGCATAATACATCAGAGACTGAAAAATAAAGTAAATGATACAAAATTCTATTGCAGAGGCATGAGTTTATTTAGGCATGAGAAATAATTGCTAGGTGAAAGATAGTGCTTTCAGACAACTGAATGAAGAAAGATTTCTAATTATATTGGTTGATTGCTTCACTCGAAGATCAGGATATAAATGGGTTCATCAACAAATCTCAGAAATCACAGCTGTCCTATTCCTAGGCTTAGTAGGAAATGTAGCCAAGCTGTGGAAGCAATAACAGAAATAAGTAATGAATGACAAATAAGAAGAGATGAACATGAAGACAAAATATTCAGTGGGCATTTGACATTGTCCCTTAAAACATCCTAGTCTCTAAACTGTGAAAACATGGATTTGAGGCACGGATTTACTTGGTGAATAAAAATTTGTTTGGATAGTCATACTCAGAGAGTTGCAGTTAACAGCTTGATGTCCAAGTTGAGAATGGTGATGAGTGGTGCTCCTCAGGGGTTGATATTGGGTCTATCCTTCTAACATTTTTGTCGGTGTCATGGACAGGGGAACAGCAAGTTTGCTGATGACACCAAGTTCTATGGTGTGGTTCACATGCTAGAAGGAAGGGTTGTCATCCAGAGGAACTTGAACAGGCTTGAGAGGCAATTCTGCAAACCTCATGAAATTCAACAAGGCCACGGGCAATGCAGGTTCCAGCACCTAGGTCTGGGCAGTCCCAAGCACCAGTGAAGGCTGGAGGAGAACAGATTGAGATGAGGTCTTGGGAGAAAGCCTTGTTTTATGGACAAAACGCTCAATATGACTTGGTAATGTGCACTTGCAGCCCGGAAGGCTAATGACATCTGGGCTGCATCAAAAGAGCTGTGACCAGCAGGGCAAGGGAGGTGATTCTGCCCCTCTCTTCAGTGCTTGTGAAATCATACCTGTAGTATTGTGTCCAAGACCTTGATCTATTGGAATGAGGCCAGAGGGGAGCCACTGATGTGATCACAGGGCTGGAACACCTCTTTGATAAAGACAGGCTCAGAGAGCTGTGGCTTTTCAGCCTGGAGATGAGAAGCGCTGTAGAAACTTTAGAGCAGCCCTTGAGTACCTAAAGAGAGCTGCATGAGAGCTAGAGAGAGCTTTTAACAAGGGCATGTAGTGATAGGACTAGGAAAAATGGCGTTAAAATGAAGGAGGGTGGTTTAAATTGGATATTAGGGAGAAATTTTTTACTGTGAGGGTAGTGAGATAATGAAACAGGTTGCTCAAAGAGGTTATGCAGTCCCCATGCATAGAGGTGTTCAAGACCAGCTGGGATGGGGATCTGACCAGCAGCTCCTGTGGATTATTCGTTGCCCATGGCAAGGCTGCTGGAGGTAGATGAGCTTTGGAATCCCTTTCAACCCTAAGCATTCTATGATTCTCTGATTAGTTCTCAGTACACAAGGTTTATAGGGGACTACAAATTTCTGCAGGAGGTATAAGGTACAGATAAACAAAATTTTCAGGAGCTAACTATGAGTTATTAGATTTCTTTAGTGAGACCTGGAGGTATCCAGTTTATTTAGGGGGACATTAACAGCAAATATATCTTTCTCTTCTTTCACATAAAGAGCTATTGGGAAGTTCTGGTAATGAAAATGTGTTTTTTTACCACTACCACTATTTCGCTTTTATTTTTCAGTTAGCTCAAACTATTGGAAAGTCAGTATGTTCTTGAACATTTTCTTTCTGTTTTTTAAGCTATTACACTTATGAGACTTATGAGTGAGGGAGAAAGGAACTTTTTTTTTGTCTGGAAAAATAAATGCCTACATACGTTTAGATAGTGACCGCAGAATTACGAGGAAAGGAAATATGAATTAAGATTGCATATTAAGATATATCTTGGTATCATACGTGTTCTTCAATTTTTCAAGGTTTTGGCCAGAGTTTGATGAGTATAACTGTGTATTTCTGGTGCAGCATAAACTTGAATTACCTCTATATTTAGCTAACTGCACTCGATGGAAATTTTCTCTCCAGTTTCTGCAACATTTCACAATAATTTCATGCTCTGGGGAGAAGGGAAGGAAAGAAGAGAAAAGAATCCTTCTCCTATTTTTGCATGGCTTTAAAACCAGGATGTAGATTAATGCACTTGACTTTAGTTTGAAATAAAATCAGCCTACAGAGATTTTACAAGTGTTGTACTTGCCAGATTCTTGTATTTTGAAGTATTATGTATCTTGGTGATTCTGTAAGATGAGAAAAAGGAATTACTAAGCTCTATCGTATGAAAAGAAGTGAGGAAGGCAAAACTGCAGAGGGAAAGAAAGGGAGGAAAAAGGAATGAGGTAAGGGAGGATGGGAGGGAGGAATGAAATTAGACAGTTGTTGCATATACTGAAGCACATAATGTTTAGATTTTAAAAACATTAAGACTTTCCAGTCAAATCTCTTCCTCTAAGCAATCTGGCCTTCTTGGCTAAAAATAAAGATCCTGCTGCCATAATAACATATTGGTCTTGATTAAAAATGTTCATTAGATGGAATTGAAATTCTTACTAGTGGCTAAAATTATTCTCTAAAAAATAAAATATGGGCTTGGACTAATAGAAGAAATATACAGTCTAATAATAGTTTAGCCAGATAAACTATTTAATTATTTAGGTATGTAAACACTTCTAATATGGTAAAACCAGTGTCAGACTAACAGTGTGAATTCAGACATGGAAGGACATTTTCTAACCTCTCTGTATAAGAACTCTGTTATAGATGAACATTTTGAATTGCCTTATTCCATCCTTTCTCCTTTCCTTTCCTTGTATTTATTTATCATTTCATTATTCATCATTACAGAGGTTAGGTTTGAGGAGTGGAGGGAAAGAGCAGAATAGAAGAAATGCAACTATGTCTTTTTGGGAACATCTGAACCCTTCTAGTGGAGAATTCATTTATTACACAGTTACCACTATTTTATCCAGATTCATCTTTCTAGAAAAAAATCCAAGAGAAAGTCAGACCCATTCTGATTGACTTCAGTTTAAGACAAAGTCCTAATGACCACCTGAGGCTGTGAAGAGGTATTTTTCTTCCTATGCTTTTGGAAATCTACAAGACGTAAGTTTAAATTCCTTCTCTCTTCCACAGATTGAGAAAAATTCTTTCAGCTTGTCTGTTACTAACCAGGACGACCTTGGTTAAAATCACTCCTATCTTTTCCCATTCCTTCAGTATTCACTGAAATAATGTCTTCCATCCAGTGATCAGTAAAAAATTTATCTCTCTGATGTACTGATGCACAATCACATGCCATCACTTACCTTTGTCCCAGGCAGGGCAAAGAGAAAACTAATTATCTAGAAACATGTTATAAATGTGCATTGCAAAGAACATATGCAGAAAAACAGTTACTTAACTTAGTTGCCTATTGATTCTAAATATCACAAACAGACTGATTTCTTCTGGGTAAGTCCAGCCCTGGGGCCGGTGTTAATACAGTCCTTGTACGATGAATTGGATAAAATCTGTGATTAACAGTATGAGTGTTTGTGAATCTAGACGGAAATGCCATCTCTCTCTTACAGTATATCAGTCTATATTTAACCAAAAAATGTAACACTTTTACATTAATAATTTGAGATTGGCTAGATTAATAAACCAATGTTTTGATCTAGTTAATCTTCTAACATTTATAATAAGCTCATAATTTAGGATTTTCCAGGCAGCTGACTAAAGCATTATTAATAAAAATGTTAAAGTTTATTACCATAACCTTTTTACTAATATAAAGTTTCTAGACTGAAGACGTATCAAAAAAAAACAATATACTTTAATAAGTGCTAAGTATCATCCATGTAAAATGTGGTTGGTCCTTTTTCTTATATGGCAAACACAATAAAGCAATTAAAATTAAAAAATGTGTGTGCCAAAGTAGAATAATATCAAAACATGCCTGTGCTGAGGAGGATGGGAGGAAATATAACACAGATGGCACTGATTTAACAAATATGGGACCTCATTCAATGCTGTTCAGTTAGCAGAAAAATAAGGCACTTACCTGCACAAGCTCCAAACTGCTTTCACACACAGGTATAGATGCATTTGACTTCCTCTCATATAGCAACCAGACTTCTGACTTGATATGGGCTTGTTCTCTTGGTGAAAGTCTTTCATGCCTGGCTGGGAGGTCCAGCACACTTCCATGTGTTACAGAAAAAAGAGAGACTCTTTCTCATGAGCTTCATTCTTGTGTTAATGATTCTGCAGGTACCTCCAGAAATCCTTCCTAAATTAATGCAATTTAAAATATTGAAATAGTGATGCAAAGTGCTGGAGGGATAAAGGTACAACACAGAAGACTAGTGCATTTCATAGAGCACATATAAAGTGCTTTTAACATCTATAACTTGGGACCACTATTACAACACATATAACTGCAAAAATTATGATTAAAAGTGCTACTTGTTAGAAAATGGCCTGCTATTAATGGAAACCTATTAAGTAGCAATACAACATATAAAATATCTATTTTTTACTCAAACATAATGTCTGCAATAGAAAGCACTACTGCAGCATACTGGTCCCCAGCTGTTATATAAAAGATTGGGATAGATCCAAAAGAAAGCAGAAATTGAATCAGATATTATTATTTGTTTTGCGAGAGTAGCTACTTGCTAAAGCTATTATTTTTATTGTCCTCTTCCCAAGGGTCCATTTCTGAGCTTTGGTCCTTGTGTATATAAACTTGTGAAGAATGTAGAGTGATATCACTTTGACTAATACTAACCAGAGAAAATAAAATGTATCTCCTGAGTAAGCATATACTCAGGAAATCTGTAAGATTTTAGATTCTGGGGAGCAATAACCCCATGTGCCAAGGCTGAGGGCTGATCTGCTTGAAAGCAGCTTTGAGAAGAATGACCTGGGGCTTCTGGTGCATAACAACCTGTCCAGGAACCAGAAGTACCCTTGGGGACAAAAAGGCCAACAGTATCCTGAAGTCCATTAGGAAGATCATTGACACTAGGCTGAGGGAGGTGATCCTGCTCCTCTGTTCTTTCCTGGTGAGGCAATGTCTGGAGTGCCCAGTTCTGGGCTCCTAAGCACAAGACAAACATGGAGCTCCTGGACCACTTGCAGAAGATGAGACAAAAATGATTAAAGGACTGGAGCATCTCTCTTATGAGGAAAGGCTGAAGGAGACTCAGGGGGCCTGTTCAGCCTGTAGAAGAGACATCTGGGAGGGGACCCTGTCAATGTCTGTAGGACAGTGCCAAGAGGATGGAGTCAGGTTCTGCTAGGTGATGCCAAGCAACAGGACAAGAGGCAACAGGTGGAAACTGATGACCAGAAATTTACACCTGAATATGAGGAAAAAATTCTTTCCTGTGTAGGTGACTGAGCACTGGAACAGCTTTCCCAGACAGGGTGTTGAGTCTCTCTCACTGCAGGTATTCAAGAACTGTCTGATCACAATTCTGTGCCATGTGCTCTGGGATGAGTCTGCCAGAGCAGGGAGTTTGGATCAAATGAACCGCCATGGTCCCTTCCAGCCTGACCCATTTTGTGATTCTGGGAGGTAGATTCACTGTATGTACCCATAGATTGGCAAGTGTCTTTTTTTCATCTGAAAACATCAGCTTGATTTTGGATGGAAATTGACTTCCATTTGGACTAGCCTATGACGCCTAAGAACTGTGTCTGTAAATCCAAATTATTCACTCTAGGCTTTCTTTAAGACATCAGAAGTACAAGAACATAAGAAAGGGGATTCATCGGATATCTGGAAACATCCATTTTGGGTTGAATTGTTTTTTCAAATATGTAATATAACTTCGGTGATCTAAATTTTAAGAGGCAGCGAATAAATCTTGAGCAGATTAGTTCTTGATAATAGAATCATAGAATAATTTAAATCGTAAAAGTCACCTAAGATATCAATTCCAAACACTTGCAAAACTAACACTATCAAGTCCACTATTAAACTATGTTCCTAAGAGTCCCCCTTACATGAATTTTAAATATCTGCAGGGATAAGGACTCCTCCACTTCCATTGATAGCCTCTTCTAGTATTTGACAAAACTTTAAGGGAATTTTTTTTTCCCTAAAATCCAATAATAAAGGTCATTTTGTCTTATCCTATCCCTTCTTGCTTGAGAGAAGAGATTGATCATCACTAATTTTGCTAGCTCAGTTTCTTCTGTTTTGTTACTTCCTGGTCTTCAATTATTCAGAGAACAACATCTTTCCATGTTACTGAAAATGTAATAATTAATTGATGTGACAGTAATTTCACACTTATAAGCCACACCTTTTTGATTGAATTGTTGAGCCGACCCTGGAAGTGAGGCTTTTCACCCGGTGCGGCTTATATATGGACAAATTCTGGTGAAATGCCAACCTGGAAGTGGGAGCCATGCCAGCCTGAAGTGGGGTGGGGTGGGGCTGCTGCTGCAGGGGGGAAGGCCAGCCCCTCTCAGAGCCGCTGCTGTGGCAGGCGGGGCCGGCCAGAGATGTGCTGGCCTGAAGCAGGGCGGGGCTGGCCAGTGCTGGATTCTTGCTGAAAAAAAAAGAAAAAAAAGAATAAAAAATATTGCAGCTTATCACCCGGTGCGGCTTATTTATGGACAAATTCCGTGGACTTTCAAACAACCCGGAAATGCGGCTTATAATCAGGTGCGGCTTATGAGTGTGAAATTACTGTACATATAATCTTTAACAGTAGTAGATCTCTAGCAACACTTGAGACTCTGGATTAAAATGAGAAACAGATTAAAATGAGAAACAATCTAAGTTTTCTCCCCTCCACTTACACACATAAATACTTAGAATAAGGAATTAATAAATTAAAATCTCAAATAATTTATTCAAAACCGTATTTTCACCCAAAATTAATTTAAGAATATGACTCTTATCATGAACAGAAAAAATAACCAAGAGAAATGCTTATTTAATTTTAAAGAATGTCTGTAAATCTCCAAATCTAATGCAGTACATGAACATCAGCCTGCTATAAAACCTAGGAGAAGCTGTGGAGCAGAAATTAGTCTTTAAAGGAAATTTAAAGGTCTATGGAGAACTCTCATTGCAAACAGAAAAGGTAGTTTTTGTTCCATAATTGGGACTCATAATGTTTTCCATTAAATCTTATTAACCTATATATGCAGTACACAACAATGCACAGTAAGTTTTAACCACTTTAGTCTCTGCAGAATCTCACAATTACAATCTCCAAAACATGTGAATCTATTTTATAATGTTAATTAAGGGTCATGGAGTATTGCTTCCTAGATGGTGTTACTAAGCTGGTGAACTATAACAGTTTGTTGGAGTTTTAGTTAGCACTCTATTAACTGTACCTAAGTGGCTTGCTTATCTTTTTTGTTTAGCAGGTCATTTGGCACCCAATAATTTCATGTTATGAAAGAAAATGCATAAAACTATGTCAGCTTAGAATATAGCAGGTTTTTTTTTTTTTCTCAGACTCTTTTTTCCTTCCCTATCTCCTCATGAAGAAGGAGAAATAGAGTTATTAATGTCAGCAGGAAGATACTGGTAATAATGAACATTGCTCAAATAGCTGTGATGGTTTCTGCTATTATTATTTTTTTAATTTACAGAATTACCTTCACAGGGTTGTGTAGAGCCCTAGAGTATAACCTTTTTTAATATTTAATAGAGAAGTTTTGTATATTTTTTCCCTTGCTTTTTTTTTTTTTTTAATTTTTTTTGTTTTTTTTTTTTACAAAATCTTGCAATAAAACTGCTAGATAAACTAAGCAGGATTGAGGTCAGATGTCTCATAGTTCTTCATTTTTTGGTATCATTTTCAAAAAAGTAAAATACTTACAAAATGCTAGCACATCAGAATGGTATTGCCTGGGACAACAGCTAATCCAGTCCTGGATTTTTCACACAAACTCATGATGGCCTTCTATGTGACGTCCTCACACAACCTCAAAGCATGGCACCTTTTGTGTACAAAAAACTTGAAAATTATATTCTTTACAGGGTCAATTAATGTTCTTATCGCACAAAAACCAATAGAAAGTGCATTAATGAGCCTTCATCTAGGTTGAAACCAGTTTGTCTTTGGGTAGCTAATGAGGTTTTTTTTCCCTACTAATATAAGTATTGGTCTATTAAATGTACAGGAAAATAATTTCTCTATCCTTTCCCAAACAAAACAGAAACTGAAGTGTTATTTTGTTGTGTTGAATATGCCTGTTTTATCTCTCTCCCCTTGTTCTCTCTCCTTATTCTCAAATATCCGTATGAAGAAAAAATGTACAGATAGCCTCCCCACCTCCCGCCCGCCAGTTCTGTAATTTAAATTTATATATCATCATTTTCTGGTTACATATCAGTTTTATACTTTATATAAGCTATAAATACAACTCTTTACTTTAGGGTAAATTAAAATTAGGCTGACTGAACCATAAATATTTGGTCATCAATACCAAAAGTACAAAATTAGAATGTTACTAAAAGATACATCCCTTCTTGAAACAATTAACAGGCATGGATCATAATAAGTATCTGCAGATGCCTCCTTATAATTTGAGGAAGGAGATGACCTCCAAAATGAAAGGAGACAAAAAGCAAGTTATGCTGGTATCTAGCCGGATTAAAGCTCCAGCTGTGGGAATACAGCTGGAGAGCAGAACCGCTAGTAGTGCTCAGCTTGTCCCAACCAATGTGGATCTCGTAGCCACAGTAGGCCGCAAGCCTTGGCAAGAGTGAGTAGGCCCAAGCCTTGGCAGAAGCAAGCGGGATTTTGGAGAAAGGAATGCAAAAGATAAGAAGGTGCTTGGTACAGAATGCTTAGCATGCACTTTCTATGTGGATTTATAAGAAATATTGTACCTACCTGGCTAGCTTAAACGAGGCCTAGACTGAGCAATGCTATCTAGTTACAATTAAGCAATATACCTTAGTTACATGAATATTATTGTTGCACTATTTTTAGTAACAATAGAAAAAGTATATAAACTTTGCTTTGTGAATCAATAAACGGCTTCATGGCTCCTTGCAAGCAAATCCTGAAGACTCCATCTCTTCTTTCCCACCGCTGTCATCCAGCTATTTATTTTTAGGTCTTTAACATATAAATTATGTAAAGTAAGAGTTAAAGCTTCACCTTCTAACATTTTATAAAAAGGGGAGTCTATATTTTGTCAAACAAAACTTGATGAAAATAAAATAATTAGATAGATTAATTAAAAATATGACTGAAAATCAAAATGGTCCCTAGTGCAGATCACTTGATGACTGAAATTTACATCTCCTGTCGCAATTCATATGCTCCCCAGGTAAACACCTTTCTGAAGAGCTAATTGAAACACAGGTGGTCTATAATAGTATCACAATTAGAGAAAACAAATCAAGAGTCACATTTTGTAACTTACTCTCTTTTTGCTTACATTCTATGACTTTGACTGATTAATACCGCAGCACATTTCAAATATTTGAAACATAAAGGACTTTTTCTAGAGCTGTATAATAAAGGAATCACATAGTAGTTGCCATCTTGGATATGACAGGTATATTTTAAAAGCTGTTACATTTGTGTGTGGTCAAGACAAAACACACTGCAAAAACTTTTACCAAAGGCATGATCCCTTACCTTTAACATAAATCACATGCTTAGATCTGGTTTTAGGTGCCTATCTGCTTTTTTAAATCAGAGGTTTCTCTGACATGGAATACTTCTGTTTGCAACTCACCTATCACTTTTTTGTGAAGGAACAGAATCTTGAGTGCTAACATTTCCTGGTCAATATTTATACAGGCAGAATACTGGGAAGACTTTTAGTTCTCTGCACTTCTTTCATGAAGTTGCATATTTAGATTGCATTTCTTTGTTTGAGTGTTGTTACTAGATATAAGGAAATACTTTTTTTCCTGTTGGACATTATATTAACTGCAATTTATTCCTTTATCTGATCATATGTAATGGTAGTGCAATCTGCTGAAACACGTGGATGCATTTTTCTTTGTAGAGTTTAGGCTTGAAGCATGGAAGTTGGCATAAATTTGTATTTCAGAACACATGGAATGTCAGAAGCACAGACTGGAGACGTGTGTAGTGGAATATTTCCACTACCCACCTGTTAGATTGAAAAAAAAAAAATTAAAAATGGCCTGTTACATTACCATTTGATCTATTGCAGTTCTAAAATAATAATAATAATAATAATAATAATAAAAGACATTACTAAACTCAATACTAAATTAAAAAAAAAAAAAGACAAAAACTGTAACCAATGTACCTTGCCCATTAGATAGGCATTTTAAATGCCTGATTTTATTAAAGAATGTGACTTCTGAGACACTTCTCTATTATATCATTGTGTCACTTGTAACAACCCTTTAAACGTTTGCAGGATTTCTTGTTTGTTTTGGAATGAAGAAGTGATATCTAGTAATTCTTCTCTCTACAAACTTCAGAATGATCTTATTATTTTCAATTCTAAACTTGACAGCCTGACTTATGGCCTGGTTCCATTCCAGTTTATGGCCAGCTTTAGGCATTTAGTTGAAGCTACCAAGTGATGACCTGGCTCCTAAAAACATTTTGAAGATGATTGAGTTGCTAGCAATATCCTATGAGGACACTCAAAACCTCTCACAAGAGTGACTTAGATCTTTACTGCTCTCAATTGCTTTTAGAGACTTTTCTAGGATTATAGGGCTTCCTAAGTCTGTGTCAGTTTAGAACCACAAGTGAGATAGTATGAGTCCAAGCCATTGCTCTTTCTGTACTTATGTGATGTCATGACAAATTTGGGAGTGGGAAAAGGATGAGGGAAAAATATTTATCATTGCTTTTTCTAGATTTGAACAGAAAAAACAAACTGAGTAAAAAGAATGTCTGTAGATAATGGTTGGAGAACAGATTATTGTCAGCATCATATGCTTTTACACTGGAATCAAAAACATCCAGTGTTTGGAATGATACAGACAAGATAAAACCTTATCCTGTATATCCAAAATAAATAGCAATCAGTATTTGTCTTCACAATGTAGTAATTTATTCTTGAAGTACCAGGAGCCTTCAGACTTGACTGGTTGTTATTTTGTTGATAGAACTGAGCAATGGCCCAGTCCTGAGCTGTTGCTAGTAATTTCTGAATGCCCTCATGTTTTAGCAACACAAGACAGGTGGCAAAACACGAACTGTGTTTAGATGTCTTGTCATTCCTTTAATTTTTAAAAAATCTTGACATGCATATGATGCTTTTCATGTCCATTGTTATATTTCTCATTTGTTTGGAATATCTAGGCATGTTTATGCCTGCAGTTTCAAAGTAGTACTTATTTGTCACACACATCTCTGTAGTACTGCTTCACCACTGCACGAAGAAATAAATCACAAAGGTTAAAATCTCTTTTAGAAAATGTCACCAGATAAGATAAACTGATTTGCTTGCAGAAAAATTCTTTATTAAAAGCAATACACCTAAAAAATGCTCTCATCTCTGAGACAATTATCTGTCCATACATGGTATCATTACTTGTTCTCTAAGTAATTCTGCTCTGAGGCTTTTTTCTATAAGTAAAGAGGCGTTCCAATCTCTAAAGTAGTTTCAAGCACTTTTGGAGCTCTGTAAATCAAATGGATAAAATCAAAACAATAAAGCAGAAAATGAATAGAAATATTTTAATGTTTGGCTTAAAGCCAAACTTACCATTAATGTTGTAAATATCATCACCAAATAGATAACAAAATCAAAATATATGTAAATCGATAGAAATATCTATATAAACCTATTGATGAAAATTTATTTTCAGCAACTTGCAGCGCTATGGACTCAGTTGTACTGTGCTTTCCTTTTTGAAAAATGTTGGCACGAGAAACTTGATGTTTTAAAGAAACAGGCACACATTAAGGCATACATAAACGCTTTCAGATACTATTACTACTATTTTTGTTCAGTGGACTTTACACACATTAAAAATGGTTTCTATCTATTATATCTGTTACTCAGGGGGAATTATCCATCAATCACTGAATAAAAGCTTCTGCTTCTAATGACATATTTTTAATGATACTGGTGTAGTTTTTCAGAAATAAAATACTTGGCATGTAATCAGACTCCATTTTCTTCACTTGAATAACCATTGTGTTGCCAAGGAAATATTATAGCACTACACTGCCATTCCCAGTATGTGACAATCTGAACCCACGTGACAAATATTTTTCAAATATATATTCATTTAACTGAATATTGATGAGCCATATCAAACACGCATGCCACATAGATGAAGTTTCAATTATAGCAACTTAATCAACCAGGCAAAATTTTTATGAAAGGCAATTTTGTAAGAGTTCTAACTTATTTCATACATTAAATTTATTGAGATTTCAAGTCTTAATAGTGAAAGTGATTTTTGTTTGTTTGTATGTTATGCAAGACCTGAACATGTGAGGGAGTGGTGAAAGGGGGAATGGACAAGATGTGGCTAACATCCCTAACTATTGCCTGCTGACACACAAAATCCCCAACCTGCAAATCTAGAAAAGGTGCATTGTTGAGGAGGTAGTTTTTCTTATTCTGATAAAATATTTTTTGTTTTATAAACCGATTTGTTCAATTTTTTCATATCATATTGGGTTTTTTTCTCAAAAAGATGAATGAAGTAAAAGGTTGAGATCTACTTAATAATACTCTTGGATTTTGTTTCTTCTTGCGATATTTTTACGTCCTTTTTCTTCTGAAATAAAAGCATTTGGAAAACACTTGGTACGTGCCAACCAAACATAAATAAATATTTTGGTTTTTAAACAGAAACCCAGAAGGATATATGGATTGCAGAAGAAGAGTAGATATACACCCAGAAAAGAGACTTTGGTCAGAGAGATTTAGTGCTGTCACTGAGGCTTAAAATCTTGGATTAATTTTGACTTTTGTTCCTCTCTTGTGTTTGGTAGAGTTCATTTTTATTGTGTCACAACTATGCTTTTAGTCGAACATGATATATGCAGCAAATTAGACAAAAAAACAGTGAGGAAGAAGTAGCACTGGGTAGGAGCACTCCTTAACATGTTGTTGGTTTTTTTTCATATGTAATGTACAGCAAAGAGAAACATCATTGAGAAATGCACCAATTTCTCTGATGTGTTGAAACCACCATTGCGAAACTGCACTGAACTATTTCTTTCATTTCTTTCATGATTAGGAAAATGGGAAGGGTGAAAATGGTGGATAGGAGAGGAGATGACAGTTCTGCATTATTCACAAGAGAAGAATGTAGAGAGAAACCACATATCCCACACAAAATAGGATTCGCCTCTCACTGAGTTCTGGTTTCTTTTAAAAGAGAAAAAGGTATGGTGATTCTTTAACACAAGTTGTTGTAGAGCATACAAAACATGACCCAAGGATGAAAGGAAAAATGGGAATCTATTAGAATCATAGATTCTAACAATAAAACAGATTTCTATGAGGAGTTGTTTTTTTTTTTTTTTTTTAATGTTTGGAGAGATAGTAACATGTTACTTGAGGAAATGAGCTTTTTACCAGATGGAAAATGAAAGTTCCTAGAGTTGCATCTAGCCATGAAAAAACAGTAAGGATGAAAACAATATTGAAACTTGAAAGGGTACAGCATACATTTGATACTAGCTAAAACTTAAATCTAACTATACAATGCAAAATACTAATTTAAATAAGGATTGAAACATATTTTGAGATTATATTTTATCTATGATAACGGCCAAATTTCAAAATGTCACATCTTTTTATGTAAAATTATAAAATGCAAAAAAAAAAATTCCTAAATTAAATACTTTAATTATTTAAGTTCCAACATAGCCTTTATACAACTGATAAAAAAATATTTCTGCTTTCTAAAAATGCATGCAGTCATGTATTAATTTTGGTCATATATTCAATTTCCAGTGAAAGACTACCACCTTTCTGAAAGATTATAAAGTGTTAGTATTTTCTCAGCATCCCTTAATTATTTTGCTATGGATCATAAAATTTCTTCCTTAAAAGATAAATTTTCTAGACCAATTTATTTTTCAATTATTCATTCACAAATCAAAAATTTGGATTTTACATAACAATCACAGGTTCAGAAAGAATAGATAACCATGTCCAAATTCTCACAGGATATCTACAACGGAAGTTAGACATATGTCTATGCCCATATCTAGGCTTACATTAGCTGTATATTTTTAAACATTGTCTATCCATCTCCAACAGCACAGCAAAAGCCAGCCAAAGGCCAGTTCTGGACCTCTGCTCAATTTTTACTGATCCTGAAATTTCCTAGTTTGTAGTTCTCTCCTACAAACTGTCTTTCCATGAGGTGGCTTTTATCATAGTCTAATTTTTCTCTGCTTAATTTCAATTTCTTTCTGCCTTTATTTGCTTTTCAGACTGCTCAAAAATGCTTGTAGCATCCCTCCTTCCTGGAATTGTAATTTTTTCAAGGCTTTTAGAAGAGCATAGTCTTCTTATGAAAAACATGGTCACAATGTGATATCTACTGGGAAGAACCATAATTTTATAACACAGCCATATCACATCTGAAGCTCAATTTAGACCTTATTACAATCCTAGAAGGACAGCTAGGACAAGGAAATTTGGAAATTTCTTTGTAAGAGGAAATACTCTGGTTAAATGCTATGTAACTTTTTATTTATTTATTTTTATTTTTTTACAAGTAGCGTAAAGGAAACCGTGCCAATGGTCCAAGTGCCTTGCTTTCATAAAACTGTCTCTTGCACCACAGGGATTTTCACATTTTACACATTTTCCAGAGAAAATGAAATGAGAGAGATAATTTTGTGTCATCTCATGCCATGGCCATTCTTAAAATAACTGATACTGAAGTGGTCCTATAGGCAGCCAAGCCAGAATATCCCTTCTTCATTATGCAGACTGGATGGATTCTTTACTAAAAGAATTTCTGGCACTGCTGCCAAGTCATGCTGGCTGTTCAGGTGTATATTATCAGGCCAATTGTCTTCTAAAATGGGCCAGCTGCATCTAGCCTGTATTATGGTATGAGCCCCTGAATTAAGATAAATCTCAAATTCTGTGTAACAATTGTCTGGCAGAAGACCACATAGCCTGGTGGGTGTCAAAGGTGAGTGGATCAAGTTGCAGATCCTGAAGCTGTGTTTAGGATGGTACAGCAGCAGTCTTGGAGAATGTCTTTATCAGAAAATTCCTGGATCTTCTCATTTACAGAATCTGTTGCACAACATCTTTGTTATGTACATGTTTTGCATAAAGAAAAAAGGTAAGTAATATATTGTAAGAGATTTTGCTTTCATTGGATTTGGTCAATGTTGGATTTAGTGTAGGAATTATGTAGCAATAATGTGATAATGTTCAGTGATTATTTCTCATCTTTGCTTGTAAATATGTCACTGAAGCAGATGGAAATATAAGCAAAACCAAGAAGCATTTTGTTTAAAAAGAGTGCCCCTCTAAGCAAAATATATTAGGACTGTCTTAATGACTATAGTATCTCATACTGGCATGCAGGCATTACTCGAAAATCATTTATATATATACATTCATGCATGTAGGTGACAAATTAAAGGCTAGATAATAATTTCAAAGGCCAATGAGGAGCTTTAACTCTTGTTTCATTGAAAGTGAGCAGCCCTTGCTAATTCGTCTTGGCAGGAGGGAGATCATCTCTGGTTTTGGCTAGATTTTTAGGGGCAAAATATGTTAAGAGAGGTACCTCCAAGTCATCTATTCCTTTCCTCTCACTCTGAATCTGTGAATGCTAAAACGGGGACAACTGCTGACAGTGTTGCAGCAAAGAGAAGCCAACTTCTAAGCATAGCTGCTGTAGCAGGCAGTGCAAGGGTGGTAGGAGGACTGCCTAGTGACTTGTTGGAGAAAGATGATATTTGTAAACTATTACTGTGCTTATTTTTTACTGCTGATGAGCTAAAAATGCCAGTAGAATCACATGAAAGTGACCTTATCTTGTTTTAGGTGCCAGTTCAACTGTGGTCCCCAAGTGCATCATATCAGAACTCCAGTGTTATTCTGTAGAGGCAGCTCTGAACAAGTGGGAGGATGAGAAAACACTTTCTACTCTTATTTGGTCTTGTATCACAATGGGATATAGAGATCAGAAAAGCAGAGAATTAAAACAGAAAGAAGAAAAGCAGGCAAAAAAACACCATTAATATTCCTTCATATTTTTACCTCTAAATTTAAGCCCTCTGTAGTGTTTATACTTTTTTCCTTATTTTGGTTAGATTATTTTTCATTTATTTCATTATCATGCACTGTTCCTCATAAGCCCAAGTTGTCTTTTAGTTTAATAAATCTCTATGTTAAAGTTGTTACTCCTACTGGCCTAATTACGGTAAAAGTCTTTCCAGAAAGAATGCATTGAAATTCAATAACAGATGAAACAGCTTATATAGACCATTAAATTGGCACTACATTATTCTCAAACAGCAAATACAGGATAGCTTATTTAAATCAATACATTTTTTCGACAGACAAATCACTGCTTTTTTTTTTTTCTTCACATATCCAATCCATAAATTTCAGAAAGGCAAACTGCCACAAGAGAACTTCATCCAGGCAGTCCAGAAAATTACTTCAACAAGAAAATTAAGCCCTGGTATTTTGCACACCAGTATGTTGTCAGATGATTGGTTATTAGTCATATCACTTTTATTTAGAGCATCTCTGGCAGAACTGTGCTCCTTCAGTAGATGATTTTCTTTTCATAATTGCTAAAAATAATTTGAATATGAATAATGCATTCAGATAATGTGTCTGCATATATGCAAAAATTTTAGAATTCTAGGGAAATTTGCCTGTACACACAGAGACAGTGAGACATCCCAAGATAATCCTTTTCATGCAATGAGATGAGTTTTTATCTACAATATTTTGTCCCTTCTAATACTGAAATGTTTATTCCACATGTTCCCATCTTATCTACATCTGGCTTCATAAATCAATGCTGATGAGGTTTAGCAATGTCCTGGCCTCAACATCAAAAGGAAATGAAATCTGGTACTACCCAAACACCAAAGCATTAGCAGTTTTCTCTGTGTTCACCTTCCTGTATCTTTCCTTGACCAAATAACATTGTAGTACTGCTTTTAGCTAATTTATCATTACATTTCTATAATAGAAACTATAGACAAATAGTTTCCTTAGCATCTCTAGCATTAACTGAAACTTCCATTTGAAAATCAGGTCTGATTTCAGATATGTTTGTAATTTCAGTGGTTTTCAAGTAGAGCAATTCTCTACTATCTAAAAGCAGTCGCAGTCCAAGAGTGTTAGATTATTATTGCTACCAAAACAGTTTATTCTGAAAATGTGATGTATGACCTCCACTGTGTGAGGCATCAAAAACTTCAGAAAGCTACTGGCACTGATCCTCACCATTTTAGAGGACTTTGGAAGCCATGACAGATTGGTTCAAAGTTGCAGAATAACCTAATTTTACCAGTTGACTAAATTGACTAGTGTATGTCAAGTCCCCTCTAAGAGTGACACTGTACTCAGGAAACCAGACTAGCTCAGGAGTCATGCTGAAAATATGTTGGCTACCTCTGCTGCATTCATTTCTGGATGGTTAACTGTTACCTATGCCCTCTGAATTCAGAAATTCCCTCTGAAGGCATGTATCCTCTCTTTACGTATCTGTCCCAGGTTAAAAGAATTTGTATTGTGGTTCTGAGGAGATTCTGGCCCCAGTTCATGTTTGTTTGGTACAAATTCAAGTAGTCTTATCACTTATCATTCCGTCATTCAAAACTACAAGCATTGAGGATCACAATGAGTTCTGCGCTTTAAGTACGAGTTGTCAATACAGAAGTTTCAGAAAACCTCCCATTACCTAACACAAGGAACCTGCTACATAGAGCACCACCTGCCATAGAGGTTCATTTGGTTAGTGTTTCAATGAAAACCAGAAAAAGATGGGTAACGGAGAAAGGGTCTGTGCTGTGTTCATGTCGCAACTTGTGACCTGTCACCATCACGTTCGTATCTCAATAGGATGTGGTGAAATGTTTACTACTTTGAGCTCTCAGTCTCTTGACAACCTATCTGCTTCATGGAGCTTCCACATCTTGTCAGGGACTCCTGGTCAACACAGTACATATGTAAGGTCACAGTGAACAATCTAGCAATGCTATTGACACAAAGAGAATGTGAAATTTTAGGGGTTTTTTTAAAGAATAACTGGGTGCCAATTATTGATAAGTGGATACGCATTCATTATGTGATGCCTATATAAAAGTAAATTATTAGTCTTTATGCATAAATATTTGTTGAAAGAAAAGCATGAAGAGGTTATATATTATATAAAGAATTATGAGACTAAGGCAGATCAGACTTCACATTGTGCTTTACAAGATCCTTCACTGCAGCAATAATCCCAATTGCTTCTGCTAACTCTTTTGTATCAAACTTACTCTTCAGAAATGATACCATGAAGGAGCAGAAAGACCTATATGATACTAGATATTGGTATCAGTATATTAGGAAGAGATATTTAGGAGTGCTAGTGGATCAGATACACAGTAATGGGCACTACATTTTTATTTAGAGCTTGCTAAACCTAAAGCTACATTACAAATAAGAGCATGTCTCCTTCCTTCAAAAAAGGATCTAATTCCAAATGTGAATAACAGTATGATATCTTCATTTTAACTGTTGGCTGCTGTGGCTGTTGGGACTGAAGATCTGATTAAATTGGCATTATAAAGAAATTCTCTCCCTTTTTCTTTCATGTGCTCCACAGCCCTGGATCACTTACTTTGGCTGTTCTCACTGTCTCATGTTTTCAGACACATTCATTTATCACAAAGCTAGGCACTTTCCTGTTTGTGTTTCCACTTTACTCTAAAGGACACATGGAGAAACATTACAGGAATGCAGGGTTGCAGCAAATAAATTGTCTGCACTTAGTCTGCAATATGTCTGCAGCCATTCAGCCTTGTATGATTTCTTGTTGCAGAGATAGAGTTAAAAGGCTTCTTGTAAACAACCATTTAATACAGCATTTTCTGATGACTTGACTCTTTGATCTGTTTTTCTGATGAGAACTGTAATATATACTATGGAAATTTTATGTTCTTTGTAATGAAATGTCTTAAAGTCTCATTTAATAATAGAGTTGTCTGTATATCTCAGAGATATGTGGTGTACAGTAATTTAACTGGAATCAGATTGCCATGCAGTTCCCACAAATCTGAAAGTTTCATACCAAAGAAATTAAAAAAATCAACAGTTTCCAGAAGGATTAAAGGAAGCATCACAACTTGAGGCGTTGATGAGCTACACTAGACAAAGTGATAGTAATCACTGCATTTACTGTGTTTGCTACTGGAACAGAACTGTGATGGGACAGAATCTCCTCAGCAGCATTCCTATTTTAACCATATATATAGTACATTGCCTTCTCTCCAGAAAAAAAAAAAAAAGTTGAATACATACTGTTCAAACAAAAAAAACTCACCCCAAATCAGAAAGGATTTATACTATACCACAGATAATTTTTCCTTTAATTACTATATGAAGTGAACATCTTTCACAGCAGAAGTTGCCTTGTGATAGAAGTCAAAACAACTCAATTCCTTACTAAGTACTTCTCGTTTATGCCACTGCAATCTGCAGGCATGCTTTCTAAACTAAAAAATTATTTATGATATATTGCATGGAATGAACAACCAAGTTTAGTATGATATATATATATATATATATACACACACCTAATGATTTTTATTTCAATTTTTTTTTTATCTTAACATATTCTACCAATTTTACTGTTATATGAAGTTCGACGTTGAAAATATAAGATTGCACTGAAATATAAATATTTGGGAAACTACTTATTGAAGAGTTATCATATAACATCCGAATCTCTGATTTAACATGAGAGAAACATGCATTTTGAAGGAATTTTGGAAATTAATATTTTCCCTCCTGATGTCTCTTAAACTGCTGTTGTTTACTTTTTTTTTTTTACTTTAGCTACATGTATTCAAACACCGCGTGTTTGGCTTTTTTTTTCCCATAATGATTCTACCATAGCCTAAAATTAAAAATTAACAGTGCAGAAAAATTTCAGGTGTCTGTAAGCTCCACAGTCTCAACAAATTGCAGTGTTCTTGCGTCTGTTTTTAATTTCATTCTTCTGTGAGTAACAAACATTTCACTGTAATTGTCTATTTTTTTATGGATGTCCTCATTCATGAGACACTATGTTTTGCAAGTTGGCTTTTCTTTGTTTGTATAATGTGCACAATTGAAACAGCAATGGCATGAAAATATTTTCCATGAAACAAACTTTTAAGACAAGTCAGTATTTTTGTGTTGTAATAATATTTACATTTAATTTATTTTTGTATCATGTGGTTTTGGGTTTATATATTTTTTTACAGTTTGTCTTCAGAAATTATCATATTTAATGAGAAAACATCTTAAGGCGTTGGCAGGGGAAGACATCCCATCAGGCTTCAAAGGGATTTTAAATATTTCTATTTTCCTTTTCTTCTTTGAATATCCAAGGTAATATTCAGACCACCTAAGTCTGAAAAAAAACAGTATCTAAATATTGAAGTTCCCTAATCATCAGTTCAAATACACCATATTAAGTCAATGTGGTTTTGTACAGTTAATGAGGGAGGCAGGCACTGCTTAATAATAGCTAAAAAATTCTTTACTTTATCAAGACAACTCCCTGAAGTTCCCTGTATGGAAGTCAATGGATTATGGGTCCCTTTCAACTCAGGTTATGTAAAATTTTGGGGCCACTTATTTGGACCATCCGTTTTCTGAAATTCTGATGGGAATCCATGCATAACTTTCTGAGCTCCTGAGATGTCAGTGTTTAGTTCAGGAGCTCTAAGACAGGATATCTCCCAAGTAAGTGATAGCCCTAGGCCAAGGGAATATAATACAACAACTCCCACATCCCAAGAAGGTCTCAATCACATCTCCTGATGAGGAATGTGATATTACTTATCTGTATAAGGAAAAAAAAATGTGCTTGCAAGCATCAAAGATAGAAAAGGCCTAAAAAGGAGAGTAGGCAGGAAGATTAGAAACTTAGTGTGAGGGAGAAGCATCTTGAGTGGATTACATTAGTGAAAATAAAAAAAAAAAAAATTGCTATGGTGCTTTTGTCCCTGAGCCTGTTTGCTATAATGTAGATAATCAACTATCTTGCCCTCAGTTAAAGCAAGACCTGCTCATGCCTTACAGGGTAATGTTTTAGTTGTCTAACTACAAATGAATTAAGGGTTCCACTCCGTAGACATCTTCAGTGTTTTATGAGTCGAGGTTTCAACTAAAACAATGAACTCTCCCTATTAAAGCTTCCTTTTCCTCTTTCATTCTTGATACTGTAAAAAAATCAACTTAACATTGAAGAATACTGACATCATGTTTTTGAGACTTAATTTAATAATTTAAATACATGCAAATATTTCTCTTGTTCATTTGAAGAAGGAAGGATGAAGATGAGGTTAGACTTAATGAGTTCAAAACCTGGATTTTTTGCCTCTGGAAAAAGTATATAGAGGCGAGGAAATAGAAAAACAAATGAAAAATCCCCAAGGGTGATGAGCAAGTGTTGTTGTGAGAGCTAACCATAAGTTCTGCTTCCAGTGGTTTGAATGGAAGTGTACCCCACAAACAGATGCACAGTATTTTCCGATGAAGACTGAACAACAGAATGTTACTCTCAACTCTTCATCACTGCATTCCCCAGGGTATTTTATTCTTCTGTAGTTAAAAGTGGAATCAAAATATTGCCAAATTCTGACATTGTGTGAAATTCATCTCTTTCTGCAAAAATAATTGAGCTGTGGAGTTGGAATGGCACTTGTTTAGCACATTTTATTTAGAAAAAAGAAGAAAGAGAAGCAATTCAAATCATACCAAAGTAGTGAGATATGATGAACCTAAGTGAAATGAAAAAGCTGACTTGTAAGTTGATTTCTGACATTTCTAAAATTATACTTGTAAAAGTCAATAGAATAGATTAAAAAATCCCTTTTAAGATTTAAAGTATTCATATAGAGAGAGACAACATCACTATATCACATAGATAAGTCTTTTACAACACCATTCTTTTTTTCCAATGACTAAAATAGAAGCAGTCTAGTAAGTTCCTGGAAGTGGAAGAGTTCCTGACACACCTGGTGAGGGAGCCAGCTAGGGAAGACACCCCACTGGACCTCTTGCTTTTGCACAGAGAAAGACTGGTGAGTCATGTGATGGTTGAAAGATTGGGCACTAAATGACAGTTTTCAATTCTCAGAGGACGAATGAGGTGGGTTAGCAAAAAATCATCTTTGAGAGGGCATTTTGTTCTCTTTAGGGGATTGAGAGAGTCCCTTGGGGTACAGTTCTGAAGGGCAAGGCAGTCCTGGAAGGTTGGACATTTTTCAAGATGGAGATCTTAAAGGTACAGGAGTAGACCGTCCCTATGTGCCAAAAGATGAGTCGGAGGGGAGGAAGATCAACCTGACTGAACATAGAGATGGCTTTCCCTTGAGCTCAAGATAAAAAGAAGGGAGAGTTTATAGCCTTTGGGAAAAGAGGCAGAAAACTCAGGAGGACTATAAAGTTTTCATAAGGTTATGCAGAGAGAAAATTAGAAGAATTAAAGCCAACAAAATGTTATATTGGCGACTGCTGTAAAAGATGACAAAAAATCTTTCTAAAAGTGCATTGGCAACAAAATAAAGGCTAAAGAGAATCTCCATCCTTTACTGGCTGTGGAGGAGCAAAGAATGAGGAAAAGGCTCAAGTACTTAATACCTTCTTTGCCTCAGTCTGTAACAGTAAGAACAATTGTTCTCAGGGTATCTAGTCCACTGAGCTGGATGGAATCCAGGGACAGGGATCAGAATGAAACCTCCATAATCCAAGGGAAAGTAGTCATTGACTTCTACACCACTTAGACACACTCATCTATGAGTGGGATGAGATCACATGAAGGAATGGAGGGAGATGGTGGAAAACTTCATTGAAGCACTTGCCATGATTTACCCGGCACACTAGGGAGGACCCAGTTGACTGGAGGCTGTCCTGTGTGACACCCATCTACAGGGGCTGAAAGGAGGATCCATGATACCTCAGGCCTGTCAGGACAGCAAAAGGTCATGGACCAGATCATCTTGAGTGCCATTATTGGCATATGCAGGACAACAAGATCAGGCCCAACACACCCTGCTTGATCAACCTGATCTCCTTCATTGAAAAGGTGACCCACTTAGAGGATGAAGGAAAGGCTGTGGCTGCTGCCTAGCTGAAGTTTAGTCAAGCCTTTGACACTATCTTCCACAGCATTTTTCTGGAGAAAATGGTGGCTCACAGCTTGGATGGGTGTATGGTTCACCGGGTAAAAACTGGATGGCCAAGCCCTGAGAGTGGTATGATGCAGGTGTAGAAGAAGAAATTACAGGCAACTTCACCCCAGTAAGTCACAGCTGTACTAATTACCAAAGAAGAGGAAGCCTTGCCCTTAATGGGTCACTGGTCTGACTAATAAAAGATAAGTGTGATAAAACAGGTGGGTTGGGTGATTAACAGGATCTTGGGTGCAGACAGTCTGAAGAAGGAGGATAGAAAGAAGGTAGAGGAGCCCTGAGGAATCATGAAGAGAAACATAAATAAGAACAAAGCAAGGAAGAGAATTGCTGCACTAAAAGATAAGAACAAAGCAAGGAAGAGAGTTGCTGCACTAAAAGATCTGCTGAAGTCAGTCTGGGTTTCATGGACTCAGAGCTGCTGTTGGAGCCTGCAGTCATAGCTGAGCTGGGTGAAAGCTATGTTCAGTCTGCAAACCAACACTGGCAGACATAGTCGAGCAGGAAATAGCAACAGTCAGAGTCTGCAGTTGGACTCTACAGCAGGAGCTTGCAGTAGTCAGTCAGGATGACTAAGCTGTAAAGGAGAATATACCAGGACCCTTTTTTGTTCCTGAATGAGAGTCTGTGTCTTGGTTATTTCTACTCTAACGAGAGGTCTCCTGAAGCAGTGGTGAAGGGAGTTGCATCCTGCTGGTTGCCAGTCACCAGTGGTCTTAACCAGTCCTGTATAATATCTTTATCACTGACCTGGACAAGAGGATCAAGTATACCCTCAGGCAGTTTGTAGATGACACCAAGATGAACAAGTGTGTTCATCTGCTAGAGGACAGGAAGGCTCTGCAGAGGGATCTGCCAAGGCCGGTAGTATAATGTTCAACATGGTGAAGATCTTACCCTTGGGTCACAACAACCCAATGAAGCATTACAAGTTGGCAGAAAAGCAGCTAGAAAGCTTTCTGGTGGAAAAGAATTTGGGTGTGCTGCTCAATAGTGGCTGAAAATGAGCCAATATGTGCCCAGGTGGCCAAGAAGGCCAATGGCATCCTGGTCTGTACCAGCAGTAGTGTGGCCAGCAGGACCAGGCCAGTGACTGTTCCCCTGTACTCAGCACTCATGAGGCTGCACCTTGAGTGCTGTATTCAGTTTTGGGACCCTCATTGCAAAAAAGATGTTGAGGTGATGGGATTGTGTCCAGGGAAGAGCTGATGAAGTGTCTGGAGCACAAGTGCTGTAAGGAGCAGCTAAGGCAACTTGTGTTGTTCACCCTGAAGGAAAGGAGTAAGGGGAGCCTATCACTCCCTGTGAATACATGAAAGGAGGTTTTAGTCAGGTGGGGATTGGTCTATTCCCAAGTAATAAACAATGAGAGGAAATGGTCTCAAGTTACTACAGGCAAGGTTTAGATTGAATTTTAGAAAAAAATTTCTTTCCTGAAAGGTTTGTCAAGCAAAGGAACACACTTCCCAGGGAAGTAGAGGGATCCTCATCTTCAGAGGTATTTAAAAGTTGTATAGTTATGGTACTTATGGACATAGTTTAGTAGTGAACTTGGCTGTGTGTGGTTAAGAGTCAGACTAGATGATCTTAAATATATTTTCCAACTTATACAATTTGATGTTTCTAACTCCTTTGATTCTCACTTCTCCAGCTAAGAGAATGCGAAGGTGTCATGTGATCCTTACAACTCTTATATTTTTATGGTAAATTTATAGCATCCTGTAATGCTGTTCTACAATGACCTGATTTTTATTGTTGTTTTATACCTCACTATGTATTGCTTGCTAATATGGTATTCCTCCCTGCTTACCTTTTGATTGACTTATTTGGCATGCTTCAAGTCCATCAGGATGCACGGATCAAGCTTCAGTTTTGACTGAGAAAATAATGTATATGAAAATCTACTGAGTTGTGATTTAAGAGCTGTTAGGTGCCACCTCCCAGTCCTGAATATGATTAAAATACTTGGGAAATTGCAGGTGCTGTTTCTGCCATTAGGGAGAAGTAAGACTGTAAGCTTTAGCAGACTGATTTTGCCCCGTGGAGTTTTCTTTCAGGAAATTTTTTTGAGGTCAAACTTAATGTATAAACTGATTTTTAAGAAGGACCCAACCTGGATTTATTGGTTACATGGAGGGAGGCATTTAGACCCTCTAGGGTATCCAATGTTGCTTGTAGTATTGGGGTGAGGGCAGGATGAAAACAGGTGGTTAGCCTTAGTAAACTTTTGGCCTGTCATTTCTGTCGCTGTGAATGAAGGTTTAAGAATGTTATTTGCATGTCATTGCTCCTGAGTACACACCAAAGTATTAAATTTATTTCCTTAATAATCAGATTGCTAATATTGCCTTTCCTGTGTGTACTGTAATTGATCAATAAAAAATAGAAAATACAGCAAGTAGTTTATCTGTAGATTTTTCCTTGTGCTTGGTGGTTGGAGGAAAAAAAATGAAACACTATTAAACCATGACTTTGGTGCAATATGGCCTATTTCCTGTGAATAATTGACAGAAATATAGTAAAGTGTTAGTGGTAAATTTGAAGTGGCATGCACAGTATGTGTTTAGAATGTTTATACAGTCTCCGATTGATTCTCAGGGAGCTCAGACTAATTGGAAATAAGGTTTATGTGCAGCGAAGCAGTGAACCAGTGATATGGTGATACTGCAGAAATGATTCTTGCCTCTGGCAAGATTTTTATACTATCTGCAAAGCTCAGGTGAACTTTGTAATTCTGAATTGCTTAAATAATAGAAATACATAATTTTGTAAATGTATCTAGGTTTACAGTATTTTGAATACATAGCTCTCCTATTAGACAGCGAGGGAAGGATTAGTACTTTGCCCTTTCTCCCTTCAGTAGTACTGTTAGAAGGAATTGTAAAACTTGTTTTCACAAGCTGAGCTAATGATAGGTGGGATTTGAATGCAGGGATATTGAGTGCTGCTTATTCAGCCTCATCTTTGTCAGGGGCAGGAAATGACCAACAGATAACAGCTCATTTTGCAGGGGTAAACATGTTCAGAACTATTCAAACTAATAACCTCAAGTTATTGTTCAACAGCTTTCAAACAGTAAAACTGTCCTGGCGTGTAAATTGACCTTAGTAGAATAGACTGTGGCTGTGATGGCCAGGACTTGGGATACTAAAACCTTTGTTATGGATGTGCACTGATTAATCCAAGCTAGCAACCAAGCGCCACAGATCTCTCTGGTCACTCCCTCTTTACCTGATAGGATGAGGGAGTGAATTAAAAAGTAGAAGAAAATTTACTTTTGTTGAGATGGTTACAACTTAGTAACTAATACTTGGTAATAATAATAATAATAGTGAAAGTTACAAAAAGAGAGAGAAATAAAATACAGGAAAAACAGATAATGCAAATGAAAACAATTGCTCACCACCACCAGACTGATGCCCAGACAGGTCCCAAGCAGTGGCCCCAAGGCCAGCTTTCTTCCTAGTTTATATGCTGAGCATAAGTGCATAAGGCATCAGATACTCCTTTTGTCAGTTGGGGTCAGCTGTTTTCTGTCCCCTTACAGTTTCTTGTGTAGCCCAAACCTGCTTGCTGGCAGGGCATAAAAAGCTGAGAAGTCCTTTACCTAGTGTAAGCATTGCTCAGCAACGTCTGAAAGATCAGTGTGTTGTCAATATTATTCTCATCCTAAATCAAAGACACACCACTGTACTGATTTCTAGAAAGAGCATTAACTCTATTCCATCCAAAACCAGGATAATATGTTAGGGCCAGAAATGTTAGTACTGGTAGGAAACCTCCATACCCTAATTACAGTAATTACTTTGGGACTGAAATATTAAGGGTAGTGCTATAAAAGGCACCTAGAATAATTTGTTTTAATGAACAAAGTCCTCAAAAAGCTGCAATTTTTTATTGTTTTCTTTTTTAGAACTCTCCTCTCCTCATTTTTCCTGTGGATATGTAGGAATGCTATGCACTCATTTTTTGTCTGTCACTGCTTACTCTAATGAATGTACTACACATACTGTAGCTTCACTTGTATAATTCTGATTTTTTTTTCCTTTTTTTCCACTCCCATTTATTAATGCTTTCTGTCTTTTTCAGAAAGAAATTGCTTTACCTCTGTTACTGAAATTAGAACTGGTTATTTTTTTTCCTGCACATGTGTGTGAGTACACAGACAGATAGCTAGGTCTGTATTCCTTTCTCATTCATATCCATGGAAGGTACTCTAGTGTTTTCCAGAAAGTTGCCAACTGTAACTGAAAGAATGGCACATTTTTCTTTTCCACTCTTAAGAGGTACAATGAAAAAAGAGGCAAAAGTTTTTCTGCCTTCAGAAGTTTCCTTTCCAGGAGTAGGAAGGTTTATTACTTTCCTCTTTATTTTCCTCTATTTCTTGCGAAGATGGAAGTAAGAAGCCAGACTTTCATAATTTCAGATGGGGAAGACTAGAAGACAATATTATAATCAGATATCTAGACCCATGAGTTCAGTTTAGCTAAGCATCCTTTGATTGCATTGGAAAGGGAGTAACACAAGGAAATAAAAGATTAAGAAGCTGGTCTAAGCTGTTTAAAATATGAACATTTAAAACCTTTTAAAAAATATCTTTTACTGAGAATAAATGCAAATATTCCAGTCTTAAATTCTCCAAAGATTCAAATAAACACTTTGACAAATGGGGTAACTCTTCTGCAAGTGTCTTGTATTTTGATATTATTTGCTGCTTAAGTGAGAAAGTAGCAGTGACATGATAATTTTAAGCAGCATGACAGATCATAAATTCACAGAACAGCTTAGGTTGGAAGGAACCTGAAAGATCATCTAGTTCCAACCCATTCAGCTGTTGAAAGTGATACCTTCCACTAGATCAGGTTGCTCAGAGCTCTGTCCAACCTGGCCTTGAATACTGTCACACAAACAAAACCCCAAAATCAAACTAAACAATTTAAAAAACCCAAAAAATATAAAGCAAAAAATAGCACAAAAGTTATAATCTGATTTTAAACTTATATATATGCATATTGTTTGACATTGCTTTAATAAAACAGATGATGTTTTGTACAGAGATAAAACAAAATCAGTTCCTATCACACTGAATTGTTCTTTTTTAAGTTCTAGTAAAATTTTAAGCTCCCTCAACTGGGTGCAGTATTTTGTATTTTGATACAAATTAGCTCTTGGTCCATGCTCTGGGCTTGTGATTCAGATATGAAAAAAATATGAAATAAATTTCTGAATTAAGGCCATCGGGGCAAGGATTTTATAATATGCATCATTTTGGGAAAAAAATGGACAAAAAAAGAACCCTTGAAAAGACTTTGATGGTGCAGGTCTATTTTTTTGAGTTTTCAAATACAGCTTTCAGAGGAAAGGCATAGAAACTTATTTTATATGACAGAAACAGACATTCTTTTTTCCCTTGGCTCCTCTAGAGCTCTTACAGTAAATGAAAGACATCTACTTTTGTGGTTTTGTTTTACTTTAAAGTTATTGATTTTATCAGAAATACAGGTTTGAATGAAAGTATTGGTTTTGCTGAATGTGGAGAATTGTTCTAAGCAGCAAATGATCACTTTTTGGCTTAAAATATGTTAATAAAATCAAATAATTATTTTTCTCCTTTAGAAATAAAGTTGTGCAGAAGGAAAGGTGGCGTTCAACTGAGAAAGTCTTACAGTACTAATTGTAAGATGCTGCTTAAACTAGCAGAGTTAAAATGCAGACTGCTTGTGCTCATAGTGGTACCTATTTCTCCTTATGTTCCATAGGGAGAATCTAGGTGATGTGGGGAAGATAACCAACTCTTAGATGTCTCAGAGGCACAGGATCAAAGCCTGTTCGGCTATCTGGGCTGTTGCTGAGAATGTATTGGATCTGTTTCTTTAAATGTTCATCAGTTCTCAGAATGGCTTCCTGTGGGAGATATTAATTTGTTTCTTTCTGGACATATACAATTAATTTAGAAAAACCTTTGTTAAAAGATTGTTTCTGGGGTATATTCTGAGCAAAAGGAGAAAAGTAAGTTTGTCTACAGCCCTGAATATAAAAAGGGAAGGAAGACAGATTGTGTACAAGCTGCCCAAGAATCCAAATTATTACTTGGCTCACCAGTATCTGCCTACACTGCCTCCTATACAATGAGTCTTGCTGTTTAATTGCTGTTTCTCAGGTTTCCAAAGAAATCTGGCACTGGCCATGGTCCACATCAAGGATAGCCAAGAAGAAAATTTTGAAAAGACAGATGTAGTTAAAATCACGTTTGCAAAAACTGAAGGCAATTGTAACCTAAATGAGTATGCCAGTAGATCTTCAACTGATATATGTGAGTGAATATGACAGATGAACTCTGAGAGATAGACAAATAGGTAATTTCCTTATCCATTATGCAAATATAATAAAATTGATCAGTTTTCTTTCAAAATCTGTGCAGGATGATGTGATCTGAGAAAGTGCATTAGGCTTCACCAAGAAAATTAATGATTGAGGGTGGACATAGTGAAGAAAGGAAGATCAGAAACACATTTCTGAGGAATCTGAGAGTTCTTGAGAGGATTTCTCAGTTGTGAAATGCAAAGGAAAATAAGAAAAAAGGTTGCAGTCTATTTCCATAATGGTCTTGATAGAATTACTTCCTTTTTGTGTACGCAATGACCTGAGACAAGTAGTCATGCTTTCTGCTCACTAGTGATTATAGCTGCACAGTGTAAATATCTCATCATAAATACTGTGTTATTTCATACTAATGCTTTATAGATTGTCTCATGCGATTAGTACTCAGAAAGCTCATTACCTGCTTGATATCTTTTTCTGCAGCAATTCTAACATCAAATCTGTAGTGAACTTTAAACAGAGTAACAGTAGTGATTTTGCTTTTCTACTCAAGTTGTGTATTTTTCTCATTCCTGATTTCTCAGCTGGCAAGAGGATTGAATTCTGCTACAATGTAGAGGTAATTTTATCACATAATTGACTGCCAACTTCTCTATTAACCTGATAAAAACAATGCCATGCTGAAATGCAGTTCAAATGAACCTTTGCAGATTTGATTTTTCTATGAGACACCCACATTTTCTACAGATGCTACTACATCAGACTACTTGTTAAAAGTATAACAATCTTAACCCTGGATAAAAGTCAACTAGTATAGGATTAAATAAGTGCGATTTCAAAGATTTTAGGTAGAGGAAGGGCAGTCCTGACTTCAAATCTTGATTGATTCCAAATTAGGGTAATTACAGGATGAATTATAGTAAATGTAGTATTCCAATTCTTTCCCCCACTGTTAATTTTTCTTTTTTTTTTGTTTTTGGTTTCTTTTTTATCCCTTGGGAGACTTTTAAAACATGTCCTTAAGTGTATGTCAGTACAGGTCTGGGTGAAAGATGAAAGCTGAAATTATTTAATTAGAAGCATTTCTAAAAAAATAAAAGTAGATTTTGTAGTAACTTGATCAAATACCCAGATGATACATACCCAGATGATACAGCCTCCATATCCTTCAATAGTCGTGATGTGATCTGTTAATCTTGGAATAGATTTTGGGAAGTGAAATTTCAGGAATGAGATTTTAAGGGAAAGATGACATTATTTCTCAATATTTGAGGCTCTATTTCAGTGGCTAAGTGCCAATATTAAAATGTTAATTCTAGAGTTAATAAAATTACTTTCTCCTCATGGTACATATGAAAAGGGGGTGTCCTTTTTTTTTTCTGGAGATACTTAGAACGTATTTCCACCATACAGAGACATACACGCTAGCTACCAGGCTTGCATGCTCTTGTCTATAGAAACAGGCTAAAAGGGAGACCTAAATTCAGTTCCAAAAGCAGTACAATGCTTTGTGCTTGGGATATAAACTCTTGCCTATTTAAAGTGTAATTAAGATCTTTGTGTATCATACCACACAGCTCATACTGTATTGCTGTATCCTGAGTTGAAGGTGGATCAAGCACCTTTCTGTGCCACAAGTGGCTCAAACATTCCTTCCTACTTAGTAGGCATTTGTTGGGCTTAGACTGGGAAAGAGTTAATTTCTTCTCATTAGTTCTCAGTGCTCTGCTCTGGATTCAGTATGAGAATAGTATTGATAACATTCTATTTGGGTGCTAAGTAGTGTCTATCCTATATCAAGAATGTTTTTTGTATCATGCTCTGCCAGTCAGGAGGTACAAAAAAGAAAAAGCAAAAAAACATTGGGAGATGCCACAGCGGGGACAGATGACTTGAACTTGCTAAAGAGATATTCCATGGAACACAATGTCCTTTATACAAAGTGGGAAGATACTGGAAGAGGAATAGATTAGGGTTCAGGGATAAGGTCTGGTATTGGCCAGGAGGTGGTGATCAATTGTATCATTTACCACTTGGGGATTGTTTTTTGCTTTTGTTTTTGATTTTTTTCCTTTTTACTATAATTATTATTACTTATTGTTAACTATTAATATTATTTTTTAAAATTTTTTCTCAATTATTAAGCTGTTCATATCTCAACCTACATGTTTTAACTTTTGATTCTCCAGCCCAATCCGCTGGGGAGGATGTGGAGAAGGGCAGTGACTGAGGAGCTGCATTGTGCTTAGCTGCCGGGCGAGCTTATGCTACAACAGCATCAGAGTCATAAATCAGTCTTTGGTTGTTTTAAAATGAATGGCTATCTCTAAAAAGATACCCCAGCAGAGAGGATTTTCCCCACACGTGCTCTGCAGTTGGAGTGTTAGAGGTGCCATGAGAAGCAACTGCAGAGAATTGAGCTCAACCAGCACACTGCCTATTTGGACAAACTAGCTTCCAGAATGTTTGTCCCTGTTTTCCATCATTACAGGCTAACACTGGCAACATTTAACTATAGGAATGCTCCTCACCCTATTGCCTTTGTTTGCTGAATATCTTGTGTCACAGCTGCTATCTTCAAGAAGCCTTTCCCCACCTCCCCACCAGTGGTGAATATGTCTTTGTGGGTAAAACACCTTCTCTTTTGTATACACTTGCTATTAATATAACTGTTGTTACTGTGCTTTTCGGAAACATTCACAATATCTCATCTATTGTCTCTTCCTTACAAAAAGGTGTGGGTCAAGTGGAGCGGCTTGTCTGAAATTTAATTTCCCTGCTGGGGTTCAAACCAACATACAAAAGTAGAAAAATTAACCTGTGGATCTTAAGAATGATCTTGAAATTTTGTGTGTTTTGTCCATTTTTAAGTTACAGTTATTTCACGTGCATAAGGTGTATCATTTTTGACTGAAGTTTTTGATCCAAACCCGGAAGCGTGCCTTATACGTCGGTGTGCTTTATATAGGGATGAAGTTTGGAAAATTGCCAACCTGGAAGTGCAAGCCAGCAGCAGCCCTGAGCCGAGCCAAGCCCGTGGGGCCGCGGCCTGGGGGCAGGGCCAGGGGGCCCATGGCAGGGGGTGGGCGCTTGGGGCTGCGTTTAAAGGCTATGTGGTTGTGTGAAAACTGTTTGCAAATTGAGCGTCTGGCAGTATTCTGTTGCTAATTTGTCACTTTGTTGCACACTGATTCTTGCTTTAAAAAAAAAAAACAAAAAACAAGTGTGCCTTATAGACTGGTGTGCCTTATATATGGACAGAGGACGGGGACTTGCCAGCTACCCAGAAGTGCACCTTATAATCCGGTGCATCTTATAGGTGTGAAATTACAGTAGTTATGCTTGGGTGTCTTTAAGCAGAGAATAATTGACTCTACAAGAGGAATATACATAAACAAAAGATATAGAATAGCTATTCACTGTCCAGCATCACAAAAGATACATAAGATTTACCAGGTATTTGAGTAAGCACTTTTGTGCTCTTTGCTTCAATACATGAGACACCCAAGCAGTTTTCAGCCCTCTATCTTCCTCAGGGGATTCGCAGAGACAGAGGACTGACTACCTTGGTCTCTGACTGTAGCTCCACCAATGTCATCAACATCTCCTGGCTGGGATATCATAATTTTTTTCTGGCCTTGTCTTTTCCTATTAGGTCTCATGCCTTTCCATGATGATATTTTTCCCTTCTGCATCCTTGAGCCACAGATGATATCACTTAGGCACGCTCATCTCTAATTGTCCTTTCTCATCTCTGTAAAACTTTTCTTCTAGCACTGTAAGTGCAGTTTTTAGTTAGTCCAGACCAGGGTTGCTCTCAGTGCTTTGGTACAGCGGTAGCTAAATTCCTAGCAGAGAGGCGCTTAAAGCACTGGAAACAATGCAATGAGAAAGTGGTCAGCAAAATGGAAAGTTGTTCTTACCCACACTTAAAAATGGGAAAACAGGTGTCTGTTCTTAGGAAATGATTCCTAGTTTCACATTTCAAGTGGACAGAAACTTGTGACTAGTTCAATAGGACCTGTAGTCCTGGTTCAGTTGAGTCAGCTTGGAGAGCATTTTACATCCTTCTGATCTTGCTTTTGATTTTTCCTCTTGGCAGGCTCTATGCTCAGAGAAGAATTCTTTGATTGCTCTTCAGAGACGCATGATTTTCCCTGTGGATTACTGAGGAAATTGAGACACTTCATTCCAGATCTGTTTTCAAAGGCTCAGGAGTTAGAGCATGATGCCGTACAACAGTGGTTCTCTCAATTTCATATTGGATGTATTCCTGTTTCCTTCAGAGAGTATCAGAAGCCTCAGAACTCCCATGCGAGTTGACAGAGAGAGTCAGAGTGAAAAGTCATAGAGATTTCCAATGAATTTTATTGTGACGCAGGAGGGCAGAAACATTTCAACAAAGTTATACTAACACTGTCACTTCTTTTTTTAAAATTAGTTTTTTAATACAGTGAGAACTTTCTACTATCTCAGGCATTCGAGATGTATTTCTACCAGGTGAAGGTGAGGAGTGTTGCTGATCCTGGCTGAGGTACTTGACCCAGATAAAACAGGTTTCATCCACTTAAGAGAACTGTTGTGGAGAAGGAAAAAAAACAAAGCAAAACAACCCCACACTTAATGAAATCACTTCAAAACTAAACTTGGATTTTGCAGCTCCTTTCCGATTCAGTAAACTGTGAGTAGGAAGTCTACAGTTTTAATAACTGCATGCTATTCCTTTAACTGCAGTTGCAATCCTCGTGACACCAATTCTTGCTAGCGTGTTCTTGGAAATACGTTACTGAATCAAGCTGCAGATATCCAGGGCTGGGAACAGGGCTCAGGCACACAGCTAACAGGCTGGCTGCTGCAGAGCAGCTGCATTTTATTTTGCAGGTTGTGGTTACTGTTTGTCAGTGTGGACTGAGAGTGCAGTATATTAATTTTCTACACCTTCTGCACCTCTGTAACACTAAATAAGCAGATAATTTTAAATTTTTACTTGTACAGAGAGAAAATAATTCCCAATTTTTTTTTCTCTTTTTTTTTAAGATGATTGATTGGTTGCAAATGACAGCTTCTACTTTTTGAAGAAATAGGGATTAGAAATAAGTAAAAAGAGATAACATGATCAGAGACTGACATGAAAATAACATAGTAATGGATTTAAGCAATTTGTGTTTTAATATCTGAAGATAATTACAAAATAAATTGCTTTAGAATATTTTCTGTCATATAAATTGTTATATATCTTCCTTGTGAGATTTTGCTGAACAATGAGGGCTTAATGCCTTGCAAGAAGTGTATTTTTCATAGTAATTATTAGTGAATTTCCACTATGTATTATTTTATTGTTTTCTTTTATAATCAATAAGGTACATTATAAACTGTGGACTTTAGGTCTGAAAATTACCAGTACCAGTTAATTTAATAATATTGTTCATAAGTTTGATGAGTGATGAAAAAAATATGTAATTAGCAAAATGCTGTTTTAAATTTTTCAAGCTTTCTGAAAAGTCACACTATTTTCCAAGCAGGCTTATAAGAATAAATAAACTTACAAGATTTTAGATAGTTCATGCCCATTATTTTGAACTGGTTTTTTTTTTTCCAAATCCTTCATATCTTTTTCTTAGAAGTAGCCTTTTAGGCAATTAGTTACTTTTAATGTCTTCATTTTCATTTTAGTACTCAGCGATCAAGATAATTGGAATTAATTTGGCATTGTCATATTATGCTAATGGCAAATCTGCCACTTATCACTAGCATCCTGCAGGCACAATGCTATCAGAGAGATATGACTGGTCCACTTTATCACTTTAACCAAAGACTTTAAATGGATATAAACCAGTCGGAACTGGCATCTTCCCAATTCAAATTTATGCAATTTCTGATGAAAAATTGTCTCTTAAGTGCTGGTATCTTTGTGCTTCAATTCAGTTTTAGTTCCTTCACAATACATATAAAGAGCATTACCTTTGAACAATTAATTTTAATATAATTTGTGGGGCAGATTTGCTTTGTTCTATTTCACATAAATAGAATAGTTGCATAAAGAATCTGATTAAGTTTCCCTGATAGTGTAAAGTGACTGCTTTTTCCCCTCTTTTTCTTAAGTGCTAATGGTAAAAGAAGCTGAAGTATGTTTTCAGGAGGGAAGTGTCTTGGTTAGATAAAAGGAAGTGGCATCTTCTCTGCAGATATTTGCTACAACTGTATACCATATGCAACTCACTCTTGGAAACCAGGATGTACTTATTGTCTCAAGGAGAATGCAACAGCTGCTCTTCAGAAGCAGCTTATCTGGTGGCTAGTGAAGTAAAAAAAAAAAAAGACTGATGTCCTTATTAGCAGCCTAGTGATACCATAGACATTAAACAGCTTTTACTTTGTGTTCAACTTTTGGTTAAAGCTAAGTCCATAAATCACAGCTAGCTGTTTCTGATGCTTGTCTCCTCAGTTTCCATTAATTAGGGTTATCATGATCTTATCTTTTCAGCTTCTATGATAACTTCATTCAGGTTTTTCTGTGCCATCCATTCTTATAGCAAAATTTGCTTTGCCAAGGAAGCAGGAGAAAAATTAAAGAATTATTCAGAATTATTTCTGGTTTGGAAATCCTGGATAGAAATTCCTGTTTGCTATAGGTACTTTCATAAATAGAGTGTGTTTGGAGTAAGCTTGCTGTGTGTGTGCAGACTCACAATATCACATGTGCACCATGTACTGATGAATCCCAGAAACAACGAGCTCACTATGCCTGTGCTGCAAAGTTAATCTTTGCATGCATAGTGAATATGTCTGGAAATTTTGGACATTCCAGCTGGGGGCACAAACTTTTCCAGTTCCCAGACAGAGAAAATTTCTTAACAGAAAAGGGAGGACATGTCTGAGGAAATCCAGATGTACTCTGGTGCTAGTTAAGATTGAAATGAAAACTGAAAATACCCAAAACTACCAGGGTCAGTGTTGACCTATTTTCTCCTTCTTTGGGAAAACAGAGTAATCTCACTGTATTTGAAAAAAAAGTACTATGTTAATTCTCTTCCATACTATTTCCCTTTCTCTGACAAAAATTTTCTGAGTGGTCTTACACTTCTCTGCCCCTGCTATTTCCCAGCCACGCTGTTCTCTTATCCCATGCCTTTTAAGAGTGCTTATCAACTTTGTCATAGTATTTCTGAAATTATTTTAATTTGTTCCTATTAAATTGTTATTTAAATGACTTGTTAAAATACTTCTATTTTACATTCTTCTTCTTAATATTTTTACTCATTTGTTTCATTACTTTCAAAAAAGTCTTAGGGAGAACAGCTAGTTAATCTAGCCTACCTTTAAGGATAGTGTAACTGTTGATTTGCCATAGTCTGAACTCATGGATGCATTTGAAGAAACTCTCATTAACTTCAACAGGTCCCAAGGGAGATGAATTGGAAAGATGCCTTCCTCACCCACTGCTTGTAACCGGAGGTGACCTTGTGAGTGAAGATTGGCAGCCGTCTTGGTCACAATGACCACAAAGAAATAGAGTTTACAGTCTCTATAGGCAGAAAGAAAAGTGCCATCAAAACCTCAGCTCTGAATATGAGGAGAGGTGACTTCAGGCGTTGAGGGAATTAATGAGTAAGGTCCCCTGGGAAAATGTTTTTGCTGGTGTCCACCCATGCTGGTCACTTTTTAAACTTCATCTCCTACGGGCACAGGACCAGGCAATTCCCAAATGTCAGAAAAAAAGCTGATGAGGCAGAAAGACGTTTTGGCTAAACAGGAGTCTCCTCTTGGAAACAAGGTGAAAAGAGAGGTGTACGCCCAGTGGAAACAAGGTTGGGTGGCATGGAAAGAACACAGAGATGGTGCTTGCCACTGCAATGAAAAATTTGTGAGACACAGCTCAATTGGAGTTGACGTTGGCCACCTGTTCACTATGGAGGACAATAAAAAGAAGTTTATTTGAAATACACAGTAATTTCA
>VRYO01002772.1:55721834-55790842 GCA_009812075.1 Sialia sialis | reverse complement strand
TTTATGGACAAATTCCATGGTCTTCCCAGCTACCCGGAAGTGCGGCTTATAACTAGGTGTGGCTTATGAGTATGAAATTAATGTAGGTTTTTTCAATTCCACTTTTCCTGTGCTTGAAAATGGATTATGTTTATCAAAGATCTGAAGTATGAGCTTGACATGGTCAGTGCTATATTCAAGGCTTACACAAATGCTGCATAGATCTGTATTACTTTATTTGTTTGACTCAGAAAGACAACCTTTGACTCATCAAACAGAAAGACTGAGCTCACTCTCCATGTTTGCTAAAGCATTGTCATGTTCCTTAGATTTGTGACGATTTCTATTAACTTCTAACTGCTCAGATATGGCTGAACTATTTGATGTGACTGTTATAAGTCTGCCAAAGTAACAGTCCCTATGAAGTATTATGTTTATAGAAATATATCTGGATGCATTAAATCAGTAATTAGTTAATAAAATGTTAAAAGATGTGGCAAATACACTGTAATTTTAAAGGAGAAAAATAGAATTTTTAAAAATGCTACACTAACTCACATTCTCTCCCAACTAAAAAACCCCCAAAAACTAACCACCTCAATTCAATAAAACTCTACAAAATTAGTTACAATCTAACCTATTAAAATAAAACTACATTACCACCTAATAATGGCTTGAAATCTTAATTTAGACTTTATGATGTGCTTTATTTTTTTTTTTCATTGTCATATTTTCCTTAGGATTGCAAAAATTTCATGCCATTTTCCGTTTTCATTAAAAGACAAAGATTTCTTTGAGAGTAGCTTAATTTAATAAAATTTTCTCATTTAATTTTTTTTTTCACTGACATGGATTTATTCTGAGACACTTTTAGAAGATACTTCTCCACTATTTTGAGGGAAGTTATAAACTGATAGATTAGGTTTCAAAAATACAGAATCTTATTCTAACCACAATGAAGATGACCAGAGCAAGTGCTGATAGCTGAATACAGTCACTGGCAGCACAGCTGTAAGAGAGTCGTGAGAACAGAAAGGTGCATACATACATTCTTATGTGATAGATACAATTGTACTGTGAAATGTCCTAAAACTATTTTCTTATTATTTTTGTTTTGTTTTGTTTTGTTTTTTTGTTTTGTTTTGTTTTGGCAATATAAATCCTGGTTCTGCAATCATGTACAATAGCAGGTGATGTCATAAACCTCCTCAGGATTAGCCATGTGAATAAATGTTGTTTGGTCAGGATCTGTAAAAATATTAATGCAAGAAGAGGTTCAAGCGAGATTTCCATTTAGGTGGTTTGTTCATAGAGGTAGTATTGTACCTTTAAGTGTCTTTATATATGCTTTATATGCATGTTTATCATGCTACTGGGCAGTATGAATTATGAGAAGAGTGTTATTTTGGAGAATAAAACTCTTGTGATCTTCATAGTTCTGTAATTGTAATGATAACTGCAATTTCTATTGAGAATTAAGAAATTGTTATGTTTCACATTTCTGATAATTAGAAATATATAAAACAAGGAAAATGCTACTTCTTCTATACTTCTTCACTGCGATATCCTCCATACCCCTTACAAATTATGTTTGATATTGAAAACTTTGTATATATTTCTGTGCTAGATTGCAACCTTAATTTAGAATCATTGCTTCAGTTCATACTTTACCTGAATATTGCACTAAAATAAATAAATAAAAAAACATGAGAAAAGTCTAACAGTAGAAGAGTAGGAAATTAATAAAGAAAGGATTATGGTCTCTCATCTAACAATTTTGTTTGACTAAATAAAAAAAAGAAGAAATTCAGGCCGTAACATAATCAAAATTCTGCATTATTGTACTGTTTCAAAGACAGCTTAAATACAACCAAAATGCAGAGTTAAATTAGTAGAAATTGAAATTTGTTTATTTGGTTTTGGAATTTCTTTATTTCCTGTCTTTTGTTGGAGGTATGAGTGGTGGGGGCTTATGATTTTTATGAAGGCAATGGCATGATATTAGTTGAGCTGAAAGGTCATGGCATCATGGGTGAGGACCCAGTATGCTTCACAGCCATCTTACTGAGCATCACTTGCTCTTTAGATTTGTTACTGTTTCATTACTTCAGTTTCTGTCACAGGCTTCTGTCCCACCAGTTGTTTATTTTTCTTCTCAAATAGAGGTTTTCCTTTGTTCTGTCTCTTATCGTATTTCTTTCTACTTCCTTAATCTCTACTGTCAATAATAATGTGTGATTTTGCCCCTAAGTTCTCATTTCCTCTAGATCTCTTTTGCTCAAACTCTTTAAAGTATATCTTTCTCCTTAATCAGCTCCAGCCATGGTGAAAAATTAGAAAGAGGCAGTTCCTTTGACTCTGTTCTTTTTTAGTTTACTGAATCTGATGAACATTTTGCTACCTCAAGACTAATTTAATTCCTGTGGCCAGGACTAAAATATTCTGGCAGTAGTTTTGATTAAGAGGAAAAGGCTGTGAATTTTGAAAAGGGAAGATTTTGCTAAGAGGCTTTTAAAAATCTTTAAGCAAGAAAAATAAATACATACTGCCACAAAACTTACTAGAGTTTTCTAATATTTTTTTCTATCCTCAACTCAAACCCTGAACCCTTAGCAAGAAAATCTACTGAGACATTTTATATGATGAATAAAATTTGCAGACTCTGTAAGCAGTGAAGCCTCAATGAAAAAAATGAATTAAAATGCTTAATCTAAATAATGTTTTTATATTTCAACTACTTCATGGAACTATTAATTTTTGATAAATATCTGACAGATTTTAATAAGAAAAAAGATGAATTGTTTTTGTCCTAATTTTTTTCTTTTTATAAAGATTATGTTTTGCACTTGTTGCATATAATCTGAAACACAGTGTTGCTACTTTAAGTTATCATTAGATATTTAAGAATTCAAATTACATAAATATTTTAGGGGTGTTTTTATTGTGTCTTTTAAATTTGTCTTTTTGGGAGAAGGAGAAAAAATTAAATTAACCTAAACATTGCAGATTTCAAGCCACTGAACAAAAAAAAGAAAAACAAAAAATAAAAACACAGACTTGGTCTAGTACAGAATTAAATTTAATCCATGCCCTCCTTTTTTTTATTCTACTTCAATAAAAAGAGTTTTTTAACTTAGCAAAGTTGTTCCACTGTCTTTAGCTATCATAATTTTCTTTTACTTCATTTACCTCCATATAGAGAGACTTAGCTGAAATGTTACCACAAACTGTTTGTCTCCTCCTTCCATTTCAGTAGTCAAAGATTACAAGGAAAAAGCAACATCTTTGTATATGAATAATTAATAAATAAAATGTATACTCTCATTTGTATAGCAGATGTCTTTCAGAGAGTTACCTTCAGCACGTGTATTGGAAAAAATTTTTCAGATTTTATGTCCTTTGCACACCATATTAATAAGAGCTGTTATTATCTTGAGTAGATAGTCATGGCTTGTTAGACCTTTTCATCATCTAGTGGAAGAACTGTTACAAACAAAAAGTAGACAATGCTATATTGTGAAATCTAACATCTGATACTTATTTCAGAAGATGCTTAACTACTAAACTATTTTTTCATAATTCAGTCACATCTCTCCTCCCAGCCACAAGAAAAAAACCCAGTATTTTTAAAATCAAGCTGTTTATATTATCTGCCTGCATATTCTCCCTACAGAGCGCTGCTAGAAATTAACTTTGTTTACTGTGTCTAGCCTCTAGGGACAGCCAGCAGGCAGTTTTGCCTTAATGGTTTTTAATGTGTGGAAATGCGCCTCTCAGTTACTCGCTGGATCTTGTGGAATTTTTATTGCCCTTAGGAAGGTATTGCACAGCAAAATGTCCAGCACTATGTTTCTCAGGGAGTAGAAGCTTTCCTCCCACAAGCATTAGCCTGCACAGTTGATGCAGTTAACCCACATTTCATGACCAAAAAGCAGCAGTGCTGGTTTGAGATTGCAACATCACCACCGTGCCACCTCATTCAGCCCCACCCTTGAGACTAAATGGTGTTCAGACCATCAGCCATTGCCATGACAAATAAGTTTTGAGGATGGTACTTTAAGATGGTTAGCCTCTACGCTATTGCAAAGTTCATGATATAATTTTACATTATTAGTTGTCCTTGAATAGCTACTGATAGAAATGAGATGGGAAATAGTGTCCTTTTCACTGGCAATTATTTCTATTCCCTGATGATTTGTACTGGGATGTTCTGTGAGCTGTGGTACACAAAGCAAGCTATTGAAATTCTGGTTACTGAATCCCTCCTTTCCTCTTGGCATTGTGCATCAGGATTGCGTATTGTAGAAGACAAAGTATTACTGAAAGTTTATCAGGTTAGATGAAGGGAATTTTTCCTAAACTTAACAGTTTTACAGACTTTTCTTATGCATGAATAAAGATATGGAGGTTTTAAATCAAAGACCAAACAAAACCTTCTTGTTTGACTGATTTATTTTTTTCTTTACTGAAATGAGGGCTTTGACAAAAGAATTTATTTCTTTCACTTTCACCCAACTTCTCAGAGACTATCCAACTATTTCTTTAATGTTTCAAGGGTAATAGCAGAAATTCTTTCAATTTTTATTGTATGTTATCTTATAAATACATTCAGGTATGATGGTTTTGCCTTCAAGATAAAGCACATTTAAACATATCTACTTACTTTTATCCTACTTGGTAGCAGTTCCCAGAGTTAAATAGTTCAGTGCATCATTGGGTGACCCAGAACCATGAAAATCCTCTCATGAGTTTTTTCTTCTCCAAGTTAACAAAAATGTATTTCACTGAAATGTGAAGAAGTAGAAGCCTATTCCTTCAGCTGGATGAATACTGTATGAAATGACTTCTTAGCCATTCTCCTGGTGAATCACTCAGACTTTATCGGAATATCTTGCCAAATAGATGTCAGGTTATGATCTGCAGCAATTTGAGGTAATAAAAAAAATAAATTTCCCTAGTTAATTGTAATATCCTATTTTAATTTTGCATAACTTTTATCTTTCTTTTTTTTTAATGTCAGAGTTGCTGCACAAACAGCATTCATACCAATTAAACTACGGTTTAGTTTACTCCATCAGTCATTTCATCATCTGGCATCTCAAGCACAGTATTGGGAGTATAAGTGAGATATAGTTGGGAGGGGTAAGAGTTGATTTTTAGCACTTGCAAGATAAATATCTTTAACTCTATATTTACTACAGGGAATAGAGAAGGCACAATTATTTCTTAACAGAATAAGGTAATAAACCAAATAAAATAAAGCTAATATCAGTATCTGTAAAAAAAACCCAACCAAACAAAATATGCCAAAACCCACATCAAGTCAAACCCATAAACTACACTACCCTATTTTCTGTTTGAAAGACTGCAGGTATTTACTTTCAGCACAAGAAATTTTTGTAATTTGCTGGAGGTAATGTATTTATGGTTGACTAAAATTAATTAAGCTAAAAATTCTAAGACACAATTTTGTTTTGGCGTTTCTTTACTGACATACTCTCTTCTGTAAAAGCCTTGCAGATAATCTATTTCATGCCCTACATTGGGAGTTTCTCCAAAAACGCATTTGATTAATATATTTGAATTAGTGCTTTGCTCTATACCTGTAAGGAGAGGAAGAAAACAGATTTGGGGATACCATTTTAATAAGGGGATTGCAGGCAAGGGAGAATTAGAGCAGGGTCAGTTAGTAGAACCTCAGCAGATGGAAGATCTCCAGCAGGTGGACTGACTGTGCATAGTCAGTATAGAGGCAGGCATTCCTGGGAGTCCCTGATGGCCTAAGATTCGTGAAGGAGGGTGGCTCATAGTATTTGGGATATTACTACAGATCTGCTTGCTAAAAAACAGGGGAGTTCAAGTCAGGGAAGCAGAAATAAACCAAGGTAAGTTCATTAAAAGCAGGGCAACCCCTGTCTAACTTCTGAAGCAGAAATCCCTGTTAAAAACCAAGATTTTCCATACCCTCTTATTATTTTTTCTTCCTCTCATGGGAAACAAGAGCAGAAACAGCAATAAAAACCTTCTACTGGCATACACATGCAGAGTTTTATTGCTACTGCTGCTCATGCTCTGTGAGTGAAGAGAATGAAATAAGGAACTACACACTGAAACAGCACTGTGTAAGCAGGCTCTACTGCTGAGCAAGTTTACCCTCACCTTCAGATATGGCAAATTACAGTGCTGGATTCAAAGGTATTTGCACCGCATGATCCCTAAATAATAATGATAAGCTAAAACTCTGTTATTTAATATTATATATAACCACATCATTTCTGATGGATTCATTAATATATAAACATAGTGATTATATCCCAGACATTTGATGTGTTTGATACTTTAATTTTAAATTGGACAATAATCTTATGTGAATTAATCCCCAGATTTTTCTACTCTCTATGCATGTTTCAATAATTTCAAAAGACGAATAGTGTAAAGAAATTGTACCCTATTAGGATAGAATTAATCATGAATGTTACAAAGAAATATGTTCATTCTGCCGGGGTAAATTGCTATTAGTTAATGGAGATAGATTTAAAATGAACACGTCTGTTGGTTTTAATGCCTGTGCATGGAAGGCTTTCCAGAAGGCTACATGGCTTTTTATTAATGGTCAGGGTTTATTCTTTTTTTTTTTTTTTCTATTTTGCATGTTGCATTTTGTGTTTTGTTTTTATTTTCTTCTAGTTTATTCGGAACTTAGAGCTTGCAAGAAAATCAAATTGACAATTCATACTTTTCAATTCTATTGAGATACTTTTCTGGCCTTCTCACTAAGGCCAAACCAAAGAAAGTATATTCTAAATATGTATTTAAATGGTAATAATTAATCTCCTGAAAGCTGTTGAATATTCTTTTTAAAAACATTTTTTTCTTGTAACTTTAGAACTTAATGTGAATTATCATGTTTCATGTTTATCTAGATGCAGTGTTTATCTGAAAAACAGAAGAAGCAATTTTGACACTGGTCTGAGTTAGAGATGGTAAATTCATAGTTGCTTCTTGTCAAAAGGTCAACAAGAGTACATGGGAAAAAAAGTGAAACTGGCACAAACCAATTGATGAAGATGCCTTCACTTTTACTTTAAATGACTCAAACCAATGAAGATTTTTGCAATTATGGAGCATGGTCTAGCATACACAGATTTCTTTGACTTGATATGAGAAGTCCCAGTTACTGGAAAAAGAACATATTATAAGCAGAACACATTCTTTCTGAAAGACTGGAAACTGAGGATGAAGAATAAGTACTTAAAATAAGGACATAGTGTTTCCTGCTTTAACTTTCCCACAACTCCTTGAGTTTATTTATAATACTTTTATTTAGACTTCAGTTGAAATTTGTATATCTTGATAAAGTAGAGTTTTGGAGTCTGACAATCATTAATTGAGTTCTCTGAATGTGTTCTCAGGAGCAGCCCTATGTGGAATTTGACTGTTTTCTACTCTTTCAAAACATATTGGCAAAGAAGTTTTAACAGGCAGTCTCATGCATTCTATTTTTGTGGAACTTGACAGAAATATGAATTTTGGTGTTCTTCTGAGTGGTATGAATAACTCTGCACATCTCTGGAAGGTAATTTAGCATGAATGAATTCTTTGCCTTGATATTTATGAGTGCAGCTGTAGGCCATAACCTAAAGTCTGGAATAAATTTTCTGTGAAAGTGAAATACAACAACGGTTTTATGAGCCCCAGATCATATAAAGTGTTTGCAAAATTAGAATGATTAAAGGATGATAAAGCACCAGGCTCAGATAAATTGTTCTGTGACATGTTTGGGGAAATAGAAAAGTCGGTATCAGATATTTCTGATAACTCACCGAGGTTAATGAAGTTACAGGGGTGGAAAAGTGTGTTTCTCTTTTAAAGTTTAAGAAAGAATCTGTGAAAGATTAAAAAAAAAAAAAAACCTGAAAAGAACAATAGTTAGAAGAATAGTGTGAATGGAGTGCATAAGACAGTATTATGAGCCAGTTGAAACAATGGCATATAAGAGATAGGACTAATTTGATTTATTTCTTTAAATATATATATATATTTACTAAATTTGTGAACAAAGAGAAAATAATGGAATTAATGTGGATTTCAGAAACGTTTTTATGCCATTATACAAAAGTGCATTTCTATGCTAACAATATTTTGGCATGAGAACTGCGGGAAAGGGATTTTGTGCAATAGCTAAAAACTGGTCCAGGGTTACTGACCAGTTCTCCTTTTTATATGAAAACATCAGAGTTTGGCACCTGAAGTAGAGTGAAAGGTGGCTTCCCAAATGTTTATGAGGTTGTGTATTCAGTCAAATCTCCAGTCATATGTCACATTGCAGTATGACATGCAGTTTTTAGTTAAACTTAATTTCATTCTTGAATTCTGTATGGGTATGCAGATTGGAGTCTCTTGCTACATCTACATGCAAAAATTAGAAGGGTTAAGGGCTCATTCTGTGGCCTTGATTGCTATCTCTCCATTCATTTAAACTGTCTCCTTAATCCAAGTGAAATGGTCACCATAGATATACCCAGGAAAAGATTTCAGAATTTTCATGGGATTTCAATTCATGAATTAATAAATTATGGGTGTCCATTATATGAGGATATGTATGTGCACGGAAGATAAGGAAGAAGTGTACAGGGATTTCTGTTTATCCTTTCAGAAAATTCTTTAAGAGAATATTATCTGTGAGGTCGCGTTCTCAGAAACTGAGATTGTTAATACAAAATTACTCCTAACTGGGTATGTAAATCTTGCTGTGATTAGATTTCTAAAAATATCTGATTCATAAAAAATACTCCAACAATTTATAAAATCTCTAAACATAATTTTAAAACAGGATATTTTATAATTTATGCATTACTGCTGTTTCTCTTCACACAGTATGTGATACTCATCAAGCTGTATGGAGGTATTCCATTGAGTGTATCATGGTAGAAATGAAAATATTTAAATATGTGTGAATTCTTTTTTCCATGACAGTTGAATACTGTAGCAAATAATAATAAAAGTGTATATCAGGTAGCATTCCGGTGACTTGAGAATGTGCGATTAGAAAGATCCTGTCTAATCTTGATGACTAGGGAAGAAGTAGGAGGATTGGGAATTCAATGAGCTATGTCAAATCTTATTAGTCTACATAATTTCCCCTTGCAGAATTCTGACAAGGCAGCACTGTTATTGAAACCGAACAAATATTCACAGTATATAATAATTCAATTAAATATTTAAAACTATGTCAGCAATTATTTTCTTTCAAAAATTTATTTTATTTTTCTTACAAATATGTCACTTGTTACTCAATATTTAAGTGTTGCTGCTTAGCAATTATAAGTTAAATAAAAGTGTGTGAATCTTGTTACATCATTGGGAAAGGATATTTCAAGTTTATTACAATAACATTAAATAAAACAAATATATAATTTAGTTTTTCTGTTGATTTTTCTCAGGCAATATGGCAGTGAATCATAACACCTAGGGGAAGTATAATTTTATTTAATTAAAATTATATCACAAAAATACATATCTTATTACAATTAATTTTCTTCTTTATTTAAGCCTGATCATTTCAGTTTTCTTGTGCTCCCTATGATAAGAAATAAGCAACTCAATGCACTCTGTCCATTTTTCAAAGCATTTCTTTACAGTTTATTTCACTTCACTTGTATTTGCTTTGAAATGAGAAAAGAATTTCCTACCATTTCAACATAGTGACAGATTAGCCTTAAAATTCTGGGTTTTTTTTTGCTTTTGCCGTGTTCCTACTGCAATGAGATATGCTGTGGTGGTACATTCTATTTAACACCTCTTTCTCTCAGCTGAAATTTGTTTCCTGAAATTTAAAAACTCAGTCATTTGACCCCACAGTGATCTGTTATTCATCGTTTAACAGACAATCTGTGAATAAACATTATCTGTTCTTAAATCATCCCTCAAGAGGTGGGCGGACTGACATGATGTTTTTGTTACCTGCTGAAGTTTTGTTTCATTTCAGTTTGGGGTTTTCTTCCCTTCACTGGGTACTGAAAGATGTTTGCCAGTCAGGGCATGTAAGGGATCAAGAACCCAGATGACTGATCCCGAATGGAGCGGAAACAAATTGATATCAGCAAGCAGCACCGATAGTAACTAGCTGCAAAACAAGAGGTCATGATCTGAGGTTAAAGGGGTTAGTAGCTGAGAGGCAACTCAAACAGTCTGTCTTTATACAAGAAAAAATTCAAATACAGAGCAAAGTAACAAGAAACTGTAAAATACACAATGGGAGCTATGAACTGGGGAGAAGAAAAAAGGAATATTTCAAAAATGGAATCATAATTATGGGAAAGTCTGCGAATTTTGTTCAGATCAGAGTTAAGCCTCAGAATCATAAGGGAGATTAGACACAAAATTAGCTATCAAAAAGATGTTCCTTCCCCCTGCTTAAATTGTACTCTAGGTAACTCTTGCTTTACTTTTCTTCTTAATATTTTTGTGGAGTTTGATTTTTAAGATAATAATTTCTCCTACTCATTTTAAATACAGTTTTAGACTACACTGTGTTTCAGACTGAATTTAAACTTCCTCCTGCTTACATGTGGTATAAGTCTGATTGTAGGAACTACCTTTCACTAGCACAATGTTTTTGACAACCGTTTCTCTATTTTGTTGTGAGGTTCCATGCTCTAGCTGGAAATCTCGTGTATCGTCAGATAGCCTATGGGCAGATAGTGGTACTCAGAAAAAAGAAACAGAAAAACATGAAAATGTTATGTGTGGTAGGTGGGATGTCAGTTTTTGGCATTTTTTCTTGGTTTTATATCCACGGAAGCATATTTGTATGCAAAGTGACTGTGGCTGCAATTGATTTTGTAAGGAATTTTTGGAAAGTTGTCAGAAACGTGAAATCTTCTCTAGCTTCACTGTGCTTGTTGACTATTATTTCTATAAAATAAAGCCTATGTGGTGTAGTGAGATTTGATGGAATTTATCACATTTCCCCAGACAAGTTTTTACATGTGGCGTGTAAGTTAATGATCTTAAAATTTTTCTCAAGTATTCTTCAACATTTTACTAGAAACAATATGATCAGGCAAATAGATGGATTTAATCATATGTGAATCATACGTGAATCAGCTGCAACTGAAGGAAGTAAGGGAAACATGTAAACTGAAATACATGGTGCAGCATTACGCTACTGTCATAGAAACAGTAAGGAGAATAGAAGAAAACTACATAAATGAAATATGCTTATATTATTTTTTCTTTTCAATTTTGTGGCAAACAGACCAAAAATGAGCAAGAAATTCTCATTGCATCTTTTCTTGTTTTCCTGTCAGGATAAATAAAGTTATGCATACTACCAGTATTATAATTATAGCATTACTTCAGTGTAACCAGTGCTAACACAATGCTGCTGGAGTTTTCGAGCAAGGTAGTTGCACAGCCAATTATGGCATGTTAACAGATCCATATAGTAAATACAGACTCACTCATCTGTCTGGCTTGTTTTTCTTCTTCTGCATGATTAGAGAATACTAAATGCAATGGAGGATTTGGTTTCTCCTTCAACATGAACTTTCTCTCAGGAAATCAGTAAAAGAGATTAGGGTAGGCTTTTGTGCTATTTGGAATGTATATATCTAGAAGTAGAGTTACAATGTTCCAAAATCCTTGGACAGCCATTAAAGTAACTATGCAATTTTAATTACTATTTGTTCTAATCAGTCTGAGGATCCAAGTAAGACATAGGAGAATCTTAATTTCTACAAAGACTAGAAATAAAGGGAGGAAGACCACACATGGTGTGAGAAGAAACAAGCAGAGCTAAAAAAATTACTAGCTTTCACTTAGAGTAATCACTTTCAAGTAATTACATTCACGCAATGTATTTATAGTTAAAAGTTGAGCGATTAAAAGAAAACAAAAAACCACACAAAAAAAACAAACCACAAAAACATTTCCATGTCAAACAATGAAAATTTTAAGTATCTCTATATTTATATTAGATCTCTAATGTGGAAACAGTAGAGAAAACTTCAGCTGAGAAAACATCAAAATAATTATTAGGAATCTTCATTATCATGTTCATTAGTGAAGTCAGGATACTTTATTTTCTCTGTTTAGTTATTTGGTAAGGTTTTATTTTTCTATTTGTCTTTATTAAGTTTCATAGTGTTTGTAATCAGGAAAAACTTTCAAAAATATGCTTTTCCATTTGAAAGTTTTAGTTATCCAATCACAGGAAAAAGAATGTTGAATAATTCTGAGGACCAATCAAGTGCATGGAATAGTAAATCAATCACATCCAGTGAAAAGAGGGAATCTGCAATATAAACACAAAAATTGAATTGATTAGCAGAATGCCTTCAGAGATTTAGATACTTTTTAATGCATAAAAACTTTGTTATGATTGAGGGTGTTTTGAGAAGAATAAAGGACTAAATTTACAGCAAACATTAGCAAGCATATCATTTTACTTTTAATGTTTAAGTTTGAGTTGATGGAATTATATGTCTCATTTATAAAATTTTGTTTTAGAAGAGTGTGACTATGTGAACATGATTGTGGGATGACATTCTGACAGTACTTATTACTCAGGCAAAATGAATTTGCATTGAAGTAAAGACAGTAAAACTGTAAAGGGGTTTCATGTGTCTCAGCTCTGGGTTCCAATTAAATATGCACTCCTACTTCCACTGGGTTTTTTTACTTTGATTTTCTTGTGAATTAATTTTGTTTCTCTGAAGTGCCTATATTCATCTGTCTCTTCATTCTTTTAGATGCCTATTCAGTCCTTTGCTTAATCATAGAATCAGAGGATCATTTACGTCAGAAAAGATCTTTCAGATCACTAACTGATCTTAGCAACAGTCCAACTGTTGCTATGTCCAGCATAAAACCATGTCCCTAAAAGTCATATCTATATATGTTTTTAACATTCCCTGGGCAGCCTTCCCATAAAGAATTTTTTTCCTAAAATCCAATCTAAACATCCCTTGATATCACTTGAAGTCATTTCCTCATCCAGTTGCTTGTTGCTTCTGAAAAAAGTTACCAACCCTTATATGGCTACAACTTCCTTACAGATGGTTGTAGGAAGTAATAAAATCCCCCTTGAGCCTCCTTTCCTCTGGGCTAAACAACCCCAAATCCTTCAGCCATTCCTCACAGGGCTTGTTCCCAGACCCTTCAGCAGATCCATTGCCCTTTCCTGGACACACTCCGGAACCTGAGCATCATTCTTGTCATGAGGGGCCCAAAGCTGAGGATTCAAGCTGTGGCCTCACCAGTGCTGAGCACAGGGGCACAGTCACTGCCCTGGTCCTGCTGGCCACACTGTTACTGATAAATGCCGGGATGTCATTGGCCTTCTTGGCCACCTGGGCACACACTGGCTCATGTTTAGCCCTGTTGACAAGCACCAGGTCCTATTCTTCCAGACAGCTTTTCAGCCACTTTTCCCCCAGCCTGTGGCACTGCGTGAGGTTGTTATTTAAGTGCAGGACCTGACTTGTTCAACTTTATGCTTCATGGAATGGGGTCATCAATCCAGCCTGTCCACGTCCTTCTGTAATTCCTTCCTACCTTCAAACAGATCAAAACTGGAACCTAAAAAACTGACTAAATAAATGAAAGACCTCTGAGAAAGAATATTTGTGAAAACAAACAAACAAACAAGATAATTATAAGAAATTGTCCTCGTGCCACAATTAGAATCATGGCACAAGGAATTCTTGTAAAGGAACAAAAAAAATTGTGCTTTAAAAGTTTTAAATAAAGAATTTAATATGGACTTGATAAGATCTAAATGTCTTATATTTGCTTCACCATTATGTTTACATCAACAATAACTAATTTAAAAATGCCTCTTGTTTTCTCTCAAATAGTTATATAGACTACTGAGTGTTGATACATGGGGTAGTGCTATTTATAGTTCATGTAAAGAAAGGCTGAAAATGAAACACGTTATAAGAAATACATTTTTAATTTAAGTTTTCAATTTAATATCTTCATTGATTAAAACAAAATCTCTGCGTATTTCTGCAAATGAGGATATTAAGCTAAATAAATGGACTATAAAGTGTCTTAGCAAAAAACTTTGTTCATTAATTTGAATGGGTAAAATAAATCTAATGTACATTATCAAATGATGGCTTTATGGCTCATTTTCTAATGTCTGAATTAGAAAGTGGAACAACCATGAATTGCCTGCTCCTCTGGTGAACAAGACCCACAGTATTTTTTACAATTAATTCCTGGCAGGCTTACCCTTCATCATGACCCAGAATGTGTCCTTAAGTCCTGGGATGAAAGCTGAGATGTCTCTGCCCTTGACCTCTAGTCCACAACACTTCATTTTCAAAAAGGCTGAGTATCATTCAACAGAGTTGGTGGGAAACATAAGCTTTCCGTGCGAGGGAGCTGACAGTGTGCTGAACCGAACATAACATTCAGCATGAGATCAATAACTCATGGTCTCCTTCTGAATGGGATTGCTTTTCTTTTGTGTATGTAAGGGGAGCCTGGGGCTGAGCTAGTTACTGCCTTGGAGTGATTGAATGCAGACAAATGAATGAGCAGTAAAGCAGAGCTTGCCTGCCCTCCCCCTTCCCACTCCCCCGCCTCTTTTCCTTTCTTTTCTTTGCTTTTTGTTGTGTTTCAGGCCTAGTGTCAGCAGAGGAGGAGAGGGACAGGTTGAGCGTGGACTGCAGGAGTGCCCTGGTGTGCCCACTGAGCAATGTCAAGTGGAGTGGCTGTGCCCTGGGTGCCCGCCCCACCACAGGGATCCTCCAACATTGCCCTGAACTGCTGCCCTGGGCAGGGCAGCGCTCCAAGGCAGCCTGGGAAGACAAGTTAGAGTTGCTAACCTCTCCTCAGGGCACTCTGTCAGTACAGACACTGACCTAAACACCTCCTCGAGCCAGAAATTAGCATCTTATACTGGGGAGGTAAAATGGTGACCAGTGGAGAACCTTAAATTCTACAGAGGCTTCTGATGACTGAGTAGGTGTAACTTATATGACAAAGGAGATACAGCAAGAGCTAGTAGGACAGAATTACTGCATGCTTCCTGGTTTATCATTTTTAATGCTTGCTTATTTTAATTGACATTGGTTATGAGCATTCAGTGGATGAAAATGGTTGTTGCTTCTCCTTCCTTTTCAAGGTGCCACAGCATTAAGGGCATTTCCGAACTTCATACTGCTGATGGGGAAAGCAACTTCTTTTGGAGCCACCACAGTATTTCTGTAACAGTGATGAGGGTGTTTCAGTTCTGTCACATGTAGAATCCAGAACTTCCATGAACTTCAAATGGGATTTTGCATTTTTCTCAGATTTATCTGATTGTAATTTCACCAAAACATTCATGAGAAAAGAAAAAGATATTTTACTAGAACATAGAATTTTAATAATTTCTGACAGGATCTTATTTTATTATTTATCTTATTTTATCACCACTTCAAGTGTTAATTTTTAGAACTTTTTTCAAATAGTCTATTCTACTATTGCTACCTAATTCTTCTACAAACCGATTGACCTCTGCTGTAGAGTAAGGGGTTTGGTTTCCTGCTTCCTTTGCCATTGATTTTCATAGTTATTTCTCTGCCTAATAGAAGTGACAAAGGAAAAGAGTGCTTTGACATCACACATCTTTGCTCAGCAGGCTTTCTTAAGCTTGCCTAACTAGTTAATTAAAAGCATTTGACATTGGTCAAAGAGTAATGGTCACCTAAATATATTGATTGGTTACTAGTTCATACACTTAAGTTTAAAGTGCTAGAACTTTTACCATAAAACCCAACCTTTTGGTGTCACTATATGTCAGTTTCAAGCAATGATTATTTTATGTTCATGGTCTTTAATTGTTGCATTTTTTTTAAGTGCACCTATGCACTGATAAATAGTAAAAGATTTTAGAGTAGCATACTGATTTCAGAGTAAATTTTGAACAACACTTATCTTGATATTTTATTTTTATTAGTTTGGACAGAAAAATCTTCAAAGGTATATTATTAGAAGGAATAAAAAAGAAAGTAAAATACAGTTATATGAATTATAAAGACAACTTGAACTAACTAAACAACACCATGTTTGAAAATAGTTTAATGTTTTTTTTGTCATCTTTTTCTTCTTTCTGTACTGTAAAGAAGGGTAACATTGAAAATTACCAGAATCAGCAAAGTTATCTCTTTTTATGAAAAAAAAAAATCAGTTACATGTTGAAGAATGCAAGACATAAGTATACAGATTTTCCAGTGTCTAGAGAAATGGGCTTTTACAGAATCCCAACCTCAATGTAAGTCTTATAGTAGGGAAGCAGAAAGAATTTAGGGAAAAAAGTGGAGAATAATTAAAACTATTATTTTCACCTAAAAACAACTATTTTTATGGATGCATTATGTTCATAAAATTATTTAAACAAACACTCCTCTGTCTTTCTTTTTGCTACTGAATTCTAACCATAGAAAGCCCCAAACAAGCAAGCAAAAAAATCTGCAATTCACAATGCATTTTACTTTTGCAGTGACTAAAATTTAGCCAATGGGAAAAAAAATAATAAATTCTTAGTAGACTTTCTGCAGAACTGATACAAGGTATTTATTTTATTGCAATTGAGGGAAGTCTTCCTAAGTCTTAAGGGAAGAATGAAGAAATCCCCATTATATTCGAAAGCAGTCTGTAAGAGGCAGATGTAAAATTAATTATTGTAGATACCTAGATAGAAAAACACATCTGAGGACCAAAAAGACTTACAATAATTTCATACTGATAACTCGTACCTGTTTCACTGAAGAATCGAGCCGATCCTGGAAGTGCGGCTAATCACCAGGTGCGGCTTATTTAAGGACAAATTCTGGCAAAATGGCAACCCGGAAGTGCGAGCGGGCCGGGAAGGGAGCTGCCGTGGAGCTGCTGCCGGGTGGGCAGCAAGCCAGAGCCACTGGCGAGCGGGCGGCGAGCCGCCGCTGGTTTTGCACAATGAGGCACCGAGCCGCTGGTTCTGAGCGGTGTGACGAGCCGCCGCTGCTGAGCAGGCGGGGAGCCGTGGCAGCCAGCACCAGGGGCGGGAGTGCCAGGGCCTGTGGCACGGGGAGGGTGGCTGGGGCTATGTTTAAAGGCTTCACCGGTCTGTGAAAACTGTTTGCACATTGAGCACCTGACAGCAAACCCCATGATCGGGCGATTCTGTTACTAACTTGTTACTCTGTTGCACATGGATCCTTGCTTTTTTTAAAAAAAAAGTGCGTCTTATCACCCGGTGCGGCTCATTTATGGACAAATTCCGTGGTCTTCCTGGCTACCTGGAAGTATGGCTTATAACCAGGTGCAGCTTATGAGTGTGAAATTACTGTAATTTATTTACTTCAGACATTCTCTTTATAGAGCTTTCTAGGATGATCAAATCATTAGCAAGAGCCAATCAGCAGAGGCTATATCTTCTGCTCATAATCAGGGTAGAATATTGCAGCTGATGCATGGCAGGGAAAGCAGAAAGGGAGAAGCTGCTGAAGTGGCCAGGTCACTTTATCTAATGCATATTCACTCTGAGGACAGCAGTAGTTACAAATGTGCAACCCAAAATTTGGATAATACTAAGGATCCTAGAAAGAAGATGATGAGAAGACAGAACTCTTTCAACTTGTTTTAGAAAGTGCTTCTTACACTATTTGGTGGTGGTAAAAATATTTAGCAACAGAACTCATGTCCTTCCAAAACAATGATAACTTCACAGCCTTCATTTTCTTCTTATGTTTAATCCTGTTTATCATAATGAGGGATGGGGGAGTGGAGTGTGGTGGCAGTTGTTCATTTATTGGTTTTGCTGTTCACTCATTTTAAGAGAAGGGGAAAAAATAGAGGCCCATTGCCATTAAATGGCAATAACAAATTAGGTTTTCATTGCACTTAATCAATCTCCTTATCAACAAACCCAGACTAAGCACTTCTACCAAACAAATTTAACATAAAAGATATAAAGCAAGCAAACAAAGCCCTGATAGAATATCAGTGGATAGAATAGCTCCTGAGAAACACAAGATGTTTGATTTTTTTAAAATTAATTTGCATATGGTTTTTGTTCCTGGTATCTGATCCCAATATTCTGGGAAGGGAAACTTCATTAAAAAGGTATGATCTTGGAAAATCCACTAAAACATGTTCAAATCAATATTTCCCTTGCAGGAAAAAAACCCAAACAAACTGAACAACAAAACAAAACAAAACAAAAAACACCAAAAAAAAAACCCCAAAACCCTGGAGAGAGAATTAACAGGAATTACTACATGGGTTGCCGTGCTACTTGTTTTGTATGCTTGACTGCTTGTCAGTTGGCAGAAATCAATGGTTCCCTTTTCACATAGAGAGCAGAAGGAAATAGGGGTCAAATTTTTCCTTATGGGTTGTTTCAGTATAGATTAAGTATTGTACCTGTGTGTCTCCAGTGTATCCCCTAAAAATAAAGTCTACCATAGCATTTCAAAAATATGCATTTATGCATGCATTCACAGTGGATTAATTTATGTTATTTTCTCTTTTTTAATTTGCTGTAAAAGTTATTGTAGCCTATAATAAGTAACTATGAGGGCTAAGAAAAAAGCAATTTATGCTTTATATTTAAAACCCTACTTTTTTCCCAAGAGTCATGTTGACTATACCTAAAACCAAGACAGTTTGAATTCCTGCGTCTAGAATGCCTTTCTTTTGATCCCAAAATACAAAGTAAAACAGATATGAAGGAATGCTGCCTGTCGAACAAGTAAAAGAAATTTCCCAAAGGACAGCTCATTCAGTATAGTGACGTGCATAGTGTCATGTGGCAATAATCTGTTGCCTTCATTGATAATAATATTTTAGTAAAGAATGTTTCAAAGTTATACTATATCTCAAACAAAGGAACTTAATGAGGTATGGATCAAACTACTAATATGAAAAATTAAATTCTTTTTGAAGACGCAGTAATTTTTGGCACTAAGTCAGGTAGGTTTTTTTATGTCATTTTCCCATGAATTTTGTATGAAATAATCAGGTGAACACATTGACAGGCTGTACTAACTATTCCTTCTCTTTCATTCATGAGTATCCTGATTTTAAATAGGTGCTCACCTTAAGGTCAAGGGCGCAAAATCTGTTTTGTTTGGACATTTATTTGTCTTCAGGGTTTGTGATGTAGACAGCTGCATTTCACACTATGGTATATGCATTGCAGCATGGTCACAGAATCTGAATTACGTTATTGCTTCACATCCATTCTTCAGTATGGTATATATTTTGAGGACGATTTTCTGTGTTTAATCACTGATTAGCATTCTCTACTCTATACCCTTTACATTATATCAAATGTCAGGGAAACTATTATTGCAAAATGAACACTTGTCTGGCTGGTGAGGATTGCTGCATTACAAAGGCTTCAGCAAAGCCTCTTGCAATCTGTACTTTGGGCTGAGGTTATAGCCTTAACAATGCTGTAAGACAATGCGTTCTTTTGCTGAAGATTATTGTTCTGACATCCCTCATTAGAGAAAAGAGTGCTTTGATGGTAGCACTGAGGAATGGGACCATGAGAAAAATGTCCCTCAGTTTTATTTCAGTGTTGAAGTGGGAGATGTGAATGGCAAGTGCTGTGAACTAACATCAAATCTTATTCAATTTTGTGCTTCTGAAACTTAAATAATTTCAGTGATGTATTAATGTCAAAAATTATAATTTAACCTCAAGTTATGATTTCTTTCTTATATACTAATCTATAATTTTATCCACACTGGAGTTTGAAATGTAATTATCATAATAACATTTCAAATTTTCTTCGTACATGCATTTTGGTCTATAGCACTTACTTAACCTTATTCTCTATATGAAGGCTTTTGCTAAGCAGTGAGCATATTTTTTGAAAACTATGCAAACTTTTTTCACTGTAGTCTTCACTAAATATAATTAGAAAGAACTTGGTGAGAATGGAGCATAGTCTGTTACTTTAAAAACACAATAAATTATAATCACCCACCTGATATAATTTCTTGATATACTCTGCTGAAATGCATGCAAGAACCAACTGATTAAGTTGCACCTCTGGTTTACACAGGTGCACTGTAAGCAGTTTTAACACATTTAACACACACGTTTTGACTCTTCATGTACATGTATAAGAAGTCTCTCTAATACCCAGTGAAATTAATTCAGAATCTAAACGGACTAATCCATAAAAACCAAAAATAATAAAAAGGAACTCGTGATTAACAAATGATAAATAGAAGCCAAATTTGGCTTGAGTATGATTTTTCCATCCTCTGCTAGTTTACCAAAGCAGTGTCTATTTTACTCCTTTTCCTGCAAATTTCCTCTAAACTAATATTTCTCCAATATGTTAATCCTTAATACATATAATATATAACAATTTTATACAATATTGTAATCCTTAATAATAACTCTTAATATTTATCCAGTATTATGTATCTATTTAGAAGTGGAAGTTATTCTGCTAAATATGTTAAAGTTTTCTCCGATGTAGAAGAAATGCAGGAAGATAAAAACTAAATCAGAACAAGTGAGTATTATGATCTCAAACAATCCATTACTCTTTTTGAAACAGTACATGGATGTATTGGCAAAGAGCTAGCTAATTAGTGTCTTTTTCTTTCTGGTTTTGGCTGGTTGGGGTTTTTCTTAGAGTCACATTTACCTTATTGCCTTTACTTTATCAAAAATACCATTCTTCTTTTTTTCTGTTTACTATTACTAAAATGTATATGCATCTTAGTTTAACCATAAAAGCTTTAATTACACAAGTCTCATGTGTTCTCATACAACTGAAATTCAAAAACTTAAAATTAAAAAAAAAATTAACATATTTTCTGTTTCCAGATTTTGTGAACTTTATATGAAGGCTGTTGGATTTTAAGTCAAGATACAGCATTTTTTCTTTTCATTTTTCTAAACCAAAATTTGGGGGATTTATCAATTCCATGTTTATATCACAGAATTATAAAATCATAGAATGGTTTAGGTTTGAAAGGACCTTAAAGCTCACCTAGTTCCAACTCCCCAGACATAGGCAGGGATATTTTCTACTAGACTGGGTTGCTCAGAGCTCCATCCAACCCAGCCTTGAACACTTCCAGGGATGGGGCATCCCTGGACAATCTGATCCAGTGCCTCACCACCCTTAAAAAGGCATCCGCCACATTATACACACATTTATCCTGCACTCTTTTACAAAAATTTAAAGAAAACTTTCAGTTTTGCAGGACATGAATCATGTCCAACTGGGCTTTTCTTCTGTCTTTATTTATTTTCATCACTGCTTTTTTGCATTTAAATAGATTAAAAAACACTGTTACAAAGATACATATGATATTTTTTCCCTATCACATGATCCAGCCTAGCATAGAAAATATTGTCTCCTCAATTCTTACAGCTGGAACTACTCCAGGTTTCTTGAAACGTGGAATAATTTACCCACCAAGAATGACTGCCTCCAGAATTTTGTCAGGTAAATCATTCCCCAGGCTCTTTGGTTCTTTGCTGTAAGCTAATCCTGTTTAGAAATAGTTGAAATCTTAGTCTGATTTATCTAACATTATTGGTGCTGTGTGCCAGTTTCTCTTCACATTTTACAGACCCATCTTTGGGAAAATTGAGTGTTTGCAAAAATGTATTTGACAAAATCAGTTACGGTAAACATCATGATCTGACAAAGAGCTGGCCACCTTTGAAAGGTTTAAAGCCTCTGGACAGATACAAATAAGATAAGAAAAAGCAGACACATGTTAAATCATCCAACAGCAAAGGGGATACTTTATGGAAATGAACTCGCAAGATAATAATTTGAATTTGACAAGGTGATAATTAAAGTCCCTAGATAGGCTCTTTCCACATCTGTATGCCTTTCAGTGAAGTTGGTTAGCATATTAACTACTGTGGGAGAATGATAAAAAATATTCATGGGATGTTAAACTGGATATTGTTATTCATTTCAATTTGTATAATAAATGTAACAGAATGCAATGCATACAGTATTACACAAGAGGTACTAATCTCTATTATTGACTTGTTTTAAAGAACTCTGATACCATACTAGGCTTTCAGATGCCAGCTTTATCCAGAGAAATTAAAAGATTTAATATTAATTAGTCTTTCTGGCAAGAACAACAAAGTGATAAATTTCTTTTGAATGTGAAATACTGAGGCCAAGACTTTTTCAGTGCAGTAGCTGGAACTATTTTATATTGTACTTACTGAATAATGACCATCAATAGGTACTTTTACTGGAAGTACTTTAATAGCAACTGACTTCATGGAAAAGCTTTGAAGCTTACATCTGTAATAAAAGGTTTGTTGTTAACTGGTGATAGCTTTTTGGACCAACTTTAAACAAATAGCCCCAAAAAACTATTGGTGAACTTTTTATTGAAAAGCCAGTATTCTCTCCATGGATTTACTGCATCAATGGGAAAGCATTCATATACTTATATAAAAGACATAATTTATTTTCAGGAAAAAAAAAATCAAAAGAGAAAGCAATTTTAAACGTAAACATTACACACCTATGTTCCCCAGCAGATTCAGATCTCATTTACATTTTACCTTCTGTTAAAAGCACATTTTTAAAGTAAGACTTCTGCTTTTCCACACTTAGGTGGAGTCATGCAATGGAGTGGTCTCAGGGTGCTGGAACTGGATTGACTGCAGGTGAAACAATGGAGAAATACATGTTGGGAAGCTCACCTGGGGCATTTCATCTGCAGATGGGCATTTGGACCCTTGGAGACAGATGAGGACCTATCTGAAGTAGAAACACTCCATATTATCTCTCTGTGGTCATCAGGTCCATGGCACAGCTATTCTACTCTGCAAATCTATTCTGTGGTCTACAATAATTGTTTCTGCAGGTGTAGTCTTTGTTTAATAGATAAAAGTAGCGTGCACACACATTAAAAATTGGGAGCCTTCAGGTCTGGGAAATGACTAGCAGCACCAGCTGGAGAGAGATGGAAACTTTGCCACTTAAAGGAAAGATTTAGTGTGAAAAGCTCAAAACACTGAGAGAGCAAAGGATTATCAAGTCTGCTGTAGGAGTGATTGTTGTCTCTGAGTCACTGGAGTGAAAGACACAAAAAACACTGTGGTACAAAAGTGCTGTAAAAGTCTATATGACCGAAAGTGATGTGTTTAATGTTCTTTAATTTTTACTTTTCTTAATATTTTATGTCCCTAAATGAAGGAGAATTTTGCATTGACATATATTTTCTTATAAGTTGATGTTAGTCTGTCATCTTTTACAGTAGCAACATATAGCCAAGATTTTATGAATCATTTTGCAATGCTACATGTTTTTGTTAGCATTTAATGCTGTAACTTAACACATGGTATTCATATTCTGTGGAGTGATTTTCATGCATCATGATTTTCTCATTTAACTGTGCCAAAATTTATTTACAACTTGGAATATTTCTTCCTGACATTTTTATTCTTCTTTTCTAGTCTTCATTTAATCATATCACTATCTGTAGAGATCATGGATGTCAATTAGAAAAAAGGCTAAATTTTTTTATTTTTTCTTTTGCAACTAGATAGATTTTCTTACATCTCTCTTGTTCTTTTTGCTTCAAATTCTTCATTTCAAATTAAACAATGCAAAACATCAACTTCTGTAGCATGCTAAGTCAGTAGTTGGTGAAATACTAAATGGCATTTCATCTTGGTTTTGTTACAGTTTCCAAAAACATAAAACACATGCAATACTTCTTGATCTTGACAGATTTAATTTCATGCAGTTTAAGAGCGTGGTTTTAAAATCTCCATGACTGAGAAAACATCGATCTGATAATAGCTTTTTTTTCCTGGTTAGCTGCTACACAATTGTCCCTGCAGGAGGCTATAAAGATGCAGATTTTAAAGGGCTAAAATTCACAGGAAATAACTATTGTCTATTTCATTAACATTACAAAACATGCATTCATACACGTATTCATGTGTTCATATTTTATACAGAAAGGTATGTATATCAAGTTTACTGGCCATCAGTAACTTCAGTATTATGTGTTAAAAAACCCAGTATAAAGTCAATATACATACCAACATTGAATTTCTTTAGTCTCAGTTACAAAGATGTGAAAAGGGGTAATAAAGTCTCCTGCTTTATCTCGATTCAGTAATCACCACTCCACTTCCTAACTCCTGAACTGTATTATACATTCCACTTCCAGCTGCTTTTGATGTAGCTGTGAACAGCTGAATTAAAGCTCTAATGCAGAGTCCCACTTTGTTAGAGAACATGCTTTTTCACATGTACAATGGTTCTTTTAAATATTTTAAGGCAAGGAATGCCATATCTTGGTTTTAAAACATTTTAATATCATACAATACTTACTACAAAGCCATAATGATTGGGGGGAAAAATTTCAATTAATTTAAACAAACACATTTGTTATAAATTCAGAAAAGTATAACTAGTTCCCTGAGAATTTTGCTTTTCAAGTTCTATGTTATAATTAAGTGAGGAAGAAAAATTCTTTTTGCAAATACCTCAAAGCAGAAAATATAATTTCCTGATGTTGAAAATTACTAAAACAAAGTCTCTACAGCAGCAATGAATGGTAGGTCACACAGTAGAATATAAATAAATAAATAAATAAATAAACACAGTGATATATTTTAATTGTAGATACCATGCAGAATATCATCTGGTGCAGTGTGACAAATCTGTCTTTTCTAGTTTTGCTGTTGTTGCTACTGTGTTAATGAGAGAGCTCTCATTAAAATTGCAAAACTTAACACTTTCATTCAAGTTATTTCAAAAGTTATTCAACACTTACAGGCAAGAGATACCATTAAAATAAAAAGTACTTTGAAAAACGTTGATCCTTTCAAGGGGGATAAAATGATAGGATAGAAATCAAGTAGTTATGAAATAATAAAAAATTAGTAAAACAGAAAAAGGTGTTGTAGGAAGAGAGAAACAAATTGAAAATATCCTTATGGTAAGTAGATTTAGGCCACATACTTTCAAAAAGACTCTGTTTAGTACATGATTCATCTGGAATTTTGGACTTCTCTCAACATACATTCCTGGCTTTGTATTTTTTGTTTGGGCACAGTAACTGGTAAATGTGGCCTTAAAAGGACAGAGGTAAAAATAGTCCTCAACCTCTTAAAGTTGTGTCTAGCAACCAGGAAGTCTTATTTATTAGTTTGGAGAAAACATAAATGAATATAAATTTCACCTAATGGTGGGAAAAATGATAAGACCCAGGCCTAAAAGCAAAGGCTAGTCTAAATAGTCTCAGTGGCTATTAATTACTGTATGCTTCAATTTGATCTCACAAATAAGTGAAAGTGACTAATATTTTCCTTAATCTGAACCTCAGCTTGTAATGTTTGTAGTGCTGTCTGTGGGACACATTTAGATTAATGGGTTCAACAGTAAAGGTCAAAAATAAGCCTGAGGGTCCACTGAAAATCCTGACAGTAACATTTGCCAGGTGTTTTCTGGACATAGCCTGCTATCACTAACTGACCAGTAACCCATAGATAACAGGAACAGTAAGCCTTTCACCACAAAACCTCGCTTATTTGATAAGAAAACTGACATTTCTGTCCTTTCAGACAGCACAGTATGCTCAGTGATTTCTGGGCATGGAAGTGTATTTCTGTACATTTCACATCTCCTGAAATGCATGGGACTGCTCTTACTTGTATAGAGATCCATATCCATAATGTGTGTGTGAATGCATGGGCATGTATATGTGTGTCTGTCTGTCTCCCCCGTTTTTGTCCACAGCATGACATCTCATTTAGTCTCAGAGGGACTATTCTTGCTCTGAAGCATCCGTTCAGCAGGAGTGAAACAGTTTGGAGGGCTTGATTGAAAACAAGGAAAGAAAAAATGAAGTTTGACTTCACATCCAGGGGTGTTCTGAGTAAGAGAAAAATAGGTGTTTATGAACTGGTGGCGGGAAAAAAGCAAAAAAATTAAGATTTCTGGAGAGTAGAAGTTGAAAGAGTATAAGGTCATTGTGTAGCAGGAAACATTTCCAGTATAACAACAGCAACAAGTCTATGCTATTTATCTCTTTCTTTTCCTCCCTGAAAATTTAACTATTTTTTTTAATTTTTTTCATTTTTCTGACTTACTTTCCCATCGTTCATCTGTTACACAGCTTACTTTACTGTCTTCCCATGGAGGGGGGTAGCACTTTAGATTGCCCTGAGGGAAAATAGAGAAAAAAGCGGAGTAGCACTTCGGATTTCTCTGAACATATCAGGACTTTAAGATGTAGAATTCAGAAACAGAGGACTGTTGGTGAGAAAAGCAGTAGGATGTAGTCAACTTGAGCTTCAAAGATAAATCATTCAAGAGCAAGGTCATTATAGCCATGCTGTGAATTTGGGGCCTCTCAGCCTCTTACTTACCACCCTGCAGGAAGATTTTAAGAGAGATTAGAAGTTTATAGTAGGATGAGGAAACAAAAAGATGCACTATTCAGGGCAGCTCTGTGCAAACCCAGTTTGTCTTTTCCTTCCCAGCGGTGGGCTTGCTGTCACTCTGATGTCTGCCTTCCCCTTTGTCTCCTGTCAGTGACTGACCACTTTCAGCTGCAGCACCCAGCAATTCATTCATTTCTGGTGATGAAAATGTTCACTTTCTTCAGCAACTACTGAGGCAGGCTCAGCTGCCTGCTTCTGCATTCATGTGAATATTAACTCACCTGGAAAGCCTTTCTCTGGAGTTGGATGTGGGCTGTAATTAAAGAGTGCGTTAAGAAGGAGCTAGCATTGCATCTACAATGCTGAAGGTAGTCATAAGGAGCATGTACACAGAAAAAGAAAATAGATGAGCTAATAAGCCAGTAGCAAACGATCCACTTCAAAGCACTATCTAAGTTATGACAACCCCGGGCAAAAAATAGTGGGAGAGGGCTGTAAATCAGGGCTCTGCTTTGTAAAACACACTTCAGCCTGAGGGCCTATAGAAAGAGTCTAGTCCAGGGAGCGCAGACAGGGAAATAAGGCTGCATTGGTTTCTGAAAATGGGATACAACAAGCCTGTTTTAGCTGAGGTAAAAAGTTTTTTAAATGTCAATAAACATAATCCACTGACAAATACCTACTAAATAATTAATTTGCACTCAGAATGCTCAGGGTAAAAAACTTACACCGAATGTGCCAGCTTTAAAGTGAAAAGAAATTGCAAGCCTCCCACTGAGCAGTTAGATTTCCCTCAGAAGTTTCTGAAAAGTGACTCCACTTGATGACAATCAAGCCTTAAAACACAGGTAAAGAATCTCACAAACTGAGTTTTATAGCATGTAGAGATAATACATCATTGAATATTAGGGACTTTGAAATTTTTTTCATCATATATTTTCCGCTGACAATGCTGCTTTGCCAAACCTTTTTTTATTATCTCTGTCAATTCTGAACATTAGGGAGATAAGCTTGGAAAACTGTCAGAATGCTTTATTTTGACATTTTTATTGAAAGTATTAAGTTTTATAGTTCAAAATTATTTTGTTTGGCAATTAAACTAATTACAGCTGCAAAAAGTTGGCATTTATTGAATCTCACTTTTTTAGCTTTTTTGGTCTTTTTCTAAATCTTAAAATATTTTGTCTGAAGTCTGGTTTGAGAAAGTTCTCACTAAATTAAGTACAATTGTTGTCATTTGTTTAAAGGATCCATCTCATTCTCCAAGCCATCATAACTCTAATCTCTGTAAATATTTGTTTGTAATACCTGAGTAAGAGCAAGTACTGCATGGAAAAATAGCTTGAGTAATAGTAGTAGATCAGAGTTTCCTTTCCACTTCATTTATGTAAGTCTTATGGAAAGAGCAGTCAAAGTATTGCTTAGGAAAAGCAATGTGATATCTGATTCCTTCTGATGCAAAATATGCAAGCCTTCAAACACATTCATGAGCACTCACCCAGCTCAACAATAATAGACTAGCTGTGCAAAAACAGTGTAAATATAATTGGATTCTTTGGTTCAGATCCCAAGGCTTCATTCAATTTTGTTCAATTGTTATTGAAACAAGCTCCTATTGAATGAAAAAAGCATTTTATCATAGTTAAAACTTAACCGGGACCTCTGAATTTGATCTGCTTATAATGCTGTATGTGAAGTACTTCATGCAGTGCATGAAAAAATTTATGCGATAATCAATGCTGACAAAAGTGCTATGAGATCAAAAATAGTCTGACCAAAACCTGATCATAGTTATCAGTGTCAGAAAAAAATACCTATTGACTTTTTTTTTTGCCAAAGTACCTCTATTTCCTTCCCAAAATACAGTTGTTTTCTGTGATTGATAAGTTCACTAGCTTTTAAGCTCATTCACATCCATTAGTTCTGCCTTTTCCCCTCCCTGTTGAAAATCAGGAGCTGTCAGGCTGAAATGTTCTTGACAGACACAAATAGAGTCCCCAGGGGTAGCAAAAACCAGTCTGAATCAGTAAGAGATAGATTTTAATGCATTGCTTTGCTGACGCTGGTCATTCCACTTGCTTTACAGAAAATGTTGACATAGAGGACAATTATGCAAATACTGATTTCTAACATCTTACTAAATTTATTTATTTATTTATTTATTTTAATGCAAAGCAATAAATTTGAGATATTTTTAATAAAATTTGTCGTGCAAGAGTGAAATATATATGTTTATCCTTCAGAGTTCCTTCGCACAATATTTCAGGTGTTAAGCATTTCCAGGCCTGATCCAAAGCCAACAACACTAATTTTTTTTTTTTTACTTTAGTGAGCTTTGGGTCATATCCAGTATGTGAGCAACAGATCCTAAGAGCTATTTAAACTTGCAGAATGCATGATCCCATGTTACAGGGCCAAGATCAGCTGTGGATCTGCTGTAACTGATGGGAGTTGTGAAGTCTTCCAGACCAGGATTTTAAATTTTATCTCTGGGATATAAGAACAGAGGCTTCCAGCAAGCAGAAATTTGTAGGAAAAAAATCTGAACTTACAACAGAATTGCTGTTTATTTGAGTGTCTTATGTGTAGCTAATCCCAGAGTAATTTCTATTTCCATATGTCTTCTACATAAAATGAACAACTTACTCTTATGCAGAAGTATGCATAGTTAATTTTGTAAACAGTTTTTATTAGAAATGATGACTCATTAAAAATATTTCCTCAAGAACTTCAAGTATTTTTGTTTTCAATGCTAACATATGAATAATTTCTCCCATTGCAAGAATACGAGAAATTACGAGAAATTACAAAACTAAGTGTGAAAATACTAATGATTGGGATGAAGAACTGTGTTCTGGTTTTTTCCTATTTTCTCTTTAATATGTGGATTTAATGCATTGACCGATCATAACAAAGATGTCCAGACATATAAGAAGCTTGAGGAAAGTGGCAAGTATACCCATTACCTTATTCATTCCAAAAAATGTCCTTTATTCCTGCCCCATCCCCTGCCCACTCAGCTGAGTTGCAATCTGAAAGGTAACTGCTGCTTTAAAAAGTTTTCTAGGCTCAGCTACTTTGTCTCAGCCGTGGCTTGGGGGAATGGTGACTGAAGAAGTGTAGGTTGTTGGCCAAAAGGATTTCCAGATACTGTTGAGACGTGGATGATCTCCAGGGCTACTTAGGTTTTTGCTTCCCGATGCCATATGAGGTGGTTACCTACACCTCAGGAGACAGCAGACGACTGGAGTGAAAGATGAGAGGTTCTTAAATGCTACAGGAATTGTTTTTTATTGTTGATTGACTGATTGATTGATGGATCATGAGTACTGTGGTGGTAAAAATCCCTCAGGTACTTTACAGATATACAGAAGATAAAAATATGTGTTTCTTCTGTATGAAGAAAACTAATGCTGAAGACTACACTTTAAAGGCGAAAGGGTTAGTCTGACTGCTCCCATGAAGTTTTTAAAGCCACCTAACTGTGATCTATTTGTACTTGACACTAAATTGCCATACATCTTCATTAATATTGTTGCTGTCTTTGCTGCTGTTGTCATTACAATTATCATTATTTTATAAAAAGAAATTGCTGTTTTCTGCTTACTGAATTGCCAAGAATATGTCCCAGAGGATGCATGCCATCACATTTTTGTTCTGCATTATGTGCGGTAGGGAAGAAAGGAATAAAAAATGTATCATTAGATAGGCTATGTTTTCTAAAGTGTCCTCTCACCATTTTACACCATTCAGAGGGAAGATTTCAGAGAAGATGGATTCAAATTCAGTCGCAGAGAGGGAAATTCTGTAGTATGCTTTGATGTAACAAATTAATATGAAAAACATGCTGAGGTTTAAGCAGTATCTGAAAAATCATAAAGATCAATCATATAATGGTGAAGCCTCCAATAAGTATGATGCAAATAATCACATGGAATTTTAAAAAATATTATCTGAAATCTTAATGTTAGTACATGTTTAGAAACTTTATTATAAAACATATAAACCAGTTTTCACTGTTTTTTATTGTTATTTCCCTATGTTTCTCACAGGAAGTGGAGCCCTATAAAAGTAAGATTAAAGTCATCTTTCCTAACACTGTTCATACTGGAGATATTCTCACCAATGTCTGCTTTTGATGGTCTAGGAGCCAAATAGAGGAATCCCAAGCACACATAAAGGCTGGAGAGAAAATGGATAGACAGCAGCCTGAGGAGAGGGAATTTGGGAACTTAAAGTATTTGGTTAAGGAGTAGGTCAGCATCAGACAACAATATGCACTTGCAGCCTAGAAAAACAAACAAATCTTGGGCTGTGTCAAAATTAGCACAACCAGCTGGGCAAGGAAAGGGACCCTGTGCCTTTCAACTCCACTCATGAGACCCCACCTGATTACTGCTCTGGGAATCCCAACATAGACCAATGTGGACTTAATAGAGTGAGCTTAGAGGGACGTGATGAAGCATCTGTCCTATGAGGACAGGCTGAGAGAGTTGGGGTTGTTCAGCATGGAGAAGCAAAGGCTTTGGTGGAGACTTTATAACAACGCTCCATCACCTGCAGGGGACTTACAAGAGCAGAACATGTTAGATGGGGCATTGAGCAGCATGGTCTTGCAGATGTCCCTGCCCAAGGAAGAGGAGTTGGAACAAGAGAGTGCTCCCTTCCAACCCAAGCCATTCTATGACTCCGTAATTGTATGGTTTTATGATTGTAGTTATCATATGGAAATATGAAGTACATTTTCCTCATTCTCAGAATAATAAGCACACCAACTGATTTGTTATAATTTGTTCTTCAGAAAGAATATTAATTTTTAGAACCTAGAAAAGCATAAAGTATTCTTTCTTCAAATAGATAAAAGAAAGATGCATTGTACTGTGTGGTGGGATTGCAGTCCGTGAAAACAATTTTGTGTGATACATAAAAAATACAGTATGACTTAAAGCACAGCATTTATGTCTTCAACTAACATAACTTTATGGAACTATATCACAAGTAAAGTTATGATGCTGACAATGACTCCTACTGGAAAAGTCCAACCTATCTTTCTTTTCTTCTTTATGAAAAATCAGTTCAATGTATGTTTTTTTAGGGTTCTAAGAGCTTACAATCTTCTGAAGGCAGATTTAATGCATTCAAAAATAACACTATGTCCTGATAAGAAGAGTTAGGGTTTCTAGAGTAGTCAGACAATTGCTTGTAAAAAGAAAGGGAGTTTTGCAGCATTAGTTGTTCTTAAAAACTAATTTGCTGGCAAGTTTTCACTTTAAGGCACATATGAGTTGTGCAATAGGATCCCAGGGGTGAGATAGTGAATGTAATCTATGTGCAGGCCGCATGTGTGTGCATCTGAGAAACCCACTTTTCCTGACTGACATTTCACTGCCTAACACTTGGCTCTTTGTAACTTGTTTATCCAAGTGGGTGATATATTCTTGTGCAGGAAGATTTTTTTGAGGAATAAGTTGTGATAGTCCAAGCCTATAATTTGATTTCAGCAACAGGCCTTCAGGGACTAGAGTATTTGTTCTAACTTGACTTTTCTTCTCCCTTCTGGAGGATTTCACTCAGGATATGCATACCCACTCACCTCCATATTTAGCAAAGTGTGCTCATTGTCCTGTATTGTAATCTCAAAGGTCAGGGCATTGAACCATTAGATATTCAATTTATTCATGTAGGTACATTGCACATGTTTCAGTGTTTTCTTAAATGATTTGACATTAGCAAAAGAACACTCAGGCAAAAGAAACTGTGCAGAAGAGATAGGCCTTAGGCAATGCACAACAACAAATCATAATAGATATTAACACCAGATTTAATATACATATTGTTGTAAAACCCTTTCCTTCATTACAGTAATAATAGCTAGAGAATGACTGCTCATGCAATTTGCTGTACATTAACTTACAAAATTCTATTAAGATTCTTGATAAAAATTCTGTTAAAGGTTAATTAATTGATGTCAAATCAACATTTTTATATATATTCAGCTGAGCAATGTACAATTTTTTTGGTGTGATTCTGTGCTGCCCTGATTCTGAGAGCTCTTACTAGAGCTGAACTAAACTGATGTGTTTTCCTTTTCCTCATTTTAAGCAGGCTTTCTTTCAGCTGTTTACTCATTTATGGTGTCTGCTTTTCATAAGCATTGAAAAGTTAAATTTATTGAGCCAAACATTCACTATCTTTCAATTTCTAAGTTATAGATATGAGATTTTTGTTGATGGCATATTTGTAGCTGTGATATCTCTTGAGGGAAATTTGTGATTTTCCCTCAAGGAATAAAATGTCATTCCAAAATCAAGATGATTTTAAAAACATGTAAGCATATATCACATAATAAAAAATGTGAAAAAATATGATAACAGAATACTAAAAATAATTTTGTACTATTAGGTATAAATTACCTCTACAGATCTTGTGAAAAACATACATCTCATATCCTTTTCCCTTTCAGGATTCTGCTGGCATGAAGACTGCAAAGTCATAAAATAGCATTTTTCATATTAATGGATATCTTCCAAAAGACTATAATTTTGCAATTAGAAATATATGCTGCAAATTAATGTTCACAGTATTTACCGCTCTGAGAATTTAGCAAAGCAAAATCTTACAACTTATTGCCTCAAACATTTGGCAAGGAACAGTACCGACCTATAGAGACAGAATGTAAGGAAGATGATAATTTAGAGGCAAAATCTACCAACCTGTTTGTATTGACCAGATTTACTCTGGAGTTGTCCTAGAGAGATCAATAGGATTACTGGAACAGTAATGCCCGACTGACCGAGGGCATTACTGTGAGAAAGCCTGGCAGAATTTGGTCTTTAATGTGTCTTACTGGCCAAAATCTTCCTTTTTTCCCATTTTTTTTTTTTTCTGTGTGTGTGTATCTGTGTGTATGTGCATGTGTGTGCATATAGATGTTACACAGCTCTACTGTAGCTTTAGGAAATGTAGCTTTGGAATCTGGAAGTTTATATACTTATTTCAAAGAGAAAATTTCATTCATTTTGAAAATGTTTTCTTCTTTTATTCTCCAATTAGATTTATGAAAACCATTTTAAGAACTAACACAATACCAGGACATACTAATTTATTTTTTTTTTTCTGCAAGTATATTTTTTTTGCAATCCACAGTAGCATTCTCCTCCTAGAAGGATAAGACCTCTTCCTGTCTTTGTGAAACTAGAAAAATATATTTGCTCTTCTTCACTCCTGAATCACTGAAAGCAATACAAAAAATGGCATTGATGCAGTAAGAGTGGAGACTTGACCCTGACATTCTGAGCCCTCTTACGGACAGCGTAGCCCTTCAGTGGTGCTTGACATGGGCCTGGATCATACCCGAGGTACATGTCGTTTGCAAAAGGTGAGGCACTTCACTGTTTTTTTCTCTGCAAGCATTAGTAATGACTTTCTTGCAACCGCTTGGGAGGGAATAAAGACTTGGGTGTCTTTGGGTATTTTAGAATAAATTCCATTCTGAAGCTAACACATTTTTCTTTTCTTTTTTTCCTGTTAGTTTCTGCTGCTGCTGCCATACAGTTGTCTTTGTTGCAACTTCCATGTGCCTGAACACGATTGGTTGGCTCCATGTTCTCATGCTATTGTTCAAGATGTTTCTATGGAGAGTGATTTAATTTCACTAGATTTGTGGCTTTCTCCTGCTGTGCCTGGATAATGGCATTGAGGCAGATTGTTGAAAGGGAGCGTCTCAAGCCAGGTGGAGTTAATTAAGCTGAGGTAAGTACCCCCAGTCCTTCTCACATGCAAAAGAATGTAGAGGAAACCTGGCAGCTGATGATATAACAAATGTAAATATATTTTTGATGACAGATTATGTCATGTAAAAATACTGAAAGCAACTGAAAACTGAGGCAATGTACTGTCTGCTTAAATTGCAATTCCCACTAATAAAGAAGTAATTTATTTGCTGTGAATAAATGAACAGTCACAGGGCTTGAGAAAAACTCACTAAGTCTTAAAATGAGAGGACTTGATATACATGCAAGAAAGACAGGACCCCCCCTCCTCCCCTCCCTGCAAGGGTCCATGCTACGATTGTACATTGTTGATGTGTTGAATTTGGAAATTTCTCTAACTTCTGACATGCTAAACAGTTACTGAAACATATTAGACAATAAAAGCAGATAAAGTCCTATATTACTTGTGGCTCATTCTGTTAGGGAAAAAACACACGAGGGTCAAGATTTTCCTGAAAATGGCTAAAATTTTCAAGCTGCAGTAACGTAGACTTGCTTCAACCATGTTTACAATGATGAACTGGCATGAAAAGAAGAAACAACATAGAGACCAAGTCAGATAAGGAAATCTTAAACTATTTTAAGTAGAATCAATGGAGAAAGTTGTCTTTCTTTTTGCTTACATAAGCATATTTTATAAAATTAGTGTAACTTAGTACAAGATACTGTGACAGAGTCAGGTGAGAACAAGCAGAAACTTAAAGTATCTGTATTAAAGAATGGAGCTAAGAGTGGTAAAGAAACTCTATGGATCTGCAACTTAATGGGTTGAGAGGCAATGAAAAGATGAAACTGGGAAACAGCTAATGGCCACAGCATGCTTTTCGTCTTGATGAACTAATTTCCCGGTGGAATGTATTTTGCTGCAGGAGTATGTTTGGTATGAAAATTAAATGGAAGCATAAGCAGTTTATCAAAGGTATTTTATCTAATCTCTGGGTATATTTTAAATCCATCAGAACAGAATCTCCGCTAAAAGACTAACAGTCTTTTATAATAAAGCAGTCAGAGGACTGAAATTAACCACTCTGCTTACATCATCTGAATACAGCATGTTTTTCCCTTGTCTTACTCTCCAAGGGAATAATATTGGGTCACTCAGCGGTGACTTCATCTATGCAAATGAAAAGAGATGGATCTTCACTTTCACTTGCAAGGTGCCACGGTCCAGAACTTACTCTAATTTTTGATGAAAAGAAATTTTCTGTCTGCAAAGCAGACAAAAGCAGTTGCCAAGATCTTAACCCTGGCCTTTGTCTGTCACAAAGACTACAGCTGCCACACTGGGGCAGAGTGAGCAGCAGGTATGGAGGAGTCATGGCCTAGTTCTTTCAACACTTGGAAGAATAGGGCCAGCGTTTGGCCTTGGAGTGGATTTGATGCCACCCAGGTAGAGAGAAGAACAGAGAGATCATCAGACGACATGCTCTTTATGCATTGCTGAACTTAGGACATGCACTGTGTAAGATGATTGCAGACAAGTATTTCCACATTTCTGATTCCTTCTTAAGAGAGGAGAAAAGAGACTATAACATCATGTTTCCTGAGTAATTGATTAGATAATGGATTTCAGAATGATGTGGAAATGGTACATAGCAAGGTGTGAAATGTATTTGTAGTTTGAGTTGTAGTTCTGGGCTTTCAGATTTCTAAGAGCTCTTACAATAAATATAGGGAAAGGAATCCTGAAGTTATTGAGCCTCCTGTGTCTGTTGCAACACTAGCACGTTTCTTCAGTTCCCTCTGTTTAATCTTTTGATAATGAACATGTCAAAGTTATTAGAAGGAAAATTCTTCGGATCAGACTCATGAGCTAGTTAAGGTAAAATCTGGGATTAAGGCTTTTACCTACTATGAAGTAAGAAAAATGCTAACAAGCACTACAGAAATTAAATAATTCCAGCACAAATTTGGAGGCGTAAAGTAAAATAAGGATATGAAGGTCAAAGAATGTATTTCTAATGGCAATTTTTCAAAGTTGAATTATTACATTCGTTTTATAGGATAATATCTAGCATCCACAATAATTTGAACTTACTATTTTTTAACTAGAGCTTCCATCCCACCCTAGCTATTTTAAGTTTAAGATTAGTTTTAAACACGTCATTTATTCTTGTTTTATATAATTCCTGGTGTTCTTCTGAATCACTTGAAAGACTAGGGTTGCCCATGAATGCACCAAGCACATCAACATATTGTTCAGTATTTCAGACACCTTCATTTGTAACTCAGAACTCATGAGTGAGGAAGAGGACGTTATAGACCTCCATCAGGACTGCAAGTTAAAAGTTTAATTTTCTAGGAACCGCAGTACCTTTTGGATGTTCTCTGAATGAATTTTCAGAATCTCAAATAATTTCAACAACTGTCAGGGGTAAATACTGTCTCTGTATCAAAAAACTGCCCTACACACAATTGTTTTCACACAGAAACAGTCATTTAATATATATATTGCTCACACAATTTCTACTCTGTCATTCAGTGATGGGTCCAACATTAGGAGAACCTTGTAGTTTCCAGAAAATAATTTTTCAAGATACTTTGTCCTAATAATCACATTGTCTGTCAAAGTAGGCATCTTGTAGAACTACAGATTGTTCTGCCACAGGGTGAAAATTTACTACAATGAAGTCAATGACAAACGCCTAGAGAAATAGTATTTCACTCATGATGTTCCACCATAATATATTATGACCCTAAAATAAGTGCTGATTGTTCATAATTGAATTGCGATTACAGATGAGAAGTAATGAGAAGAGACAGTGAAAATGCTATTTATGTTTAGAATAAGGTAAAAAACCATGAGTTAGATGAAAAATTTAAAAAGGAAAGCAAATGAATTATTTTACTTTTCAGAGACTAAGATATAGTATTTAAAGGACCACATACTTGACCTGTTCTTTCTTTATTTTTTTTTTCTCTAAAGAATATAGTAAAATAAATGCTATTCTTAAGGGTCTTCAGTACTTTTTTCAGTCACAATTCTTTAAAAAAACAATCAGAATAATTAAAATTTAAAAAAAAAGTAAAAAGGAAATATGAAAAAAAGAAAAAAATTAAAGAAAAAAGGAAAAATAGAAAAATATAAGAAGAAAAAATAAGAAAGGGAAGGGAAGTTTCAGGGAAGTTTCAGGGAAGGGAAGGGAAGGGAAATTTCATCATCCAAAATCAAACCCTAATATTTCATGGGAAAACATTCATGGGAAAACAGCAAACTGCAGCAATTAACTTTTAGCAATTCCCAGGTTATAAGAAAATTGTGCTGCATAACAGTAATTTTTTTCTGAGTCATTTTGGGAAGAACATGTTAAAATATGTGTGCATATCATACTTAGAAGAATAACGCCTGCACAGTGTCTTACTGCTAAAAATGTTGTAATGTTATTAAGAACAATTCTAATAAAATATTAAAAGCAACAAAAAAATAAAAGCCCTCAGCACTTTCTATTTCCTGAAAACTTCTATTGTAAAGGAAATTGTGTTATCATGACTGGTCTTCCATCTAGAATGATTAGGCATGGAAAGCTATTACAAAGGATAAAAGCAGGATGGAAAATAATATAATTGAAATATAGCATACCGTAAAAAGCTGAAAGTATAGCACATTAGAAAAATTTTGAAGGAAAGAAAGAAAAAATGTGTATCCCTTGAAAAGGCTTGAAAAACCGTCAGCTTTTAGCAGTAAGCCAATATTTCCATTTGTGGGCTCAAGGGACTGTTAAAAAACAAGCAATTATTTCAGGCAGGAGTAGATGTAAATGGCAGCATTCAAAAACCTATGAAAAGATACTGTTAACACTGGTTTAGTACTTTTTTGAATATTGTGGCTGTGCAGTCCTGTATATCACCAGGAAGATTTATTCCCTGGAAAAAGATCAAATAATAACGGAATATTCATCAGAGAGACAAAATGATGAAGCCAACCAAAGCGTGTTGTAGAATGGCACATTCAATAGTAAATGACACATTAATTCCTTCTAATGAATTGAAGGCAACAAATAAATAAGACTCAAAACTTATTTCCTGCTTAAAATCAAGCATGGTATGAATTTTTAAATTGCATTTTTAGAGGCTGGTTTTTAAACTTAAGTTAGAACTTCGGGATGTGGAGTTTAAACCAGTAATAATCCTAGTACAGTAACTCCCTACTTGTAGAAAAAAATGGAAAATTTAATTGCACTACTTATTTTTTTGTATGTCATATCAAAAAAAATAAAATCAGTAGTGAAAAGCAGGTATCAGATTTTGAAAATTTATTTTAATATTATATTTTTGGCTGTACTTTGAAAAGCTGGAAGTCTTGTAATTTTGGGGACTTGAAACAATATATACAGTCCAGTTATTGGTTTTCTGTTCTATTGATAGATGCAGTAAAGATTGATCTAGGTGGAAGTAATTCTGAAGGTCTTGCTGTAGTTTATGTATATAATTTGTTATTCATTACCTTTCCTTGCTTCGTGTATTTTAAAAATCATAATAGTGAGACTTTATTTGGGAATAGAAAAGGGAGAAGTTAGTTGACCAGCTATGTAAGAAAGTAACTAATGCCTGGAAGTCAATACAAAATGAATGTTTGTACACAATTAAGTGTTTTACTTAAATTATGAATATTGGAAAACAGGAAAGACATTCACAGAAAGCAGAATTTTCTGCAAAATAAAATTATGTGGTTACAAAGAAGAAGAAAAAAAAAAAAAAAAAAAAAAGGTAGGATTTAATACCTTGGCAAATAATGGCAGATACATGTAAATAGAAGCAGTAAATAGCTGCACAATGAGTAGCCACCTGTATCCCAAATATACACAACAGAACTACCTTCCCAGCTGTATCAGATGTGAATAAAGTATCCATTTGTAAACCTGGTTTTGGCATGAACAAACGTATCTTAAAGGTTGCCAATGTTTAAATTAACTCTTTGGGAAAAGGCATATATTTCCTTTGAGCGTGTACAATGCCAAGGTAAATGGCACCCTAATCCCTAATGAAGGCTTATCTGCACCTCCAGAACACAAACTGAGAGAGCAGGAATAAAAAGCCCCCAATGCTCAGCATAAAACTTCTTTACTGTGTACTGTCTGTGTTCACAGCTGCAGCCCTTGCAGAGAGTAGGAGCAGCTCTCCAGACCTGGTAATATGCAGAAGTGTCAAGTGAAGAGTTTTGCAACAGAAATCTATTCTCCTCATCAAGCATGTCCTTGCTCACATCCTTTTTCTTACTGCACAAACAACACAGAGAGTGACTGCCTGTGCTCATATAACAAACACAACTCTAAAAATTGCTACTTTCATTCCCCTGTTGATTTGCAATTCTTAATCCCCGTGTACTGAAGACCTCTGAGAATGCATAAATAAATCTGTTAATTATTATATGTTTAAATTAACTTCAATTATTTTAAAATTAATTTAACACTTAGTATTAGACACTGACATTTCTGTCCCAAGTGGTGTTATCACCACCCTAGTGCTGCAATTTCCTATTTACTTTAAACTGACTGAATTGTTATGCAGGCTATCACTTCAGATTGTTTAAGGATGCAAGGAAGTTCTCATTTTGTGGAGATTGGAGAGAAAGAAAAGAAAACACAAACCCAACAACCACAGATAAACAATACTTGTGAAAATGTCAATGAGTTGCCATATCTCACAAAGAGTGAAGTCTAAATGCTCTAAATAGTATTGAAGCTTTACTATTTCACCAGCAAATGTTTATTTCTTGCATCTTACTCTAACTTTCTTAATCTTTTAACAACATAAGGTTTCTGCCATTTTAATCTAGAATAACAGAGAAAATTGAATGCTATTTTGCCTGATTTCCTCAGTAAGAGGCAGTAAAGATAACCCCTAAACAGAAATTTAGATGTCTAAGTTTAAAGATTGGTTTCTTCTTTCTTGTTTAAACTAGATATCTTTATTTTCTCTACGCAATAAGGGACTTTTTTCAGAAATTTCTAGAATCATCTAGTTCACTACCTCTAGTTTACCCACTTTAAATTTTGTCAAACTATTTATTAGAGTTTACTTTATAACAGTTTATTCCACTTCACTTTATCTCAATATTTTGGTATAGACTTCCTCAGACATGATTCTAGGCACTTGATATCTTGCACTAAACTGTTCTCAAGAGAGAGATTCTTCTGTTATTTATATTGAGAGCCTAAAAGACAACCTTCCTGCAGATGCACTCACAATTATGCTCTATAAACCCTCCACTATTGTCCATCAGGAAGGGGAGAGAGAGAGAGGGAGGGAGAAAGGACACTTCCATAAATATTTTTCTTTAAGATATACTAAAACCTCAAGTTTAGAAACCTAAAAACAAGAAAACCAGACAAAGACTGAAGAACACAAACCAGTTATCTGAAGGATATACCCACTTGAATATGGATTCTTTTCTGTCACAAAATGATAGATAATATGAGATATGCCAGAGATTTTATTTATAGGGAACCAAAGAATGGAAGAAAGGTAGGGAAGGAGGGAGGCAGAAAGAATAATAAAATATAAACTGAAATAAGGTAACATTATCTCTGGAATTTTGTATTAGTTTGACATTGTTAAATTTTTATAGACTATAAATGAAGAAACATTCAGTAACAAAAAATTAGTTTGAAGGATTAATGTAGTAATTTTGAGTATAATATATTACTGAGGTAAACATAAACTGTTTACTCTGGGACTAGATTTTAAAATTTATCATTTTATGCCCATGACATCCATTTCAGTTGGCTTGGTGATTTATGATGATACAATAATAATACATAATAATAGTGTTAGGGGTAGGAAGATTTTAGAGACTTTCTATGGAATCTTACATATTATAGTGCATAATAATAGTATGTGTAAGTTCGGGTGATTTATTGAGAGTATCTCTATCAGAGACAGCATTCCTAGACATTTCAGAGATTATGGTTTTAAAGAAATATCATACAATGAAAACAACAAATGTTAGGCATTGTGATCTTTTTTTTAATTGCTTTAGGATTGGTTGAGTTATTAACTTAAAAGAGACGTTTTGTGTTTTACTGAAAGGACAAGAACTTTGTGCTGTTCACCCATTTATAATTAATGTAAGCAGTGAGCACTAAAACTTTCACTGAGATTTGCAGCATGGCTTCTAGTGTAGGGCTGGCTAGTCCCTGGTTGAGACTATCTAGCAGACTCTCATTCTTTAGTCTCATGGAAATTATATCCAACAGAATTTCTCTACCTCAAAGGACCAGGGACTCTCAGGCACTATCTGACAATCAAACACAATCTGCTAATGCATTATTTCAAATTTTGTTGCTTACACTTAATAGTGCAACAAAGCAAATGAAAAGAGTTTACTGCATAATGCAGAATGATAAAATTCCTTTCCCATTTATTATTTTGTTATAATTTTATCCTTCTTTTATTTGCATTAGTTAGCACTGGAGGTTCCTAACTCGCATTAACAAGTGGCAGGAAAGTGGCTCGGCTTCGCACACAGGCAGCAAAGCGGGGTTGGCCTTTTGCCAGAGTTTGTCCATAAATAAGCCGCACCTGAGATCGGCTTGATTCTTCAGTGAAATAGGTGTGGCTTATCAGTGTGAAATTACTGTTATCTATTTTGATATGTGTTCTTTTTTAATATGAAATACAGTTTGGAAAATACAAGTATTATCTGTAGAAAGTAGGGAATTGTAAAGAAAACTGGCAATAAAGATTCAATTGTAAACCAAAATGGTCAAGGAATATTAAGAAGCAATAGATTGTCACAGTTAAAAAACAAAAGATGGAAGCAGCAAAATTTTTATTTCTGAAAATATGGAAAGATTCAAATTTAATTTATAGGAAGAAGAGTTGTAGCCTATGTTCAGAGTCGGAATGCTATTTTTATGTTGTGTCAGAAAAATTAAATCTCTCATCTCAATACAAAAAATGGAAAACTAGAGCATCCAGCTGATTGTCTGATTGTACTGTGGCATAGTATATATCCAAATGGGATTTTGAGGATTAAAGCTATGCTCAGGGCAAGGAATCAGTTTAGTGTAGCAAACAACCCTCATTTTTAGCTACTTTCAATAGCAAAACTCCACCTTTTCCAACATCATTGTTCAAGAAACTCTTAGAAATTATTTAAGGAAATTTCCTTGAGATAAAAGGCCACCTGATCAATGTTGTAGATACATATCCTGGAGGACACTACTGATTGACACCTGTTGTTCATGTTTATATTTCATGAAAAACATGAGCACAGAAGTAGAAAACACTCATTATGAAGGTACTAACACTGCTCGCTAATCCACAGGGAATTTTTACCACCTAATGAATATATTTGGACTCCTGTTTAAGGGAAAGCTTTTCCTTGATGAGAAATGAGCAGAGGCTTTCAAAAGGAAAATTCTAACCTATGCTTTAAGAGCAAATGTAAGAAAACCAAATCAAACTAAAGCCCCGCTTATTTTAAAAATTGTTTTTTTCTGACAACTTTACATAATTATCACCTTACTAGGTCTCAATGTATGTTTAATATGAATGAATGTAAACCCTAAGAATATAAGTGTGTTATGACAGGGAAAATATATTAGCGTATACACAGAGTCACAGAGTACGGTAATTTCACACATATAAGGTGCACCTTTTTGACTGATGTTTCGATCCAAACCTGGAAGTGCACCTTATATTCCAGTGTGATTTATATATGGACAAAGTTTGGAAAATTGCCAACCTGGAAGTGCAAGCCACGGGGGAAGCAGGTGACTCCATCTGGCAGAAACCATGCAGAGGGAGCTAGGGGGAGGGATTGGGAGCAGGTGTTCCACACCTGGCAGCAGCTGTATGGAGGGAGCTGGAATGAGGGACCGGGAGCAGGCATTCCCTGCCTGGCAGCAGCCGTGTGGCCAGGTGTGGAGAGCCGGGGTGCGTGGCCCCAGCAGCTGGGCAGGGCGAGCCAGCAGTGGATCCTTGCTTCTCAAAAATAAAAAAGTGCGCCTTATAGGCCAGTGCACCTTATATATGGACAAAGGGCGGGGATTTGCCAGCTACCTGGAAGTGCGCCTTATAATCCGGTACACCTTATAAGTGTGAAATTACTGTACTTGGGAGATGATCTAGTCTAACCACTCTGCTAAAGTGTGTGTCCAACCCTTGTGCCCAGGCAGGTTTTGAATATTTTCAGAGAAGTGGATTCCAAAATTGTCAGGGCCGCCTATTCCAGCACTCTGCAACTCCCAGCATAAAGAAGCTTTTCCTCATATTCAGATGAACTTCCTGTGTTACAGTTTGTGCCAAGTTTCCCATTGTCCCATCACTGTAAATCTCTGGAAAGATGAATATAGCTGGACACATCCTCTTGACACCCACCTTTAAGACATTTCTAAACACTGATAAAATCCTCTCTCCAGGCTAAACAGGTCCAGTTCCCTCAGCCTTTTCTCATACGAGAGATGCTTCTGTCCCCTAATAATTTTCAGTCCCTCACTGGAGCCCCTACAGTAGCTCCTTCTTTTCCTAGAACTGAAAAATGCAGACACAGAACTCCAGATGTGGCCTCACTGGGGACAGGATCACCTCCCTCAGCCTCCTGGCAATTCTATTCCTAGTGCACCCCAGGATACCATTGGCATTTTCGGCCAAAAGGGCACTGCTGGCTCATGGACAGCTTGCTGTCTGCAAGGACTCCCAGGTCCTTCTCCATAGAGCTGCTCCATAGCAGTCAGCCCCTGCCTGTAGTGGCGCATGGGGTTATTCCTCTCCAGGTGCAGAACCCTACACCGTTTTCCTGTCTTCCCAGCTCTCCAGCCTGTTCCCATCCCACTGACTGGGAGCACACACTCTGGGGTATCAGCCACTCTTCCCAGTCAGCAAACCTGCTGAGGGTGCAGTGTGTCCCTTCATTCGTGTTGGTGATGAATAAGATACCTGAAATATTAGCAAAGGTCATTACCACAGTAAAAAAAACATCTTTACATAGAATTGCTTTCAGATTTGTAAGTGATCTGGAAATACGAATGATCTGCCAAACAATGGATTTTTAAACCCAGTTACAAAGGACCATTGTTTTGCAGCAATGAGCAGAAACAGATAGACCACCCAAAAAAGGTTTGAAGTGCCAGAGACCATGGATTGTACTCCATAAGAAAATTAACAGTGACATGTTTATGTAATATGAAGTAAACCAAAAGTATTAAAATAAAAAAATATTTATGTGTGCATGTATAAATGTATAATACAAATATATATTGTGTTTGCAACTCTATTATGGGGCTTCCCTGGCAGAAGCATGACCAAGTTCAAGGGTTTCATTAATTAATCTAAAAAGGTCAGAAGCCTCAAATTTTATATTCAACTTTTCGTTTTCCAGTGAGAAAATTTTTCCCACTTACAAATATGAATCCAATGGCTAACATGACATTTGTATTCGAAAGAAAAAACAAAATTCTGTGTTGTTAGATCAGTGAGAGAACAATAATTAATTCTTTAAGTGTCAGAGTAAGAATTTACAATCTTTTTCTCAGAAGAGGAGATCCTTAGGCAAAGTGCTTTGCACCTTGCTGCAACGCAGGGTCTCTCTTCTCCAGTAAGTCTCAATCAGAGAGACTGGGTAGGGCAGCAGGGTTTAAGTTGATCTGATCCATCAAGTTACCATTTTTCTTCAGCCAACTGGGCTATCACCTGTTACTCCCCCAAGCTGCATCTGTAGGCAAAGTCTGACTGTTACAAAGTCCTTCTGAGTCATTCCATGTCCCAGTACCCACTTACAAATGCAATGCCACATGACACAGCCGTTCCCCAGTGCTTGGGCTTCTGGAATCAGCAGCTCCTGCCTTGTTAGCCTTGCTCCCATTAGCTGGGTCTTATTTTATGCCTTACAATTTCACCCAGTACTCACAAATATACTGCATACCTCTTCAACAGGCTGCACCTCATGTCTTTCTTTATTCCTGTTTGTGCAATCCCTCCACTGCAGATCAGGGTGCTCCTCATTCTGCTGTGCTCTAGTAAATGGCAGCAGATTGGCCAACAATGCTTGTTTAAGGGTTAGAAAAAAAATGCAGGAGAACCTTAGAAAATATTAAAGCATGTCTTGCTGTCTTATACATTATTTGGAAAACTATAAACATATCCCTACATTTTCTTATCACAAATCCTGCCCTTCATGCTCCTATGCTGGTAGTTGCTGCTGGAATTGAATATTCCTAAACACCTCATGAGGTTTTGGAAAACTAGACAAAACTTTTTACATTACAAACTTCTCCCTTTTAAATAGAAATGAAATCCTAACAACAAATGCAAAGAAAACTTCCCCCCACTCCCCATTTTTTCTCTCCATTTGTGTCCCTCTACTCACATCAGAATAAAATAAAGCACAAACCAGGAAATCTGGATTTCCTTCTTCTCCAAAAGGTAATAGAGAAGTGATGAGATTTTACTTATGTTTGGGATCTCAGCCATAGGGGTTGCATACACAGTCACAAAAACTCACTGTCTGATCCACATATAGACATTCACAGACATATATAGAAACATAAATACATTATTTAATTATTACCTGAAATTATTAGACCAAGAAACACTAAACATATCAAGGAAGTCTGAATTATTAACATGGTATAAAAATGTAGACTTCCTTGACTTTGGGCATTTGTGAGGCATGAAATCTTGAATTAGAGAAAAAAAAAAAACCAAAAAACACCATCTTTTGTTATCTACATCTTTTCTATAGTGGTTTTTACATTGCAAGATTAATTAATTAATATCCATTATTTAGCTGTGTACATCCCCACATTTTACAGTACAAATGTACTTGGTCCTGATTAACCTCCACTGAGATTAAGAGGTGAATCTTTATTTTCATAACTTTTACATCAATGGGATTACTCCAGATTCACAATGCTAACACCTCAAAATCAAACTTGACCCTTGTGCCCAAAAAATTGCATTGAGAAAAACCACATCGAGATTCAGCTGAGCATATGTGGAGCAAAAATGCACATGAAAAATAAGCCTTAAAATGCAGTGGGCAGTAATGCCACAGATGATATCTCATAAAGAACAAGCGCATGTATCTGTAATTTAATGCACTATCTGTACTCAACAATGCTAATGTTTTAAATATTTTAAACTCTTTCCTCTTTTTTGGTTAAGAAGGAGTGGTGGAATATTTTTCTTGATATCCTCATCAGTTAATTTCAAACAGATAGATGACTTCTGTATTATAAATATAGTGAAAGGTTTAGAACAATTCCTACAGGCAAGTTTGCATTTTTTATTTCAGACTTTCTTTATGAACAGTGAACCTTCCCGTTTGTTCCTAATAAAAGTTTGTTCCTAATAAAAGTTAATAATAACCACAATCACGGCTTCTATTTCATTATTTGTGGTGTCTCTTTATAAAAAGTGGCAATAGTAAATTAATTCTCATGTTCAAAGTTTGCTGTCCTGTTCAACCTTTAATTCATTATTAACTCAATAATTACTCAACACATAAGGATTTCTTTTAAACTCCCAGTGTTTCTTATTCTAGCTCTCTGTGCTTAGGAATATTAGATAACAGTAGAACTCTTCCTGAAGGAAGCCAGCAGGTGTCTGAACTGTTAGATTCGTTCCACAAATCTAGATGTGTGCACACACATTCTCCTGTGTGTACAAGAAGCATAAGGTCCATTAGAAGATTATTAACAGATTTAGCAGAGTACTGATCTGCAATCACCTCTGCATATAATTTTTGGCAATTATTTAGTGCACTATTAGGTAAAGATATTGACTGAACTCAAGTAAATGACAGAAATGGGAATAATATATTCAGAATTCTTTCCTGGGAAGTTTGACCACCAATACATAAATAAATCTACATCTACCATACATATGAGAAAACAAATCCAGTGTTGCTCATGAGGCTCAAAGCAGCAAAACTAGATGTAGAGGTGGCTAGAGGAAATAATTGTCTGGGCTAATGAATTTTAATATAAAAGACTAAAATTTTAAAAACTGTCAAGAAATTCCTATGTGATGTTTTCCAAAAGAGAGTGAAAGATCCAGAGAGCAGTCACATCACTTGATATATGTAGGAGTAACCAGGCTCTCCAATAGGTATATTCATTGACTAATTCAGTTCTTAAAGGGTCAAGTGCAAGAGTCAGACATAGCTGCAAGACCTTGAATATTTAACGTATTTGGGGCATAATTATGAATTTACAGAAGCTTGGAGTTTGATATATATATATATTATATTTGTGGATGCAAAATGTCTTAATATTTTTCTTTACATAAAAAAATTCATATAAATAAAAATTAAATAAATGTCAGGATATTGGCTTATAATTGACATTTTTAAAAACCTCTAAAGTACCAGTTACTGCTGTTCATACCCATGCCAAATAACCCTACATCCCACGATTATGTCGAGTGAATCTGAAATTCATGTTTTTGAATAAGCATGAATAATGCTTAGCATATATACGGATGACAGAAAATAGCTACTTAGTTCATTATTTGACAATTGTTACTTTGCTGCTAGCAATCATTTATTTATCAAAAAGCATGTTCTTTTTTTCCCTCCAACCATTTAATCTCTTATTTCCCTAATTTTTGTAAGACACATAGGAAAAAAAAAAAAAGGAAAAAGATGCAAGGATGCAAGGGGAAAATTAGTCAAATCATCTTTATATTCTAAAGTTAAAAGAAAGTGGTGGTTATGCACAGCCTTAGTTGTGTAGACATTGCAATGATATCTGCCATGCATGACAATTAAGTGAAGTAGCAACAGTCAAGGACCTGCCCAGATGTGTCTTCATCACAAAACCATGAACAGTTATTTTGGCATATATGGCATTTAAGACTTTATTACGTGGGTGATTTCATCCAAAGCTCTTTTAAACGTTGTGACAATGGATTCCATGGTTTCAGTTTCCTGTAACTTATTGTTAGTACTGACGGCTAGAGCTGTTAATGAGTAGTCTTTGAACTGCAAGTACTGCTATTTTCCTTCAATGAACAAGAAGTTCTGCTAAAAGGGCCAAGATTTCCAATAGCATATGAATGACAATCAATGCTTTCCATAAGTATTAATATTTCATGGCAAGTGATCAGACTGAAAATGCCTTTCTTCTATTATACAGCAGTAAGTCATATCTATTTTCATTGAAACAAGTGAGAATTTTCTGGTGAGTAATACTTTGTGGAGAATGCTAATGGAAAAAGTAAGGTTTTCAAAGAATTGTCCAGAAAATTTTGGTGCCAGTTAAATTCCATATGATATTACGTGGGATTTTAAGATAATTAAGGGAAAACAAAGGTGTATTTCCTTGATTTTTCTGCGGGACCAGTTCTCAAATGCTGGATTTGTCACTCAAGAGGGAAAATCTCTTTCCAGTGATCTCTGCTGCCTTATGAGTTGTGACAACCCATTTTATGTCCTTGCTTATTATCTCCTGGCAATAGTATTTAATAGGAGTAGAGGATTGCCCACATTCCCTTCGGAATGTGGTAGGATTCACAGAAAAAGTAAAACAAATTTCATTTCATCTAAAGTGATATAAGTTTACTTTTTGGACTGCAGGGAGCTGTGTCTGGCTTTACAATAAAATAATGACACAGGTTTGGGATTCTTACCATGAAGTGACATGATATCCTGAAGCTAAAAAACCCCCTTATTCCCTAGTACTTGTCAGTAGGTTTTCAATCTGAATGGTTTCTTGTGTTTCTTTGTAAGCTGTCATTTCCAGAGGACTATAGCTAAAAGATCAAAGCAATCATACTTTAGCAGTTAGCTAAAAAACCTTGTACTCACTCATTAAACAGTGTTGAAAATAGATATTTTCTTTTATAACTATAATGAAGTTTCAGAGCCTGAAGAATCAATTCCACATCAAAGAATCACTGTTAAGATAAATATATATTTTTTCTTCTGTCTAACAAAACTTCATGGAAGGATTTGTGACATATTAAAACATCAATTTGTGAGAAACATTTATTCTGAACTTTTAAGTAATTAGATTCAAAACTGGCACAAGAAATTTTTATATCAGGCATTCCTAAAGGGATGAACCAAGTCAAAACCACACTGCAGACATCAGTAGGCAGCACTTTAAAAACAGAAAAATAACTGTTCTGTGTGGGTGTCAAAGTAATTAACTGTGCAAAAACATGTAGCTTAAGCAGGTAGACGGATCATCTTGGTTAGACAAATTACAGTAATTTCGCGATTATAAGCCGCACCTTTTTCATTGAAGAATCCAGCAGTGCAGCTAATCAACAGGTGCGGCTTATTTATGGACAAATCCCAGTGAAATGCCAACCTGGAAGTGAGAGCCGGCCAGGGAGGGTTCCTGGGGCTGCCTTTAAAGGCTTCGCTGGTCTATGAAAACTGTTGCAACTTGAGCACCTGACACCTAACCCCGTTCTGGCGCGATTCTGTTACTAACTCGTTACTTTGTTGCACACGGATCCTCGCTTAAAAAAAAAAAAAAAAAAAAAAAGTGGCTTGTATTTGGGTGCGGCTTATATATGGACAAATGCTATGGTCTACCCGGCTGCCCAGATGTGCGATTTATAATCAGGTGCAGCTTATAAATGTGAAATTACTGTAATACATTTCAACTCTGTAGTGAGACTCTTTATGATTACAGGCAAAGCTATTGAACATTGAAAGCATTTTGTTTCAATCTTCCAGTTAAATTCTAATCTATATTGTCGATCTCATGTAACCTTTTGCATATGTGCATGGGTTTTGTAGTCCTGAAGGTAAATTTTCACTGAAGGCATTTTCCCAAGCATATAGAAAAAAAGGAAAAATACTCTGGTGTTTGTTTTCTGTTGAGCCAGACACATACATATAACATATGTCATATGAATAAAACTAACAGAATTTGCTCTATTCACTTACATAATCTTTTTTGGGAAAAATCCCAAATGAACAAAACGAGAGTATTTCTTGATTCTGATGATACATTTCAAAATTTCCCTATGCAGACAAAGAAAATCCTTGTCACTAGCCATGAAGGTCATTGATCATAAATGAACAAGTTTTTTTTTTTGTAACTCATTTGTGGTTTATGCACTGTATTATTAGACACTAGATGTGAGGTAATGAGGGCAATAAAATATCAACAATATTTAACATGTATTATTTCAGACTGCACATTTTGGGAAATGCATAAACTATTACCTAGGACTTCCAATGTGATCTTTAAAGCCTTACAACTAGTAAAGAATTTCGTTAAATGAAAACGTTGTTCTGTTCCAATTCTCCCCTACCCCATGGAAATAAACAGAGTTTTCCAAGAAAAATACCTGCTGTTTATTCTCTTCTTAATTGATCCAGTATAAATCCTACATCTGCTTGTGTACTGTCATAAAATATGTCAGTTCTACTAACGAGTGACATTGATTCCAAAATTTGACATATTTGGTAAAATAGTATAGGATTTTTTTAATGAGGAAAACTTCAACAGATTTTTGCAATCCTTCTGCAGTTTCAAGATATCACTAGGTGAAGGTTATTACCTGATGAGAGAGCTCTCAATCAACTTAACAGTTGCTCTACTTATTTTTGCCAAAAATACTAGAGTGAAGATGCTGTGGTGTATCTGATGAGTGACAGTGTGTGGGAAGAGACCCCAAACACAGATGAAATTACAAAAATACATCATGATGTGGCATTGTTACCGTTTAAGTCTACTCATAAAAGGTGGTTTAGGGCATAGAAGTCTGTAAGTGGGATAGGAATTTTTAGAGAGTTTACTGTCATCCTCCACAACCCAAACTGAAGAAATGGCACTCCCTATTTCCCTAGCTTGTTGAGATCAGAAAATAATTGCTGTTATGACTATGAATCACAACCAAGTTACTGTCAGAGAAATGTAGTTTATTTAAGCCCCTTTTTAATATCCTTTCTCCCAGCTGCATGGATATATTAGTAACCACTTACATCATGGATACTGAAAATAACCCTTTTCCTGTTATGATTTAGATCACAATCTATAATTTGCTAATTTTGATTTTTTTTTTTTTATTCTTGAACTGTGAATTAAAATTTTAAGCCTTGAAAATTGTGGTTCAAATCTTTGATTTAAAAGACCACTGATTAAAATATTTTGACTTTTCTTAAGATATGAAATGAATTATGACAACAATATTTATGATAAAATTAATGATTAATTTCCTTGTGGAGCTCTTATAGAAATGCACATATAAACATACATGTTGTTGCACTTACAGAAGTGTTATTTATATACAGTGTAAAGCATATACCATATATATGTAGCATTTACTTTATTTTAAGCATTTTAAATTGAAAAGCCCTTCTGAAGTCCACAGATAGTTCCTAGATTCTGACATGTTTTTCATCCTCTTAAATAGATGTCCTTAATGTGTTTTCCCTAAAAACACAAACTCATTTATTTTAGTTGCAATAAAGGGTTTAGTATTATATTTTTAATGGTGAAGTTGCAACAGAAGCTTACTGGAGGTAGTGGAATCTAGATAGAATCTGGAATAAACTAGTTGTCACTGTTTGTAATGTCTGGGTGATATAACCTGGCTGTAGATGCAGCAGTCAGTACAGAACATACCTGGAGCAGTGGAAAGTTTTAAAAATAAGCCCACCTCCAAAACGCTGACTAAATAAAGAGATATGTACATCAAACATACATATATTATGTTTATACAAGATATTACTTAAGTTATATAAGCATGCATGTAATTTATCACTTTATTTATTGAATGCTATTTTTGCACTTTTGAGATAAAACAAAAGATAAAAGCACCTGATGGCTCTGAAGCATCCTCTGAAATCTTTTTACATTTGATCCTGACAGATTAACAACTTTTAAATAGATTGAATAATTGATCTCAACATTTTTTGAGGCAACTAAAGAGTTTTCTGATATTTTTAAATATACATAGTTTGTTAAAAGAATGCATAGCTTAAGGGCAGTTTGTGATCAGATTTAAATATACTAACCTGAAATATTAATTTTTTGTTTCCTCCATAAAACAGCTGATCTGAATTTATCAAACATTATTATAATAAGGCATTTTCTTACTGTCCTAAGAAACATATAGATTTCTCAATTAAAGCATTATCTAACAATAATGTTGACACCTTATGAATGCCTCTCTCACAGTATTTGTTTGTTTAGAGATTTTTATGCTCTTAGACACCTTATCAGGAATTAACAGCTAGCCTTTTAGATGATGCAACTCCTCTAAGGGAGGATTTATCAACACTGTGGGATACAAACTCTATTTTGTAGTAAAAACCCGTAGCTAATCTGCTTTAACCACTGGTGAACACTCCATCACCAAAAAAACCCCTGCTATTTTGATAGCAGATTTCAGATGCATGTTAAGGTTAAATAGTGGTAGAAGGGTGCTAAATGGAACCTTATCAGGTTACCATGGATCAGAACTGTGATATGGCTCTGTCAGGACAGTATCAAATGGAACAAGAGACTATTCAGAAATGTTTGACAGAAGACACACTGTTACAGTGGGACCTGTCTAATTGACAGCATGGCTTAAGTGTGGAATTTCTGGTACATGGAACCTGCTGACTGCCTCGATTCCAGCAGTCTGTGCTGTGTTTGGGCTATTTCAGGGTCAGTTTTGTGAGTTAACCAAAACCAGGGATCTCTATAAGCAGGCAGGAAATTTTACAACAGCAACCTTCTCTTATCTCTTTTTTTTTTTTTTTTGGCTATTTGTCTCCATCAGAAAAATACCTAAGTTTCATAACTAATGAAGCATAATGCATCTCTGAATGTCAATAATGTTTTTTTTTTGTAAAGGTATTATGCAGAACTGATTTACAGCCACTTTCTCTAATTTGTAGGCAGGATCTCAACTCTCTCACAAGTTTCTAGGATGACCTCATCTTCAAAGTGATTAATGGAAGAAGAAGGCACTGACAACTGGACACATGCAGGAGCCATCTATTGAAATGAGTTTTAATTTTGGTGCTTTCTGTTTAAATGTCCTGCTTATGTTTCTCTATGCCCTTACAAAGCTCTGTTCCTATTGAACAGAATTTTAGTTTATCAGAAGTTGACAGTAAGGTAACTAAAGAAAAATGTAAAAGAAGTTATACTGTTTGCCCTTGGTGCCATTCCATGGACATGGGAGCTGTTTAATTTACAGAAAAGACATACTCCCATACATGATTCCATTATAATCTTTGTGTAAGGAAATGCTTATTTGAGAATTGCAGAGTGTAATAAATAATGTCTGGAAAGAAATGGCAGGACCAAACAATTAAGGTTTTGAGGTGTTTAGATAAAAAAGCTGTACCACTGGTTATCACCTTCTGACCTTGAAAGATAAATTTCAGATGTTTTTGGCATCTAAACACACAAAGTGTTAAAATAGAATCAGAGCAGAATATTGTTTTTCTCCTTCCAGGCATGTGTTTATTATTTGCTGTAAAAAATTTCTATAAAGAGTGTTCAGTAGAGCCTATAACCTGCTAGTGGCCCTCTTGAAAACATTTATGAACACCAAAATGTGTTGTATTTAATCAGGTAGTTAACATTAAATCAAGACATTATTTGTCTCAGGAAGTGTAAATTTGCTGTTGAGGGAGATTAACTGAAAGAAAGCACAAGTCATAAAAACCAGAATAAAACCAGTGGCTCAGGCAAAAGAACTCCACGTAAACAATGGTGCTGGCTCAAAAAGCAAGCAAGATTCAAGAAGGAATGTAATTATTTAAAAAAAATATATAAGTGTGTGTTTGATACAGAAGTAATTGAACAGAGTAGTTGAAAGGGTACAAATAACAGGAGTGAAAAGACCATTTTGCAATGCGTTGTGTTCTGGAATGGTGTCTTTCTGCACATATCCAGCTACCCAGTCAACTACAAATTGCTAACTGAACTGAGGATTTCTGGAGTGAGCTAGAAATTCTCTTAAAAATAGGTTTTGAAAAATTAGAATTACATATGTGCTATTGCACAAGTACGGCTGTATAAATAATTGACCCAGTATTAGTGTTACAACCTTCTTCCTGTTGCATCATCTTAGATACATGAAAACCAGATACAGCTAAGAAACTAATCTGGTTAGGAATACTTTTACCACAGAAGGGAAAAAAGGTTTCAAACACCAACTGCTTTCTGGGTTTTCTTGAATGCTTTCTGTGTTGTAAATTTTGTAAAGTCATGCCAGCTTTTACAGTTTACTGCTACTTGCTTTACAGATACTGTCTTCAGTATAAGACTTCAATATCCGTACCTTGACTTAGAATATCGGAGATCTTCTGTGGTCTGTATTACATATTCTGTATAGGTTGAAACAGTTTTCAATACTATCAGTAGTGCTTTAATTGCACAAAGAGGTTCATTAGCTGCTATAGTCAACTCCCTTTTTCATCTAGTTTGATAAAATGGGAAATACTAAAATGGGAGTGCTTTATTTTCCATTGAAAAGGTTTTTCCTGCATCATAAGTGGAATAAGTTGTTTGCATCCATTCTCAGATGTTAGGAAGTCAGTTTATTTGAGTTTTTAACTTGATTTGGATTCCATTGTTGTTATTTGACCATAAGAAATGAAATATAAGCATGCTACAAAACAGCAGCAACTTAAACAAAATCTCAGAATTTATGTTCACATTTTGCTCCAGACAGCAGTCAAAACTCTCTTTCCTCTACAGGCAAACAAAGTGTAACAGACTGGAAAGGCAAAGTTCTAAATATTGGCACAAATTTTTATGTATTATAATGTACAAAAGTTTATTTTGTTTATTTGATATTTAGTTTCTTCTTTAAATACTAGAATAGCTAATGTTTTCTGCTGCTAGAAAAGGAAGAAATTATAAAATAAATCTGGGGGGAAAAGCAAAAAATTTGTATAGAGCAGCAAGATTAGAAGAAATTTTATTATAACTTTGTTGTTTACAGACAGATATTTCTAGGTCTTTTTAATTGTTTATTTGAAGACCAAAGTATTTTTAAAAGCATGTGAATTTTATTGATCATCATCTTAAGTGGACACAACTGATACTGATATCTGCATGTATAAAGAAAGAAAGATAGGAAGGAAATTTAGGATTATCCTGCCAAATTTTCACTCTGGATTTGAGCACCGAGGAAATTTTCTGAAAGATATGCAGCTATGTGTATTAATTATTTAAAATATCCACATATTAAAACAAAACAAACAAAAAAATTCTTCTTTCTGTGGTATATCAGACATCAGCACCCTGATGGCAAAACATGAAGAGAAATTAAATTGATGCTAGTCTCTAGAGTAAATTTGGTTAAAATTGGATATTTAAAATAAAAATTGATGAAACCATAATTTCTGGAATTTTTAGCAGTTTTGTGATAAACTTTCCTTATTTTTTAAACCTCTTATGTTAGGATAACACTGCTGTAAATAACTTTGCCATCCTATTTATTTTGCCATACGGACCAAGAAGTCTGTGGAACTTCAAGATAGTTCAACAAAATTACTTGACTCATTATGGCTTTGGAGGATTATCTGTTCCCCATTGATGTCAACTTCTGACATGTGTGTGCTCTGTATACACAATTTGGTACATATTTAATATATCAACAGCAAGAGGAGTCATGGGTATCTGGGGATCATTTCACTGACTGCCAAAGTGCACCCACCCACCTCTTGGGGAAAAAATATTCCAACATAAACAGTTTTGATATCGCCAACTTGCCCAATATTTGATAATTTCTTTGTGGCTCAGCTGTTCTCTAGTCTTCATGTATGCAGATAAAGTAAAGCTTTTATTTGGAGAAGAAAAATGGTTTTTACTACTCGGTGGAGGAGTTTGGGGCAGGCTATAAAACAAAGCTTCAAGTATTATAGGCTTTTAACCACAAACCCCCTGCAACTACCGAATATAAAGTGATCATCCTCTATTTTTTTATTATTTGGCATGATCTGGGGAAGAGGAAAAATTGGTGCAGGGAGTTTGGGAGAGCCCTACTGTGTCTTTTAAGTCCTTAACATTGTGAATGCTATTCTTTTGGAAGAATAAGCAAATATGGCACATATTCAAACTTTAGAGAAGTCTGTGCAATTCTATTTGCATAAAGACATTCAGATTTATTTTCCTACTGACTTCTGGAGTGCAAGGCCACCTTTTTCCCTAAGTAGGAACTTCCACAGAAATAATTCCATTTTAAATGTTTGCTATACTTTAATTAACTTCAATTAATTAGAATATAAAATAGGTGTCCTGAAAGTTTTGTTCATGCTGGAACCCTTGACAGATAAGACATCAGTCTGAGAAGAGCATTATAACGTTTAAATTAATTGTATTACTCTTTTGTCTTACATTTATAAGGTGATGCATTACATATAAAAAGTTGCTTTTAAAAAAATCAGCATATTTTCTTAATATACTCAAAGGTAGAATCTTCACAGCTAGATTTCCTTGCTAATAAATTGAGACAGCATGTGTCCAAAATGAGTTATCACAATATAAATGGTTTAATGAAAGTTTCCAATGGTCAGCTCTGAATTGAACTTGGATTTAGCTGAGAAGGTTTTCTCACAACTCTGTATGCTTCCAAAGAGAAAGGTTAATCCTTAGGAATGCTAGAAAATCACTGGGTAAACTGATAATAGTACATTTTTATGATTCTGTCAAGTATAGCCACAATTAAAAAGTCCCTTTGTGGGCTGAATACAAAGGCTTTGCAAGCCGCAAGTGGTCCGTGGGCTGTGATACAGAGAATCTTAAGCTGGTGGATATTGACGTAGCCCTATTAAAGTCAATGGCATTAACACCTCTTTTATACTAGCTAACAATCTGGCCTGTGATCTGCCCCCTACCCTCTCCATTATACACTGTGTTAACAGATTGTCAGACATCCCTTGAGAGAAAATGTATATCCTGCTAGACAAACTAGTTCTACATCTAGACATGATTTTCAAACCAAAACTTTGATCAGAAGCCCAGTAAAATAAAACAAACTCCCAGAAAAAGTGCTTAATTTCTAACATTTTGCCTTTTTCATTTTCTAAAGTTATAATCTAACACTACAACAAGGAAGTCAAAGACAGCCTCAATAGAGCTATTATTTTCCCTCCTGCACAGGTGGTAGGCTCAGTTTTTCCCCTCCCAATGCTATGGCCAGTGCAGCTGTATCAGAGCATGTATAATTAATTAATTATACATGCCATAGTATATAATTCAGTATAGGGATGGTGTAGGGGGATACATCAATGAATTTATAGAAGAAGAAAAATAAGAGGCATATTGTAACTCTGATTCACAGTTTGTAGGTTTCTCCACCCCCTGGGGCAATGCAACTGCCCTCTGTAATTGAACCCTCAGCTTGTACCATTTTTTTTTAAACAGCGGAACAACAATGTCAATGAATAAAGAGACTGTGCTCTAGAGTTCAACTTCAGCCAAGTTGCAAGGACAAGAGACTAAGATCTCAGAGGTAACAAAGCTGAAGGCAGTGACTTCTGAATAAGTGAGGAGTCAAAGCAAGACAGTGCCAGTGCAATTAGAAGTGCAGCAATGAAGCTCAGCATAGGCAAGATCTAGTTGCAACACTGGATCAAATGTACGTAGTAGGGTTTTTTCCATGTGATTGAACTTACCCTCACTAGAATTTTAAAGCCTGTAAAAAAAAAACAACAACCTGGACGAGAAACTCCAGTGTGTGTGGTTATGTTGAAGTGCAATAGAATATCAAATATCTATTTGGATGATAAACTGTAATTCACATTTGTTTTTTACAGGATGTATTTAAGTACACAGCTCTAGTATCAGTCTCTACTTTCTCTCCCACATGTGCGTCTCGAGCATCTCCTTGCTGACATTATTCTGCAAGAGAAACAGAGAATGGGGTAATTTTTCTTCTGTCTGTTGTTGGAAGGCTAATTAATGTTTTTAGCCTTTTGTATTTTTATTTCAATTATGCTGGGAAGAAATATGTTAGTAAAAATTCAGGTAAAGATTTCCTTTACCATGAAGAAACAAACAAAAAAAAAAAATTGACGGGAACCCAATGTTTTTAGAAAAGCGTGAATAATAAGAAATAAGCTAAGAGTTGAATCTGAATGACTCTGCCAGTTTTGTGGGACAGCAGTTGGCCTTGATTTTAATACCAGCTGTCATATATCCAGTTTAATATTTATCTTTGCCTTTCCATCATTGCAAGTGTAAAGACACCTCTTGGTTATTGCTCAGATGAGAAAATATGTGTGCAAGGTTTGTTGTAATTCATATGTGGCAGTCTTCTGTGTATCAGCAAGACTGTGCTGAAAAACCTTGCAGACTGTAGCTTTTACAATAAATTACCTGGCTACAAAGCACTTTTTTTAAGACCTCTGAGGGAGGTGAGGTCTCTGGGCATTGTTTGTTTTGTAGTGAAAATGGTGTGAATGTGGATGAGTCCATCCTCTCAGGACACGTCTGTCTCAACAAAGCTAGTTATGGCTTATGCAATTTCCTAAATGAGTGTATTTCAGAAAGACAAGGAATAAAAATATCCCAAATACTACTTCCTATATTAGTTCAGTAATTATGTGATTTAAGGCTACCTACACACACAGAGGCACACATAGCTTTACCTCCAAACTCATTAAAATACAGTATGATTTCTGATATTTTCACAGGGAAAAACACACATTTATGCAGGGTCGAACAACTAGTTTCCATCCCAAAGCTGTTACAAAGAAAATTGCCAATAACTATGTGTTGTGTTGGGTTTAGTTTTCCTTCTTAAACCACACTATCTAATGGAAGTTATTTCTATTTTTCTAGATTGTTTTTCTCTTTTTCAGGTTATTTTTAATAGTAGTAGAAACAGTTATCAGTTTAAGCTACCTTAGCACCAAGATAAAGCATTGGTGGCTGTAAAGAGCATGTTTTCTTTCTGTGTTAACAGTGCAGATGCCTCTTCTGCTCCTGCTGTTTGAACAGCAGCTGAGCCGTGTAGGAAGAACACTGCTACCCAGGAGCTCCAGGAAGAGTTTGCAGCAATATAGTTCTTGAACCTCCAAGGATATTAACCTTGACATTGCTCAAACTGTAACAAAACCAGTCTCTGGTGCATATTTACATACTCTGTGTTATCATGCCATGGTAAATAATGCGAGCCCAGTATGACGATGTAACGCTGAGGTGCTCTTCAATATTTTCAGTTTGGTGGATTACTGGTTTTTCTCATTCTGCCTAAGGAGAACTGCTCCTAAACTGTGCAGCTATCATGGCTTAATCCCATCTGGAAACTCAGTACTACTCAGCCATCTACTCAGTCTCCCCTCCCACATGGGATGAGGAGGAAAATTTAAAAAAGGTAAAATATGTGGTTTGAGATAAGAACAGTTTAATAACTAAAACAAGGTGAAATATAATAATAAATAGTAATGAAAAGGAGATAGAAGAATAAGACCCAAGAAAAACAGTGGTGGGGGGTACAATTGCTCGATATCTGCTGGCTCGTGTCCAGCGCATCCCTGAGCAGGGATTGTCAGATGCCTGCCAACTCCCCTCAGTTTATATACTGAGTATGACATTCTGTTGTGTGGAATATCTTCTTGGCCAGTTTGGGTCAGCTATTCCGGCCATGCTCCCTCCTGACTTCTTGTGCACCTGCTTGCTGTCAGAGCATAGGAGTCTGAAAAGCCCTTGATTTAGAGCAAGCACTACTGAGCAGAAAACAAAACATCACTGTGTTGTCAACATTATTCTCACACTAAATCAAAAACACAGCTCTGTATCAGCTACATGGAAGAAAATGAACACTATCCCAGCCAAAAATAGGATAACAGATGACCTAAAATTGCAGGACCCTATCAGGTATTTTCAATTTTATAATATTTTCCTATCAAAATTTGTAATTTTTTTTACAAAAACAAATAGAAATTGAAAACAGTTTTATCACTTCCCTTTCAAAGTGGAGAATGGCTAGACACATACTTTTTTTATCTCCATCAACACCTGCTATGTGGATTTTTTCACGATACTATTCACATCAGTAATTAGTTTTCTTGAGAACCTGTGAATCTACCTTTGAACAGACTGAGCATTTATCATAAAAAGATAATGATGACAAGAAGGTGGATACTTTTTCAGATGGTTTGTGCTTCTGTAGCTTCTGTAATGTTTTATACTTCGAACTAAACTTATAATCCAATGCCTGTGACTCAAAGCATTATGGATTTTGAAATACTCCCCTCAGTTTCAATTTACTTTTCTGTGCCTGTTAGTCTACAAAAGATTTTGTGCAATGCTGAACCCTCCTCTCTTTTGTTCTTGTACATTACAGCATTTATGCATGCAGTCACTATCAGTTGTTCAGAAGGTCTGAGAAATATTGCCATTATGGCAGTGGCTTTTCACAGGTTCTGAAGAGAGCCAATTAATTTGAATTGCTGCAATTCTGTTAAACTACTTGGGGTTATGACTATTCATATTGGCATACGATTGTTTGTTTCCATTGTGCCCACTGAGAGAATATGTATTTTATAGCATTCCCCTACAGTCTTGTGTTCAGCTTTATTACATTTGTCTGGAAGTAATGTCAATTATTTTCTTTACCTGTACAGCTAATAACAGCTGTAGTCCATCTCTTCTACATTTTCTGCTTGTTCAGCAGCTCTTTTGTTTCATAGTTCGATCTCAGCATCTGATGCCACTCATCCATTAATTCATTCATTAAAAACCTCAGAAGGCAGCAATGAGTATTAATAAAAATACTTGTCCTCTCTACCATCCATCTTGATGTTAGCTTTCCGGAAGGCATTCCAAGCTTACAAAAGCAGCAAGGAATATCAACAAAGGCAGGTATCCTAAGAGTTATGGAATACAAGTGGATTTTTTCCTGTGTTTGTGCAAAACTTAAGGAAAAAGAAAAGAAAAGAAAGAAAGAAATAAAGGAAACAAAAAGAAAAAAGAACTTGAAGGGTACACCTAAGGGAAAAAACACAGACTGAGATTGTGATTATCAAAAACAAATTTAATGTCTTTTTTTCTTAAATTTTAATTTCTACAAGCATGATCTCACAGGCAACACAAACAATTCCACTTTCCTGAACTGCATGTGCATTCCAGATTTGTTCTAACAACATACATATTTCATTTTTTTTTTCTTATATGTAATGTATTTAGTAAGACCATGTCACAATCAAAGAAAAAGATGAACAAGAGTAAAATATTTTTTTTTCTTTTCTGAAACCTGACATAGACTTTTTGCCCTGTAGTCAAAGAGAATGATTGGACAAGAGCTAAAAGATTGAGGAGAATAGGAGAATCTGACAGTAGTCTGAGAAAGAGCATATCTCATATTAGAAAGGTAAATAATCAAACAGAAAATGCAATTTAGGATATGTAGATTACTGTCTTACCTGTTCCCTTAAAAATCTGTCATCTTTAAAAATCCATGTTCCATTATAATCAGTCCAAGAATTCTATAACTATATATGATATATATGATGCAGGAAGCTGTAAATGAGGTAAAAGGCTATATGATTCCTACAACTGAAAGGTCCTTACATGCTCAGTGGCAGCAAAAAAAATATTTCTTTTTTTTTCATTTTGATGTCCTATTACTTTGCTATTACTTTGTCCTCCTTTATTCCTATGTCTCTCCAAGTGTCCAAATGGGCTTGCTTTGTTTTAAAGAATTTGGTCTAGAATCTCAGGTAAATCTGCTTGTAGAGGAGAAATGTACTACACTATTCCCTTGTAATTCTGAGAGAGAAAATGTTGATAGTGGATACTGTATATCTCTAGGGATCTTGCTTTAATTTTTATTTTTTTAAACTTGAATAGAAATAGAAAAGTATATCGTATGCATGATAAGACAGCTCATTCATACACATCAAACTACAGCATCTCTGGCTATTAAAGGCTCAAATCTTTTTTTCTAATGCCCTTGAAAATCATTAACTTCAGTGAGGTTACAGTGACATAAGGGAGACCACAATTTGACCTGCTGTGGATAGAGGTTACAACAGAAGGCAATTAGCAACAATCTATATTGGTACATATTGTCCCACAATGTGTTTCTCCTTGGCATTTTCATCAATATGACAGATTTCTGTATGGTATTCTTCAACAATTTAAGGAGTAAGTTATTGGTAGTTGCTGTTGGTTTATTCATATTTACAGAAGCTGCACTTGGAGATTCAAGGGAGCAGGACCTTTTTTTTTTTTAAAGATTTTCAGTTATTGTTTGTGTTGATGAATTCCATGTTTGTTGCTTTTTTCCAAGAAACAGAAAATTTCTTAACAGAACTATGATGAAAATAATCTCTGCATTCTTTTGCCACTAATGATGTACTGATATGGTGATCTAAGCTTTCTGATTATGGTTAAAAAAATAAGTGTCATACTTCAGAGTTGTCTTTCTACATCAGTATGTGGATCTTATGGTTCTCTGCTGTTTTGTAAATATCTAATTTAATTTTAGTGAGTCATAGCTTGACATTGTGTAATTCTTGTTGAACATACTAGAAGCAGTTCTATCAGAACAATCTAAGCATCACTCGATTCAAGAGGTGTTTAAATAAGGGATTAGAGATAATTGGTATTTTCTATTGGTTTTGGACAGTCCTTATTCATTACTTAATCACCATATGCTTAATGGATTTTGAGTTTTGAGCATTTCTTCCTGCCTATAGAATTAAGACTTTCTGAGAATGTGAGGTATGCAAGTGTAACTAAGATAACTGTTGAATTACAAAAAATTTTCATTGCTCTTCCTCTCTTTATTAGCAAAAGAACTCAATGAAACACATAACTTCTCTTTCTCTTAAACTTCTCTGGAGTTTAAAGTAATTTTTCAGCAAATCCATGATTAATATTTAAGCTGAAACTAAAATAGTGGTGATAGTTTCTTAGCATTCGTAGAATTTTTGTTCTTCTATAGGCTTCTTCTCAAGGATTGAAATACTCATATAATACTAAATTAATGACTAATGCTGTATCTCCAAAGATTTAGATCAGAAATTATCCATCTTTTTCAGATCTAGTTGAGCACCTGAAATCAGATTTCTTATTTTAAAATAATATTTCAGCCGAAACTGTTTATCTTCTCAGAATCTGAATCAAAACGTCAAGAAGTCTGAAAAACTTGTTTGGTTTTGGTGGAGTTTTTGGGAAGGGAGCATGTGCTCTGGGATTTTTTCCCTAGATTACATCACTATGATCAAGTAAGCCTCTGGCAGTTTTATGTATCCAGATTTTGGAATGTGTTCTTGGGGCAGAGCCTATGTCTCCTTGGATGACAGATATTCAATGATTTGGGGGCTATTGCAATTTAGAAAGTTTAATAGTTAAATTAAAAAATTTTTCTTAATAAAGATCACTTAATCCTGAAAGGATTCTTGTGTTTTTTGAATTGTATAGATAAGTGTCAGATGGGATATCCAAGATGTGATTAAATTGAGCTCTTCTGGTTTGAGAATGTGATTTCTTCTTTGGGCTGTGCAAGGAAACCCTCTCAAAAACAAACAAAAAACTAAACCCTAAGCACTTGTGAACTCTGTTTTGTAAAAAGTGTATACATCTGTGTAGATTTGTCATAATTTCATATTTCAATTATGTATCTGCCCCTCTGTGTATAAATTACTTGATTTTTGTCCTTTTGAAAATTCTGTCTTTGACACTTAGGTGTTACTTTGATTCTCTATCAGTGATGCTTAATGAAGCACTGTGGGCCAAAAATAAATAAACAGAATTAAAATTTATCTATTTGTCTGAATTTCAGTATATAGTAGGTTTGACTGATCACGTTTAAAGTACTAAGTAATTAAGTTCTCTCTGTGTACACGTTAAAAGTCCATATGACACCCACATTCTAGCTAGACGTAGCTTGAAATGTCATTGTTTCCTGCAATATTTGCTGTGGCATATGTTAGCTATTTAGTCCAAACTACCCAAAGAAAGTGAGCTGAGAAAAGAGCAAGTAAAAAGCTCTAATGTTTTTGTGCATTAACATACAAATTCAACAGTACCTGAAATGAGCAGACACTCCTGTGGGCAAAGATGTTCTGATGCTTACTTTATACAGTCCTTGAGTTTTGCAACATATTGAAAATTACTGATTGCATTCACAGTTTTCTTTATGGTACAAAATAGTGAAATTAAGCATAATTACAGCTAAAAAGATTATAGGATAGAGCATCCAGTGTTTTTATTGCTCAGTGACTGTTTTTGTACCTCTTGGCCTGAGAAAAGCTTGTAAACCAGTTTTAGTTAAGGACTTCACATTGTCACTAGTGCAGTAGACAAAAGAATCTTTAATATCCCACAGTAAAGGAAGTTACCCATCTCATAGAATTTATAAATTCAACATATTTTCCTAAGAAGAATGAAAATGAAGTACTGAACACTGTTTTAATTTTCAAATGAAAATATCTTGTGAATGGATTTTACTAATTATGTATTGGTAACTACAAACAGAGATATCAAAGAATCTGGAAGATAATCACACAACATATAGTTATGTGTGGGAACATACAAATTTCACTTTATTAGACACAGTTTTCCTATTTAGGATGCAGTTTTTATACTAGTAGTCTCTGCCTTTAAGTTAACAAATTTTCAACTCATTTCATTTCCAGAATAGTGAGAGCATACTCTTAGCACATCTGCAGATGATGACACATTCTGTGTATTATATCTAAATATAAAAATTTGAGTACATCCAAAGGGAATGCCCCCCAAAAGCTCAAAAACACCTCTGCGATAAATACTAAGAAGTTCAGACCCTCATCCCAGCCTTCTGAATCAAACAAGGGATTTGATCCTTACAAACATGACAGAGTTTAATACATTAAGAACAAAATAAAAGATGAGTTTATGTAGAGTTTGTATCATTTGTATCCAATTTATTGCTACACAATGTTCAGAATTTAGACTGAAGTCTACTGAAAGCAATGGAAGTATTTCTTCCAGAACATTTAGCATAGTTGGGCCACTTGGAAATATCCAAATTTGCAAATTCTGAGCAAGCTGATGCAAATACTGGAGCCAATTTAAGAATCTCCTAGCATACTAGGGGAGGAGAGCTGCAGCTGCATTGCTTGCACAAGATATCTCCGTGAGAGTTGGTTTGGATATGATTACAAAATGAGGGCTGTGGTGATATAATTTTAAACTCTGTGAAAGAATAGTGTCAGTACAAATTATTTAGACTGGTGGAAATCTGGTAAGTTTCAGAAAATATGTTGATGGAGTGCTAAGGCAAGAAACTGCTTCCTCCACACAGCACAATCCGAGCATATTTATTTTGTTAATGTTATGTTACTATAAAATAATAGAGGAAATTAAATCAGAATTTAATTGTTCATCATATTGCAGAACACATTGTATCTCAAGCTGTCATGGAAACTAGTTATCATTTCTTTGATCTTTAAATCATACACACAGAAATAGTTGAGAAAAGATAGAGGGATCACAATATTTGTATGAGAAAGATTAATGAGCTGTCTAAGCTGATTGCTTTTACAGTAACACATATTTCATTATATTGTATGATGCATAAAATAATATTGTTTTAAAAGTTTAAAGGCAAAAAATCCTTTTTTGTGTATTGATACAGATATAATGTTATGCATAGCAAGTAATGAGTTTTACTTTCTAATTATAGCAATTTTGCGAGTGGTAAAATATGCAATGTATCCTACCTATTTCAAAAGTCTATCTGTTGATTTTCTTCCAAGCACTTTTTTCTAGACACTTTTCATATGATTGCATTTTACAGTATAATATGAATGTATTCATGGAGAATTCATTTGGTTCTATTTATAGGATACCCTAAACAACACAGAGAATTGCACTCTCTTGCTCTCTCCCCCAAGCTACTGAGGAAAATATTTATCATGTATGCAAGATTTTAGCATCTCTATTAAGCATTCAGGTCAATTATTAGAGGTCTATCAAAGTTCATATAATAATATCAATGTATATTTTAGCCACACAAAGTTATCCCAGGTATATATATCTATGTATATATAGAGAGAGTTGAAATTTTAAAAAATGTGTTTAAATGTTATTCACTCAGCAGTTAAGAACAAAGAAAAAATATTATTTACAAAATCCAACATCAAGTATATTTTATTTGATATTTTTTCAAATTATATTAAAAATCAGGATTTTTTTTTTTCTATCTTATTCATATATGGGAAATAAAAACATAATAGTAAAAGATGTCTTCAAATTTGAATGTGAAACCCCAGTTTTCATAGAATCATAGAATGGTTTGGTTAGAAGGGATTTGAAGACAAACTAGTTCCAATCCCCCTGCCATTGGCAGAGACCCCCTTCTACTAGACCGGGGAGCTCAAAGCTCCATGCAGCCTAGTCCTGAATAATTCTATGGGTGGGGCAACCACAGCCTCTCTGGGCAATCTATTCTAGTACCTCATCACCATCCTAATTCCTAATATCTAATCCAAATCAACTCTCTTTGAATCTGAAGGCATTACTTCTTGTCCTATCACTCAATTTCCTTATGAAAAGTCCCTCTACAGCCATCTTGTGGGCTCCATGTTAGTATGGGAAGGCTGGTGTAAGGTTTCCTCAATCTGAGCGTCCTCCTTGCTCAGCAATCCCAATACAACCTGTCTTCACAGGATAAGTGCTCTAGTATTGTGATCAATTTCCTGGCTTCACTCTGGACTTGTTCCAGCAGGTTCAAGTTTTTCTTCTTTTATGGGCTCCAGATCTGCATGCAGTACTCCAAGCGTGGTCTCACAAAAGCAGAGTTGAGGGACAGAAACCTCCCTTAACCTGCTGGTCACACCTCTTTTGGTGCAGCCCAGGTTGTCATTGACCTTCTGGGCTTCAAGTGCACATTGCTGAGTCATATTGAGTTTTTTCATCTACAGATTTCCCCAAGACTTTCTCTGGAAGGCTCATCTTAATGTACTCTCCTTAGAGCCTGTACTGCTGTTGGGATTGTCCTGAACCAGGTTCAGGATGTCACACTTGGTATTGTTGAACGTCACAAGTTTCTCACCTGCCAAGCCTGTCAAGGACCCTGTGGATGGCATCCCTTTCTTTCAAGGTGTCAACTGCACCACACAGATTGATGTTGTTGGCAAACTTGCTGATGTTGCACTCAATTCCAATCTCCATGTCAGCAACAAAGATGTTTAAAAAAGCTGGTACCAATCAATACCAATCCCGGAGGGAATGACACCTATCATTGGTTTCCACTTGGACATCAAGCCATTGACCTCAACTCTTCAAGTGTGACCATGTAGCCAATTCCTTATCCACTAATTGGTCTTTCCATCAAATTCACATGATGGCTACTTGCTTAGCCACTTCTGTCCGATCTCTCAGGACACATGGATGCATCTCATTAGGTGCCATAGACTATTGCATCTTCAGGTTCCTTAGATGTTCTCAAATTTGTTTTTCACCTACAGCTGCCAGTTCATTTTCCCACTCCCTGCCTTTACCATCTACAGTGCAGGTGATGTGGAGCATTTTCCATTGAAGACTGTGACAAAAACATCATAGAATACTTCAGCCTTTTCATCGTCCTGAGTAATCAAGTATCCTGTTTCTTTCCAGAGAGGGTCCGCATTTTCTGTAGTCTTCCATTTATTACCTATGTGCATATAAATGTTTTTCTTGTTGCTCTTGATGTCTCTGACAACACTTAATTCTATCAGGGCTTTAGGTATCCCAGCTTGATCACTGGCTGCTCAAACAATCTCTCAGTTTTCCTCCCAGTTTACTGTCTTTGCTTTCATTCTCTCTAAGCTTCCTTTTTTGTTTTGGTTTTTTGAGTTTTGAGTTCACACAAGAACGAGGCTTCCTGGTGTTTTTGCCTAAATTTTGTGGATGTACAGACTTCTGGTCTTGGAGGAGGTGATCCCTGAATAATAACCAGATTTCAGGAAGCAGCTTTCTGGAGAGCCCAAGGTCTGCTTTCCTGAAGTCCAGTTTCCTGTGAACCCTCCTTGCTGTCCTAAGGATCTCCTCACATTTCTTCATGTTGAGAGTTAGATGGAATGCTTAAATCATCTCTTTATCAGAGTCAAGAGCAATAAGTAAAAATTACAGCTCATGTTTCTAGTTATGACTTTATCAGAAAGGTGAAGTAAAGCATATTTTGAAATATGTAAGTATGGTGATAGAAACATTATCTTTTTTTTTTTTTTTTGGTGTCATAACTTTTTATTTTTTCCTCTGAGATTACTCAAAAGAAATGATTACAATTTACTGCCATTTAGGCTTTTACCATCTACATTTTAAAGATGTTGACTAGTAAGTGTTAAGACTAACACAAATATGTTATTGTTTGTGATGTTACATTAGTTAATTAAACTGAGCACTTCACCAAGGTCTAGGAAACTTTAGTTTCATCAGATGTAGCAAAACATACACTGAAGAACTGAGAGCATAATAATGACTTAATATATATACTTTTTTTTTTTTTCTATAACTTACATTTAAGTTTATTCTCCTTCCCCTAGACTAGTAAGATAGCAGGGGAAGCATAAGTGCTTGAACAGACACTGTACACCCACCCAGTTTTACTATTTTCCTTGTACTTTCCCAGCTTAGTGCCCAGTACATCTAATCTCTACATGTTCTCTTTCACAGCAAGTGAAAAGAGGCAGCAGTTCATGCCAGCAAATTTTCATAGTTTTTGGCTTCCTAAATACCTTCTCTTCATATAAGAAGGTCAGCTCTTTTGTGATACAACATCATAAGAACTTTAATATTTTTTCCACAAAAAACTTTGACTTTTTCTTTTTTGGGGAGTTAAATGTCTGTGCTGGCAGGAGGCTGCTGAAACTTTAGTAAGAAATTTTTTAAAATAATCATGAAATCATAGAATGGTTTGGGCTGGAAAGAACTTTCAATTGCCACCTACTCCAACCTCATGGCAAAGAGCAGGGGCATCTTTAACTGGATGAGGTAGCTCAGAGCCACAATAAACACAGCC
>VRYO01002772.1:55625915-55717934 GCA_009812075.1 Sialia sialis | reverse complement strand
TTTGAATTTTGGTGTGCACAGGGAAGTTTCTTTGTACTTACAGCAATATGGATCCTTTGATCCCTGTTGAAGATTTCTCTGCTCTTCTCACAGTCATACCTGAGAACTTTTAGGTGCAGTCAGTGCATATCATGAATTACAATGCATTACTGGCATGTCTTTGAAAAAGTAAACATTTGGAACAGTTTTCAGAAAACAAAGGCATAAGCAACTGTAATCTATCTTTGTCTCCACTAGCCATTCCCTTAATAGGTGGATTCTGGTTGATTTCAACCAAATTTAGCAGTCTGAAGTTTAAAAAATATGAATTTTTGTGAAAACAATGTCTAACTAGATGAAAATAAATCCTATAAATTCCTTTGATAAGCAGATAAAACAAGGCTGTTAGAACACTCCCCAGTTTGCATGACAAAGTGAGACAACAGTGTATTACATTTACTTCCTACAGCCCATATATTGTTGGTTATTTTAAATGTGGAATAATCTATACTATTACTGTTCCAACTCATAGCTGCTGGATGGCTGGTCACTTCTTGGCAATGGTTCACCAAATGTTGACTTGGTAGTTTCTAGATAAAAAAAATTATCAATAGGAGAGAAAGTTCTGTGGAGATGAAGGTACATTTATGTAGCAAAAAAAATGAGACCATGTCTCTCCTTAAAATGCAGAAGATGGGAAATAAATAGATTCAGCTCCTTGTACTGAATGTGTAGGTACCTTGTTATTAACAAAAAAATACAGTAATTTTCTGGATTCTTCCAAATTGAGATTGAACATTTATCCTGGTTGAGAATACTAGGATAAGTAGCAAACCACCCACTGGCACTACTTGATAGTAAATCACACTGCAACAAATCCCATGAATTTTCCTTTGTCTCACATGGTGAAAACAGAGGAAGGGTTGGAAATGGTAAAGGCGTGAATTATTCTGCTTCTTGAAGAAATATATTTTGATATCTTCTAGGAAGTGTATGAGAAAATGCTGATGACATCAAGCCTAAAATGGTCATTGACAAAGTGATACAAGGATGTCTGATCACTCTCCCAGCCATCCTCCTTCCACCCAAGGAATGCATCCCATTTACTCTTGTCCCTTCTCCTGGCTATATAAACTTGGTTAAGACATGGTCAGAATTATGTTGACTTCCTTTCCTGTTTTAGCTACAATAATAATCAAGCTCAAGGCTGTAAATATTGCCAGAGAGCCCCTATTATGTTATGTTTTACTTTATTTTCTCCTGTCCTGTTTCCTTGTGCTTCATTTCAGTGGCCTCATACCTCCCTTTCTGTGTCTAAATTGACTCCTATATAAACAACCTGCCCCTAATTACATTTTCCAAGATTTGCTACATCCATCCGAAACACACTTATTTAGGCAATCTTGGCTTTATATGTTGTTACTGACAGCGAATGCTAATACTGATAATAACTCGCTGCAGCCAGTTATTATAATTCTGCCACCACCCAGTCCCAGCTATCTGTAAAGTAATCTCCCCTTACTCACCTATGACATCCAGCTTTTCATCATGATGCAGTTATTAACCTCTGTCAGCATGGTCATGTGCCATGTCCATCCTAGTTTCTTTGTGGCATGTCTCCAGCCACTCGTAATGTTCTGCTCTGCAGCATGACCTTAAGCCAGGGGCAAGTCAGCAGCCCAGCCATTTCCCTGTAGACCTAACAAAGCAATTTCAGACTTTTAAATTTCTTTTGGGAGGGCTTTTGTTTCTTTCACAATTTGTCTCAGTACAGTGAAAGACAGCAATCTGCAAAGGCAGCTGAGATATTTTACTCTGCAATCCATGAAGTTATACAGCCATAAAGTTAGTTCTACAGTGCTGCATTAAGAAAAGAGAGAATGCTTTTTTATAGAAAAAAGACATACAGGTATTAACTCCATAAAATCAAATGGTTCAAGATATGAATTTAAAATATACCGATAAAGTTCCAATACTTGTTAAATTAACTGATTAACTAGTGATGAATACATCTAATAGGAACACTCATACATGAGCAATATGATTTTCAAATCCTGACACCAAAACACTTTTAAAATTATCCAGGAACGGGGTTTGCTATTTTCTTCATGGCAAACAAGTCTTCCTCTCCTTCCCCATATTTTGTCCAGAAATACCATCACAGAAACAATTTTACTTCCCAGAAATATAAAAAGTGTCTGGCTTTATACAGAAATTAAAAATTTCATTAGAAAAAACAAGTAATTTTTAAAAATTCCTGTCCAACCTGCTCATCCATGACCATTCATGAAACAACTAATCTGTCTTTAATGTCTACATACTTTGAAGAATATAGCTGCAAAATCAGCAAGAAAAATGAAATAAAAATATTACCTTTTGGTGGCCTTCACAATTATGCAACTTTTAATCAAAATTAAAAAAAATTACTTCTACTCTGGAATCTTGATTATGAATCCATAAGACAACAATGTTAATTGTAAATAAATTTGGGCAGAAATCACGGCTCATTATTCCCATATTTGACTCATTTTAGTTCTTCGAATTTGGTGTGCTGTCACAGGTATAGACACAGAGTGGAATGAATGCCAACATGAAATTTTTCAACAACTTTTTCAACTTTCAAAGTATTTGGCGTCTAAATATTTTGTGGTATGTGTACACAAAGAAGTCTTGAACATTCTAAAAGTTGTAAGTTTATTTTTGCTGTAACAACTTTATGCCACTGAAAATGCAGCAAATTCATTAGCAAAATGCTGCCATCATTGTAATAATTTTTCTAACATGTGGATTAAAATAAATAAAGCAGAAATAACTCATATCATATAAATTACAAGTAGATCTTTCTTGGAATAAAATCTTTTGAAACACTGCATATATTCAGCTAAAATCTGTTGTTGTTGTCCTAAATATACTCCTTTGTTAAAATTATACTTCTAACCCCTTTGGCTATTGACAGCCTATTATTTTTCATATGTGCCATCTTTATCCAAGAAAGTGAAAGAACAACTAATTATATCCTTTTCAAATGAGTGTAGCAGAATAGCTTTTGTTCACCAAAATTCTCAAGACTACTCATCATGAATGCAGAATTCACTATTTTTTTTGTTGTTGTTTTTAATGTACAGCCACTTTAATGGCATGTGAAGTTTGGCATTTGAAGCTAATTGTATACTTTGCTTTGGAGGCTGTAAATCCAGTCAGTCTGCCTAGCTACACTGCATTTGTATTTAGGCCTTAATTGATCGTTTTGCAGAAGGCTTTTGTGTGCAGTTTTTGTGTGATTGACACTGGCACCATTATTTTTAAAGGTTGCCCCCACAGTTTCAGCAAAGGCTAGGGTGGTAAGCAACAAAAATGAAGGTCAGTAAAATAAGTCTATTAACAAAAGCCTAATGTTTGAGGGAAATGTGCTACACCTGAAAAATTTACAAAATTAACTGCATATAAAAGCTTCTCTAACTCATTTGTCTATGTTACTGAGAAATCAAAAGTAAATTACTTATGCAGAAAAGAAGGCATTTGAACTGAAAGTGGATTATAGGTATGAGTGGTATGAAAAAATTAATGGAGAAACAGAGCTGAAATAGAAAGCATACAAAGTCATATATATTCAACAGACAGAAGAATTTCAGATATTGTACTGGTCAGTCTGTTTATCTGTGTGTGTATTTTAAGTTGGCAGGTGTCAGTAAAGACAACTTAAAATTTTAAGTTTTAATATCTTTGTCAATGATGGAGCATAATAAGGAATATTTCAAAAAAAAATGCAGCTTATATTCAGGTGCGGCTTATATATGGACAAATCCCGTGGTCTTCCCAGCTACCCGGAAGTGCGGCTTATATTCAGGTGCGGTTTATAATCGTGAAACTACTGTACTCTCAGGAATTCTGTTAATGTTACAAGAATGGGAGGAATGGCAGCTACACAACAGAGCAGTACTGATATAAGGGGACCCCCCCTATAGTATAGGAGGACCTCAGGATTCTGGAGAAAAGGACTGACAGGAATCTTGTGGAGTGCAGCAAGGGGAAATACAGTCGTGCACATGTATCTGTGTACCACATGGCGCATGAATAACTTCATTTACCAGTACAGGTAGGGAGATACTGACTCCTTCCTGAGAGACAGCAAGTTGTGGAGTCTCCATCCCTAGAGATATTAAAATACAGTCTCAGTGAGGTCCTGAGCGACAGACTCTAGGTGGCCCAGTTTTGAGTAGGACAAGACAGACTTTCCAAGGTCCTTTTGGTCTCAGCCATTCTGTGACTCCATGAATCCCAGTTAATACCATTATGGAGCTCGTCTGCTGCTCCTTTTACACTCTCCTAAGACCCTCAGATTCCAGCATTCTTCCTAAAGCATTCAGAAGAAATGCATGTAGTTTGCTGTTCATCTTTACATAATCAATGTGATACTAAACTTTATTTTGACTTAAATCAGAGACTCTAGGTGGCTTTTCTCTTCTCACTTCTAACAGTGACAAGGAATTGCCACTGTTAAAAGTATATCTGTGTATTTCATTGGGACACTGCCAAAAGGATTAGCCCTACTGAGCACAACTTATGAAAAAAATGCACCACATTTGCCAGAAAAAAAGACATCTTATGATTTTTATTATTATTCTGCAACTCTAAAATTTAATGTATAATTAGTGTTTCCTTTGTAATTTCAAAAGTGATTTTCATTGGCTTTCCTATCATTAATCTGCACTAAGGCTTACACTGAGAAAATTGCAAATCTGTGGCTTTATTATAGGTCTTAGAAGATACCGTATGCTGACATTTTGACAGGTTGCTTGCATACAAATGGCTGAAATACTACTAGCAACCTTTGTAGTTTGTATGCTCCCCTGCTTTATTTATTTTTTTCCATTACTACTGATGTTTAATACATACTGAACTGTTTGATTTCATACCCCTGTGAAACAGAAATACATGAAGGTATTTGTCCTGTTTGCTTCATAAATCAAGGCATTTGTTGTCCCTAAAAGCATACGACTAAAATATGTAAAAATCTGTGCTGAAACTGAGGTTAATTGTGTGCTAAAAACGATCTTTTAAGTAAAAGATAGAGAAAACTCCGTTATCTGCAAAAAGAGAGAAAAAAAGAGAAAAGCTATCTTTTCAATATTCTCAATGAAAATAAAACTCCATTGTGATATGCATCCTTGGGATAAACCTACTGCAGGGATTTGTATATCCCCCTCTAAAAGTATGAAATACTAACTTTGATCATAAGCGCCAAAACATCAGAATATACAGAATATACAGTCTGTTGACAAAATCCAGTGTTTTTAAGGTTTGTTTAATGTATTGTGCTACTTCAGTCGGTGTGAAAGAGAACCCATCTGCCATACTTATCAATTGGAATATCTGTTTGTCTGCTCAGTTCTCTGGTTTAATGAAAGTGAATAAACTTATAGGCAAAAACCTAAAGGACTTCCGAAGCAGTTCTTTGAATTGATTGTCTTTATTTTATACAAATAAATAAAATGTAATATCTCCTTCGCATATCTCCTGTAGGTCTGAACTACTCTGACCCACTTTACATGAACTCCATCTTAATATGCTTTGCCTTTTCATAGAGTAAAACAGAAGAATAGAATAACCAACTCACATACAGAGATTTAGACTGTTGCTTTATTCCTTCATGAGATGTATTTCACACTGGTCTCCCAATACCTGTACAGACTCACATATTTTAATTCACAAGAGAAGTCAGACTAGAAAGTAAATAAATTCTTGTCAAGGTTCAGTTACCATAAGTAGAAGAGAATATATACAGAGAGTACATAGAGATATTGCTTTTTTTTTTTTTTAATTGCAGGGTGTAACTTTTTTAATAAAAGTGTTTTAATATTTTAAAGATAATATAGTGTGTACTTAAATTAAAAAAAAAACACAAAAAAACCCCCAGAAAACTCCATAAAGAAAAAGAATAAGGCATCCAATTTAATTCATATTATTCCTCCAGAAATAGTCAAAGAGGATGTGGTTTGATGTATTTTTGAATAAAAATACATTGAACAAATAACACCATTACATCTCTGGTACTAGGTATTGCTGTTGATTATACACACTAAAGATCTCTGAAGGACAGAGTAGTAATTAAACCATGTATTTTATTGTCTGTAGAGATGGCAATAGTTTAGAAAGAAACTGAAGAGGTCAGAAGATAGCGCTGACTGATGCACTAAGAAAAATTATATTAAAACATTTGCAGTTGTAGGCAACTAAAGTATAATTTATTCTAATCACATTTGCCAGAAAGAGTCGCTCAGCTGACGTTTGCCTAGAAAAAAATTCCATGAGCTGATTCAAAAATAGGTGGTAGTGTGAAATGCATCACATTGCAGTGTTGGAAGTAACTCAGCTTAAGGGGCTGGGCATGAGAAGCAAATAGAATTTAAGATAGAGGGAAGTTATGCTAGGTTTAGATATTTATTACGTCCTGCCATCCCATTGCATTTTCACTGAAGGCAGATATGGAAAATATTTCTGACACGCAGTGTTGGTGAAAGAGGGTGGAATTTATTAAACAAAAGAGGAAGAATATAAGGAAGAAAGATAAGATACAGTTAAGGAAGCAAAAACAAGCTTGCCAAATCTCTTTCAGATGTATGTTGTGACATATGAGTTTCTGGTAGGACTTTTATGATCATATGACTAATCTGGAAGGCATTAGCAGCTAGACACCGGCCTTCTGCCAAATGTTCCACTTAGCACTTCTATGTTCTCTTTCCCCCAACTTGAATATGACATAAAATCTAAATGCTATTGAAGAATCTGAAAAAAGAAAAAAACAGTTAACAGACATAGAAGTAGAATTGAAGATTAGGAAACAGGTAAAACTATTTCTTGCTTCTTCCTGCAGTCAGCACTCATAGATGATAAAAAGCCAAACAGAATATTTAAATAATTTATTTGACATTAAACAGACACATTAAGTTGGTGTCTCTCCTTTTTGCCTATGAAAGGAAATGTGTTTTACAATATATGTGTTCAGATAGTTAATAAACATTGGTAGAAAAGAAATTTGAAGACTAAAGTATCAGTTTCTGCTTCCACATCATAGTAATAGTTGTAGTAATAGAAATAATATATTTTATCTCAAATGAACAATTTATATTTCATAATTTTAGCAGTCTCTGTGTCAAGTGCTCTTTAATTGAGCAATGGAGAGATAGTTTCTCTTTTTAATGAGAGAAGCTCTTCAAAGGGAATGGTGATTGTCAACCAAGGCAGGATCATGACGACGCCACTTTTCATCCCCAGTCTTGTGCGTATTTGTATTCTTCAGATCCTCTGAATAGCAAAGGAAATGTAAAAAAGAAGAGAAAGACTTCAATACATTGATATCTTCACAACAGAGGACTACCGTTCCTCCCAGTTCCTCCAAAACTGGACTAAAAAATAGGAAAAATCCCCAAGAATACCCAATATTATGAATTTTTACCAAAACTGTAGCATTAAATTAGAGTTTTAAAAATGAAAAGAGTCACTGTAAAGGTGGAAAACTAGAAAGTAAATCTTATCAAGATCATTAACACAATCAGTTCTCATCTTTTTTTTTCCTTCTCTATATAAATTAGAGCTATAAATAAGCACAACTCACCACTGCTAGGCATCCAGTATTATGTCTGCCCTGTAAACGAAAGTTCATTAATAATCAGCTACATTACCTATATAAATATCTAGAGAGTGAATGAGGAAACATAAAGAATGTTTAATTTCATGTTAGCACACCCTTAGGGAACGAAATGGACTTTTGTACAGCAAATGACCAACAGAGAAATGTGAATGGTGACCTCCTGACAAACCTGCTACCAATGGAGACACATCTGAAACCTGTTTTACTGCAGGACGCTCTTAATGTTCTGCAAAAGGAAGCACCTAGGGCCTGCTCTAGCAAAGATGTTTCATTTAGTTGTACTCTAACATTTACCTGACCGTAAGAAGAAGAAAAAAAAAAGGAAATAGACAGTGCCCCAGACTCTTTTAAGATCACATAGGTTTTTATTTGACAAATGTCCAGTTCCACTTAAACTAAAGTAGAAACACCTCCCTTTTATACGTTTATTGTGTTTGGTGTAGGCCCTTCAATAACCACTATGAAACGACATCCTAGGGATTGAATTACTTATTATTAATTTAAAAAAATTAAATTCTTAGATTGGCTTTTTATCAAATTATGTTTTTGCTTTTGAAACACATGTTGACTGAATTCCAGTTAAATAAAGGGTTTACTTTTTTCAATACTTATAATTCCAGTATAATTTTTTAAAAAATTGAAGGACTGATGTCAAGAGAGGACTTTATTGATACATTTTAAACATTATTCTAAGAACTAACAAGAGGAGGAACTTAGTTTTTCTCAAAAATTGGAGAAAAAAGGATCTGAATTTCTTTTCTCTCTATAGTTTTTTGTTTGCTTTGGTTTTGTTTTGTTTCTTCCTAGCTGAGTCTTTTTTGCGTTCAGATTGATTTTGTTGAAATGCTGAATAAGAGGTGCTTCACACAGCACGCCAAAACCAGATGATATTGTATTTTGCCATGGAAGTATTTTGAAATTGATGTCTATAAAAGTCTGTCTAGAGGTGCTCCCACACTGAACCCCACTAAAGTGAGTTTCGTGCCAGCTATAGTTCACCTTCAATTTCTTCAGTCCCTTTCGAACAGGGGTGCAGAATGACAGCAACTCCACCTCAAAATAGACCCTCTGCTCATGCAAAGAGTGCATTTGTATTTTCCCTCAATGCACATAATATTCTTGAACTTGATCTTGAGTTTTTGAATAGCAGATCAATTCCTCCAGAAAGCATGTTCATACATGTTAGTGTTTCCTATGGGACTTTATTCACTTTGTCACTATTAATGTGAAATGGCTGTTCTATACACGTGATACTTTTCCTTCTAAAAGCACTTGTGAGCATAGATGTAAGAACATGTGAAAATACAAGAAAGGGCCTGGAACAATATTTAAGAACCAGTTATCTAGCATGACCCAACATTTCAATTGACGCAGAACTTAGTGTTCTACTGAAAAAGGGTTTTGGTTGTCATAAGCAAGTTTTTGTAATGAAAATACATTACCATACTATAATGAATTCACCAAAAATATGATATGTTTAAAAGATTGTCTACATATGTACAAACACATATAACGGAGGAAGAATTCATAAGTATATAATATTTTTTCTCACCTCTTTTAATGACGCTTTTACCTTGTGTATGCAGTGTTTTTTAAAATATCCCCATTCCTTAATATTCCACAGATCTGATCAATTTTCCACTTGAAAAAAAATAAAGATCTTTACTTTTGTGTTAGTCCTGCAATTTAAAACTAATATTGAATTGAGTTTTAAACTTTACTGTATATTACAAACAGAAAAGAAATACATTTTTAATGGAAGAATATAAGATATGGCAGACATTTTTCAAACAATTCTACTTGATGACAAAATAATAGATATAATGAACAGCAAGGAATGAAAGAGAAGCTTGTGCTTTAGAGCAATATAATTATGTAAATTATCAACTGAGTTATACATACTTGCTACTCTTCCATTTGAGGTTGTTTCATTTTTTATTATGTGCAAAAAGAATGACAAATGATTTTAAAATATTAGTTGCAAGAAACTCAATTAGAAATCAGTTGGGAGAAACCTTTGTATTAGTTTGAAGACATATGGATCTGCCTTTTCACATAGATGCTAAAAAACAAGTTTAGTTGTCCTGCAATCTGAAGGATCACATAATAACAGAAAATCCTGAGTTTGAAGAGATGCACAAGTATCATATGAACTCACTCCTGTCCCTGCACAGGACACCCCAAGAGTCTCACCATGTGTGTCAGAGCATTTTCCAAACTCTTCTTGAGCTCTGTCAGGCTGGTGCTGTTATCACTTCCTGGGGAGCCTGTTCTAGGGCTCAATTAGACTTTTAACAAGAGTTTAAAGTATCACATAAAGAAAAAAGAAAGTAGTACCTTAAGACACCACTGAGATAAATGGCACTGAAAGCTGATACAACTGGCGAAAGAGAAGAAAAGGGGAACAAGACAGTGTAATTTTATAAACACACCTACAATGGCTGTACTTTATTTTCCACTGCTTTTTCTGGTTTTTCTATCCTTACATAGAGAGAGTCTTTTCTACTGAGCAGTGTAAATTACAGTGGCTCCAGACTGAGAGATATGTTGGGGGAGCAAAACAGTATGCAAACTCACATGGGAGTAGCTGAGCTCTACACTCATACAGCGTAGAGAGCACCAGATGAAACGATTGCCATCTGACAGGAAGGAGGAAGAGATGTTGCCAACATGAGGGGAAAGGCCAAGTGTGGAACAGCATTGCTGGAGCTCTGACCAACTCAACAGTTTGGGGACTGACTTTTTCTTTCCTAGATTGTAGCTAAGATTTTGTACTATAACATTTATGCAGAAGTCCTGGTTATGCGCTTTAGCAAATTTCCCTAACATTTCAACCATTTTAGTTTCAGCCTTTCTTGTTATGAGTCCAGTTCCTATATTTGAGACATGAAAAAATAATTGGATTTCAGATAATGGAATTACAATGTGCACAACTGGGCTGTGTTCTTATGGTGCTTTATGTTTGCAGTTCAGCCAGAATTAATTTTCCCTGGATTTAGTTTTCTAAAAGTTTGTCATCCAGCTTTCCTTATGGTATTTCACAGATTTTCAAGGAAAATAAAGCCTTTATAATTCTCAGGTTAGGGCTCAATTATAGTAGAAACAAAGGCCACTTATAAGCATGTCATAAGTACTTAAATATAAAACCCCAGTTATTTAGATTTCAGCAATAAATGTACTTCCAGAGGGCAATTCAATCTAGAATACTTAGTATAATATACTTTCAGACAGGGAAAAAACTTACAGTACTTTTTATTATTAGATGGAATGAATCTTAAAATTTAAGGTAATTTTCAGAAACATTCCAGACTTTTAATATTTATATGAGGGATATGGCATTACTAATGTGTGTGTGTGTATGTACTGTACTTTAGCTATCAAGTAAGGATGTTAAATCTTGAGCTTTTACATAAGTAATAGACTGTCACATTTGTTTTTCTTACTATCAGTTTACCCTGCAAAACTAACCAATTTTGCCTAATCTTAATTCAAGCAGCAATTCAAGATATAATGTGTTGTAGGAATAAGCAATGCTTATGCTGGAATGATAATATGCAGTGAGGAACAGAGACGTACATTTCAAAATTTTATACTTGCAATGACTTTTCTGCCTAAAGCTTTGAGCCATGTTGCTTGCTAAAAAATTGTTTCACAATTTGGAAGAGGAAGAAAAGCAAAATAATATTTTACGTTAAAACTCTCAAGATTTTTTTTTTTTAAATCCAGTCTTACAAACAAATTGAGTTAGTTTTCAGTAAAATCCTAGGCCATTTTTAGGGTTGTGGTTGAAACCCACCTAAAGTATAAAGCTTGAAAGTCCTTTGAAAAGAAACTAGAAAATACATTTGAATTTATTTTTTATTTTAAATATTGTGCTTAAATAAAGAGGACATTTAAGTGAAAACTAAAAGTCTTCCAGTAAAGGTCAAAGAAAAGATACTCAGTGGTTTTTTAGAAATACTACTGAGAGCCACAAAGTCCAATACTCAAATTTCTTCATTTTACACCATTTCTAATATCACCTAGAATTCTATGGTATTAATTTCTGACCTCAGTTCTACAGGATTTTGATGCATGTAACATTTACTTTCCATTTGGATAATGTTGTTGCCACTGTCTTCATGAAGCAAGAATTTTGACCATCCTAGAAAGAAATGTAGAAAGATGTAACCAGTCCAAGACACACAGCACCAGCTACACGGATAGTGATTGTTGGTAACCTGCTAACCCAAATTTGGAATCGCCTGCCAGAGTATCAGTACCAAGTAAACATTAATACTCTAAAAACAAAAATTAAAAAAAAAAAAAAAAAAAAAAAAAAAGAAGAAGAAAAACATTGTGCTATATGCAACTAAGAAGAATTACCAGCACATATTTACTGGTAGACAGAAATGGTACACTCTTAGCAGGACCTGCCATGGTACACAGTATCAGATGATGAGTTAAAAAGTTGTACTAAAACAGAGATCTCTTTTGTCCATCAGCATTGTGGATGGTTCTATCCCTGCTTCTAGGATTACTTCAATAAAATTTAATACAGCTTGGTAAGCATTTTGATTTTATTACAGGACATAAGAACCAAACAATCTGATTTGTCTTGTCCTTTCCAACAGCTCTATCAGACAGTCTGAACCTTTCAAATGTTAACCGTACTTCATTAAAACCATCCAACCTTATGGTAAAGTTCAGATGCTGTAGAGTTTTCCCTGCGGCATAGTAACTGTGTAGATATCTAATGCATTGGCACACCCACAAATGAATAAAAAATGCAAATAGATATAAAATTGCACTTAGTAGAGAAAAGAGTAGAATTCTGATTTCTATTTTGAGATTTTTCTTCTTTTTTTTCCCCTCCAAAATATTTTACAACAAATATTGTGCACCTCCTGGAAATAAGTAGACAACAAAATATTTTTAATTTTTTTTTTTCCCACGAATCAAATTAATTTCTGTGAAATATTTGGTGCAAAACATCACCCTGGCTGATATGTCCTATATAAAGCAATAACTTCAATAAGTGTTTTGGCAAAATTTGAAAGGTAACATGTCCCAAAATGGTATTTAAGGCAACTATTGCAGTTATATTTTGCATAATTAATTTACTGGGGCAGGGACAAGGTGGGAAACACCAACTATGTTAATGTCAGTAGAAATGTTTAAGATATCCAATGCCATTTGTTTTCTTCTGATGTTTGTACCCCACTGCAGATGTTAGTGTCAACCTCACTGAAATTATTGTAGGATTTCTTCAATAGCAGACAGACACAGAGATCGTAAAAAGACCTTCTAAATGCAGAATATTGTTTTAGTCTCACAATGAGTTCAATACTAGCACTACTTCGTAAACTAGAAGTGATAAATATTCATGTGCATTAAATATATTCATTTAGTAGAATTATTCATAGTGAGGAAAATTATGTAGTCAGTTTCTTTTGGAATCAGTGTAGTTTTAAATGAACAAAGATTGTATGACTTGGCCTGTGTATTTAGCAAGATAAATAGCCTGTGCTCAGCACCATGTCAGTTTTTGGTGCTTCAGTGATAGCACTTTTCTTTCCCACACACACAGACGTAAAGAATGTGTTTCTTACACTGAGTAAATTTACTTCTATGCTTTTCTTACCAAGAAAGAAATATGATTTTAAGGGTATACACCTGTCTCACAAATGGTCCAGCAGGAGTAAGTCTGGGCCAAATACCACTGACCTCTTCCGAGAGTCTAATTGAGTTATGGAGTTAGAATCTGCCCATTGCTTTGCTATGGTTTTGACTGAAACTGCCAGAACAGCCAGGATCAGTTTCAGCAGCAGTTGACTATGGCAGCTGGATATAACTAGGTGTGCATGAGGAAAATATGTGGAAGTATAAAATAGGAAACATCTTACAGATGCATGCAGTCCCTGATCATTTTTGTCTGAAGCCAGATTCACAGAGACTAATGGCTGCAGGCTTCCAAATTGGAAATTATAAAGGGTTTAAACGTTGACTTCTTTTCCTTTTTTGTGATCAGAATTGCTATTATGTTGAAAAAAATTTAAATGGAGAATCCGTTCCTTGCGCAATAAGCATGTTGCAAGTAGTGCAGAGTCATCAAACACAGTATTTTTCAGGCTTTTAACATTAGAGATTGAAAGAACTGCAGCATGCATAGAATTCTGAGCCAAGAAAATTAGTTTTCAAATTCCCAAACATGTACCATTGTGAGAGACAGGTAGCAGAAGTACACTTCACGTGGTCTATATATTTGCCCACTGTCGCATATTAGGGCAGAGGAATATGCATTACTTTAGAGGCACAGCTATCTAAGGTCTGTAGAAAATTTAAATTTGCTGCTATGCAGTCACGGGAAAGTTGGCAGATTGTAACTATAAAAAACGTAATTAATGTTCCCAATAGAGTTTTAAATTAGGTGTTTTCAGCTCTTTAGTAACCTGGACAGTCCATTAAAAATAATATGTGATAAATTTAATGCTGTCTGCTTGCAAAACCAAAAATTCATGATTCTATTTTTAAAGACTGCTGCAACACCTAATATTTGATTTTTCTCTTCATATTCACAATTATTAAAGTTTCATTTCAAGCAAAAATAATCAGCATGGAATTAGGGATTATATATTTTTGTGCATGCCTTGTAGTCTCTTTAATATATCTCCTAAAGAAAAATAATATGACACTTCTTAAAAACACACACTGAGATTCAGTTTTTTTTCTAATGACCCTTGACATTTTTCCTTTGAATGCTTGTGAGATTTCCTAGTGTTAACAGCAAGGAACAAGCCACGGAGAACTTCACAATGGCAAGCAGCAGCAGCAGAATGAAAGAGTGCCAGAGGGCGTATCTTGGGGTCCAATCTGTTCAGAGAAGAGACAGCAAACTGCTGTTGCCAATTTACATACCTTTGCTTTGCTCTGAGGCACAGGGCACAGAACTGAGTCTGCTGAGAGTTGCATCATATGCATATTTATCTCAATGTAGTAAGTATAGGGAGTTAAACAAAGCAAAACACTGAAGAAATAATCTACCCTAGCAACAACATCAAGATCAGAAATACAAAAGACCTTGCCACAGAACAATTGATGAAAGACTTGTGGTGTAACCTGACCTTTTGATGGAGGAGCCAAGAATAAAGTCAGTCTGGATTCCCAAGCACAGATAGAAAGCTCAAATGCTTTGTGAGTGCTGTTGTTATTGTAATTGTTGTTTTGTTAAAGCAGCTGTGGAAGCACCTCATAGAAATTATGGTAACGATAAGAAACTATATACCTACCTTATCAAAGGGCAAAATGATTGCATGTATATTTTTAAAATAGAAAGTGATTGAACAATAGTTTTTTAAATCACATATCACTCTGAGAATCAATCTTACTCTGTACAAAGGGAGGATACTTTCTTCTTGTTACAATTCTGTTGTGGATGTTTTAAATTAGGAAAATGGAGGAACCAAGGAAACTATATTCAGAATATGTTTTTATCTCTGCCTGCTGATCACTGATGACAGTACTCCACCCAGAAGAAGAAATTATGGATAGTTTTGATGATGTAAGATGTAATCTGAGAATTCAGAAATCTTCCAACATAGAGATGCAACATTTCTAAAATATCCTGCTGTGTGAATTCCAAGGTAGTCTTACATTGATTAAACAAAGAAGCCATAATATTCAATCAAGTCTTTTTTTTTTTTTTTTTTTTTTTTAGTTTCTAATTTCACATTGGGATCATATGATTGCTCTTAATGCAATTTTATGAGTCTAAATGACTGGTTGATTATAAATCTTAGACTGCTATATTTTAAGTACTCTAATTTAAGAAAAAAATCAGTCATATAACAATATCTGCTATACAGAATGTATTTTAAAAAAACCAAAACAAAACCAAAATATAAAACAGAACACTTGGCAAGATTTTATCTTATAGCAAAGCATCAAACTGAAAAACATGATTTAACCCCCAATGATGAGTTTGGCAGCTGGATTCAGTACATTCCTTAAGAACTTATGAGAGTACACAGGAGGAATTTTTTCTGTCTCAAAGAATTTGATAATGCTTACAACATGACACCTCTTCTATAGCTTGCTCAATAATTTTTTCCTTGGAATGAAATGCTTCTTGGAATGTTTCCCTTATAATATATGCATTGAAAATAACAAAAGGCATAATTTAAAATATCCTCATGCCTGATTGGCCTCTGGTGAAATGATAGTAAGACCCAGGGGTATTTTTTGTTTCTTCTGAAGAGTGGCAAGTCCACTGTGACCACAAAACAGTATAGTTATTTAGGCTAGTTTTATAGGGTTACTATAGTTCAAAACTCTCATGGTTAGAAAATAACATTTTTTTTTTTCTTTTAAACTTAAGTCAGTATAGGCAGTCTATTATAAACTTTACTTATATTTTAAAATCTTTTGAGAAATTGAATTAATGTACATTTCATGTACATTCAATAAGAACAAAATAAGATATGTTTTAACTTCATGGCTCTTAGTTCTGTTTTATGAAGCATAGGGGACACTGTGTGGAAAGCAAACTGTTTGTATCACATTGTTAGCATTCCAAATATCGAGTAACAACTAGTGGTTGTATATACTCATGAATTACAGGTAATGTCTGCAGTAAACCCAATATGAGGAATTAAGAGCAATTGGAATGAATTAAAACTTTAAGTAAGCAAATGCTTTGGGTCTTCCACCTGTCATTAAAATCTTTCCTCGTCTCAGAAATGAATGAACTTCTCAGAGAAAGAGGAACTCTGGGGCTTGTGTTCTGCTGGTAGAACATAGGGATCACATCCATGTTTGAATACTTGTGTGTGAGGCCACTAGGTCAAATTAAGCTTGTTAATTTAGACCAAACAATATAAAATATATGAATTTCTATTACTTTGTTCCTATATCTTTTATCTTAATAAATACCCACAGCACTCAGGACAAGGTTCCTATATAAATCCCCCTGAATTTTAAATGGAAATAACACTAAGTCTTAGAACACAGTATTTAGACCTCTCTTCAAAGTGCTTCTCACCCAGTCTTTCTTTGTCTATTGCATTTGTCTTGCTTTTTCTTTGTGGAGCTTGATCTTCAGTGCTTGCTTAGGTTGTTTTACTATCTTTAGATGTTTGTGTTCTTTTCCTAGAGAAAAAAAATGTACAGATTCTGACAGATACTCTAGAGGAGCTGTGTTAACTTTAGGCAGCCAAAAAGGAGAGAAGTCTGTAGTGTATCATGAAAAATTGTCTTTCCATGTAGAGAAAAAAGTACTAGAAAAATCAATGGTACCATATTCAATAAGTGTATAAATACGTAATGTGTAAATGTTAATTAAACACATAAATAATTTCTTTTTTCCCCCTTGGGATTATGTTTTTTTAATTTATAAGACATAATAATATTTTTACTATTATAAAAATCATATATATACATATATATAGACAATATCAGGAATTTGTGCAGTAATTTCAATTAGTGAAATGATTACTACATTAAATTATAATATTAATCTTGTAACAAAATAAAAAAGCTCAGTAGAATTTTGTATAGATAACAGCAGTTCACGTTTTTTTCCCCCTCTCACCTCCAGAAAATAGTCATTTGCAAGTTTCTTAAACTGAAGTTACAGATTCCTCTTTTCAAGTGTTTGACCAGCCAGGAGAAACTCAGTGTGGCTTTAATTTTTCATGAAATAGAGCATGTAAGACATCTAACAATCAAATTTGCATTTACATACTTATTGTATAAACTACTCAATAAGAGTGGAAGGGAGAGTTACTCTCTATCATTTTTAGAACACGTTCCAACAGCTTGTCTTTAGAGTTAAATAGAGCTGTCTTGATCATTCTTACATATAGACTTCTTTGAACACTAAAAAGAATTATAATCACCTGATTATAAATTCACTGTTAATATAGCCTTAGAGCTGAGAACATTTCACTCCAGTAGTTAATTTAGTCTGTGGTAAATTCTCACTGTTATTTAATGTCATTTATCACCTGCTGTTTTGTCTTACTGTGAACATCCTGCCTGCCCTGTACAGTCTACAGTACATGGACCTTCTGTGACTTTAATGTACTCAGAACAAAGGCTCCAAAGTGCTTCTATCGGGAGGATTTGGCAACTTGCCTTAGATATATTCAAGCCATTTTGCTGCCTGTCACTCAGTGCTTTACAAATTGAACTCTGAGGAGAGGTAAAAAGGGTCTATGAGGCATTTTTTTTCTGGGAAGAATATGCTAATAAAGCGCCATCAGCAGGAAGCAGGTTGTGTCTGAAAGAGTTTTGTCAACTCTGAATTAATTTTGTGTGTTAAGAAACACGGGGGTGCTTCTAGAGCTGGTCTGTGGTAATTAATCCTTCCTGTTTCTGGAAGAGGAGAACTGTAATAAATGCAGCCCAGATTTAACAGATGTGTGCACACAATGTCTGCTTTATGAGGAGTAAAACAAAATTATGTGTATAGAACAAAAAATGTTGATTTAAAAAAATTAAAACAGTATGGAAAGTACTAAGATTGGAATTCCCAGTGCTTATGCAAATACTGTATTCCTTTAAATGTTACCAGACAGTATGGTTTTAGAAACATCTGCCAGAGTGGTTGGATGCTGTGAAGAGAATGAAAAGGACAGATGTTACTTGTGCTTGTAAAAACACCCTACTAAAAAATAGATGTATGAGATCTGAGCCACAATCTGCTTAATCGAGGTGATTATGGAAGCTGGACTAAAAGGATAGAGAGTGTAATTAACTATTCTGAGAAACTTTTTAATCTTTTCATAATATACTTTAAAAAATATTAAAGATTGTTGTTGCTATGATTTCAGTGCTCTTACCCTATATGGGATCAAGATCAGGGCAGGACAAGGGGAAAAATATTTGCTGCTATGTAAAGAGTTTTAGAACACATATGTAATATCTTACTAAATTATCTTAGTCATACTTGCCTGTAAAATGTGACTTCAGTGAAGTGTGTGATCATTCATAAGTCTCAGATTTTACTGAAGTCCATTACATGCCTCTCATTTATTTCAGCCATCAGATCCCACTGAAGAACATTGCAATCACACATCTAACTCCCAAATTTCCTGCCCAAAACATATGCAAGAACTCTTCCTTCAGACACTTCAGGTCTGAAGGTTTGATTTTGCTTGAGGGACTTTTTTTTCTGTGCTTTTAACAAAACAGAAACACAAATAAGCAAGAAAAACCCCATCCAAAGGAAGAAATGTTCTCCATGATTTGTTGGTGATATTTTTCATGCTCATAGAGCATGTCCTTCACTTAGATGTGTCTCCATGGTGAATAGTTTTAATTGTTATGTAGCCAAATAGATGTCTTAATTTTAGCAGGAAATATAACTTTGAGTCTTATTGCTGGTTCAGCCCTTACACAAGAAGCAGAATACCTAAGCACACTTCATTTAAAGTTTAACACAATTCCCATTTACTAGGAGACCTTGAAGGTTGTTTTAATTTTCTACCTCATCTTTCACTGGAGCTCATAAGCATATATACTTCTCTGACACTTTTCAATACTTTCTTTAAACATGAAAACTTCTCTTGAATTCGAGTAAATACAGTACTAACAATGTATTATTAATACCTTAATATTAGCTTCTTTCATTAAAATGTCTACAAAGACAAGTGAATCTAAGAAGACTGAATTACATTTCCACGTGTAAGCTAAAATACCAGAATCTACAACTTGCGATTCATATGAATTCAGACTTTTGCAGTTATTAGTTTCAGCTAATAAACCTCTAGTCAAGAGATCTATTTCAATTAAAATTCAGTTTAAAATATGACACCTGAAAGATTTTTCTGCTGTTTAATTTAGAAAGATTACAGAAATGTGGTTGAGGAACTAAACCTCACAAACACATATGATTGCCAGAACCTGAGCAAAACTTCAGTATCAGCTCTATAAAAATTGCAAATTTCTGCATTGAAAATCTATGGTCTTCAACCCAGTATTTAGAATGTATCACCTGTTTCTCATTTCACATTGTCATGTCATTGGTAACTTTATGTAATTTTGTGTGCAAATGATATACTTTGTTTATTGAATAATCGAATTATTTCTCATGGCAAGTGTTGGTAACCTATAAACATTTAAATATAAATTAAACACAGGAGATAATTTCATTTAAAATTTTTAGCAGAGGTTTTGGGTACATATGCATGGTCTATGCATCTCCATAAAATGCAACATTTTTTAATAATAGTAATAGGATTTCAGATATGTGAATTTGCATATTTAAAGCATGCATTAAGAAAAACAAAAAAATTATATATTTAGAAAAGTGAGAAAAGGGAGATCACACACTGCCAAATTATGGACTTCCTGACTTCAATATTCTTGATCATTCTGTGAAGATATCTCTTTCCCCTCGCCCTCTTTTTTTCTTTTTATTTATTTATTTATTTTTTAAATCTATTGACTATTAGTTCCTACCTACAGATTCTCGAACTTGTGCCAATACTATATGCTTAAAATAGCCCCAAATGGAAAGTGTGAATTCTCAGTCAGTAGCCAAATTCACACATGGTGTATATCCATTAAATCCAGAAGACCACCATAGATTTACTCTGTCTAAATCGGTCTTGGATTATTCTCACATTTCACAAAATTTATAGCACATGTCCTTTTCAGTTTAAGAGGAGAGATGTGAAGTGTTGTTATTATTATTCTTTATTATTCTTAACCAAATGCTCAAGGAAGAGGTTAAGTCACAGGCTCCTTTTCCATCATTCTTGCAAATCATTTGGCCAACTACCTTGCCTGGTCTATTGGGACTTTCTGTGGTGTAAGGCTCTAAGCAGTTGCCCTGCTGGCATTCCCTCAAGACAGATCTCACATCTGTTCTTGTGTCATCGAATATCCAGTGAAGTTTTTCAAGCGGTTATGGTCTGTTTTTCCTTTTTACCTTTAAAAATTTAAAAGTTAAGGGAAAAAACATCTTTGCCTCCTGACTCAGGAGGAGAAAACTTTCTTATTTTGTAATTAGCATTGAAAACTCTTTTGAAATTAGCATTGAAAACATTGAAATTGTTTCGAGAACACTCTATTCCATATTTTAAGGTTTTACTCCTTCTTCTGCCTGTTTTTTGAAATTTCCGAGAAAATACTGACTCCTTTTCTCACAAAGGCTTTAATTTAGAAACTGATTGGTTTCTTTAGGGGAAAAACATTTATTTTCTGTTTGGAAAGTTATCTTTTAATGAGGTAAAGTGACTCATATTTTGTCATCCATTTCTGGTTAAGTTTGTGCAAGAAACTTCAATGAAACAATCTGGCTTTCTTTCTCAACTGGTGTTTTTCCTGTCTTGCATCTTGTCTACACTTGGTTGATGATCTTCTCTTTGAAATAAACCATGGTGATGATTTTTTTGTCATTATTCCCATATTTGTAAAGATAACTACAAAATAAGAGTAGGACTGCTTTTATTCACCCAGAATTACTTCCCAAATTGACCTCAGCAAGCACAGTTTCTCATGAAATCCAAACATTTTTATTGGTACTTCACCTTTTTCTGTATGAGACAAGATACTCTATTGTGTTGCCAATGACAATCCTTTGGAGATGTCCTAGAGTAACTTTATAATGCTTCCATCCCCAATGGCCTGTTCTGCTTAAGCTAGGTATTAAGTTCTCCATTTTGAAGACTGATTCCAAGAGTGAAGGGGGAAAGAAGAAGGGAGCAGTTTGTTTTCAGAAACTTCACTTGTGCCCCCTTCATTACTTCTCATGGACTGTGCTGTCTGCAGCAGGGACAGTGGAAAAGAGCTCTCCTTTTCTTTTTAGTTAGGTTTTTTTTTTAGCTAGCTGAGGCAGAGAAGTTCCTCAGACAGTAGCTTTTCTTTTTCTTGTCACTGATCTTCCCTGCTGTGGACTGAAAACCCAGAAAAACACTGGGAACTCACACCTCTGGCCCAGTGGGGTGCAGGACAGGCATTTTCTAGTGCCAGAGGGACTGATAAGAGTCTGAGTGAGCCAAGCTACAGCGCATGACAAGGACTTTCTGAGCTGACCATCTCTTCAGAACAGCAAGAGGTTTTATTGTTTAATATTATTCCTTTTTTATACTTGTGAATAATTTCCATATTAAATAAACACCTTTTCTTCCACCTTTCTCCAAAGAAATCTTTTCCCGAACCATTTGGCAGCGGGGCCACTTGAATTTGCTTTCCAGAGAGAGCCCTTCAGAAATTTCTTCACAAATTTGCCCTAAACCAGAACAGCAGACAACGCTGAAAAATTTGTGGTAATGCTCTTGATGAAAGAAAAGCAGTCTCATCATTACCATGCAAGACATTTGTTCTGGATTATAGTGGATGAGACTGCATCTGGCTGGCAGCTGGTCACCAGGCATGGTCCACAGGGCTCAGTTCTAGTGACAGTTCTGTTCCATGTGTTACCAATGATCTGGCTGCAGGAGTTGAAAGCACCATCAACAACTTTGCTGATGATACCAAACTGGGGAGCGCTATTGACTCTCTTGACAGACAGGAGGCTTTCGGAGGGGTATAGATAGGTTGAAACTATCATCACAAAAGCACTGGTCTGTGATTAATGTGATTAAATTTAAAAAGTCCGTATGCCAGATTCTGCACCTAGGATGGAGTAACTCTGAGTATAAATAGGGAGAGTGGCTGGAGAGCAGCCCCGTGGAAGGGGATCTACTGGTCATCAGCAGTCTCAGCGGGAGTCAGCAGTGTATCCTGGTAGCCAAGAGAGCAAATACCACTCGGAAGTGCACCAAATGCAACCAACTGGCCAAAAGAGGTGATTATCCCCCTTTAGCATTGCCACAGTCTTACTGTGAGTGCTGTGTACAGTTCCAGGCCCCACAATTTAAGAGGGATGTGAAGGTCATTGAATGTGTCCAACAGAATGCAACAAACTGGTGAATGAACGGGAAGGAATTTTCTATCAGGAGAGGCTGAGGGTGCAGAGTTTGGCTATATTGGACTGAAAAAGGCTAATTAATGATCTCATTGCACTCTTCAGGTTCCTGGGGAGAAGTGTAGAGGAAGCTGCTGATTGCTTCACTCTGGTATCCAGTGACAGGTCATGTGGGAATCATTCAAAGCTGCACCAGAGGAGATTTAAACTGGACTTAGTGAGAGAGTGGTCAAGCATTGAAAAAGTTTTCCTGGTGAAGTGGTTAATGTCCTAAGCCTGCCAGTGTTTAAGAGGTATTTGGACTGTGCCCTTAATAACATGCCAGTCTCTTTCAAGTGAAAATAAATTCTATTCTATTCTATTCTATTCTATTCTATTCTATTCTATTCTATTCTATTCTATTCTCCATTCCATTCCATTCCATTCCATTCCATTCCATTCCATTCCATTCCATTCCAATTACTTGCAGTAGTTGCCTATTATGTTTGGTTGGATGTTTGCCACCATGGATTAAACTTGTCTGAATGATTTCTTGAAGATTTTTTGGAAGTGATTGAATTTTCCTGCATTTCAAGGCAATGTAATCACGAACATGATACTAGGGGCTATGGTTTCAAAGCTGTTATAAAATATTTGAGAATAATAACAATTGATAGAGAAAATGGATGCATTTGGATTGTAGGTGAAATGGAAATGTGTTGATCTTATTTGGGTAGTCTTTGTCTTACTTGGGTATGTATATCTGAGGCAAGTATTCTCCTGTTTTTGATTAATATTTTTAAATCATAGAGATTTTTTTCACTGCTGTTATATTGACAAGCATACGTGAAGCACAAAATAGGAGTTCCTACGCTTGTGTGTCTTTAAGTTTAGCTATATAAATGTGACAATCAAATTAAGCTTTCACAATGCATCTACTAAAAACTGACATTCACTCTGAAACAACTTTCAGCAAGCAATTTCTGAAACTGCAAGCTTCCTCCACCTATAAGTAATTCTAATAAACAATGCCATATGAGCTACCTCTGAATGTTTAAAGGAGGAGACAAGGTGACCACTTCAAATTGTTATCGACAAAAGCAATAACAATATTGCTGTTAAAAGCAGACAGCAGTAGATAATAAATCTCAAATGTTTAGTGGAACTGTCAAACATACATTATTCTGGACTTCTACTTAGAAGAGTTTTCAGATCCTAAATTGACACTTAGCAGTGTGTAATGTCCCTGGGGCTATTTCATAGGGCAACACTAGTGATGAAGTGTACACAACAGTGCTTTTCTTCTTTCAGTAATCACAGTGTAGCTGAAATTTAACAGAAAAAAGCAACAAAAACAAACAAAAACAAACAAACAAACAAACAAAAAAAAACCCAAAAAGAAAAAAACCGAAAAAAAAAACAACAAACAAAAAAGCCCCAAAAAAGAAGCATGCTTCTGCAGGAGAAAAGAAAAACCAATAGGTTTATACAATCTTTATTTATAGAAATAAAAAATAAAAACCCTAACCAAAATGTAAATATCAGTCCGCTGGGCAAGCATTCACTTTGCTTCCTTTTCCATGACTCAACTTCAATATGAGGCAATTTGGCAGAGCAATTGAGCACCGATGAAATGTTACATTAGCAATAATGAAGGATTATAACTGCAGCTGGCAGGGGTGGGGGAGGACATATATTTTGGTTTGATTTGGTTTGGTTTGGTTTCTTTTTTACTCTTGGCTTTTAACCTTATGTGAGTTGTGAAGTCTACCCTTAAAACATCTGGGTTTCTTACTGAAACAATGGCATAGTTTCTGCAGTAATCTTGTATAATTTCTGATGAATGGTAGGGTACATTTAAGCAGTTCTGATGGGGTGAGCAATATTATTTTAAGGGGCTTTGATCATTACTTATCTTCCTGCTGATTATAGGAATCTTGTTGGAAGCTTTCAAAGGATTTTTAATTTTGAATCTCTTTATGTCTTCAGCTTAGTGATGACATTAATTTCCCCTATTGCTTGTGAAAGGAAGCATAGTTTTGTTTCAGATGGTTTTTGTTCCCTGTGTCATGTCTTTTGTGCATGCAGATGGGACTGATTAATTCTGTGTCCTTACTTTTACAAAATAAAATAAAATAAAATAAAATAAAATAAAATAAAATAAAATAAAATAAAATAAACTACCACAGAATGGCAAGCATAACAACTTCTGTTAAAATCTACCAGTAATGAAGGGACTGTGGCTTTTACCTTAGGAACAATACTGTTAGCATGTCTCTGTATATCACGTCTGTCTAAATTTTTTCCCAGTTTAGAGAGTATTCAGGATTTTTTGCAACATGTAAGCTTTGCGAAGAAGAAATTTGTGCAGAGATATGTCACAGACCACTTCATCTCTTGAGCCCTACTTAAAACTACAAAACAATGTTTGAGTGGCAAATGAGTAAGGCACTGGCCTCCACGACAGGGTAAATTTCAGCTTTTCTTAATTAGCAATTTTCTTTCCATTTAACAATGACTAAGAACTCCTAAGATTAAAAATTGAATGAAAAGTAAGGATCATGCATAAATGAGAGCATTAAGAATAATTTTTTACATTATTCTATGTTTAAATAGACAAAGGCTACCATCTAATTTATATAACTTTCATTTACTAGGACTTCTGAACTAAGCATAGAGCTGAATATATGCATTCAATCTTGGAGTAATTTCTTGTATGTAATAACATAAAGTTGATCTTGTATATTTAGATCTAAATATTTTTGGCGTTTTTGGTTTATTTTGGACTTTTTTATTTAATATTAAGGTTTACTGAAACCAGTCAATGCATACCATTAAGACAGTGCTTTTTTTTTGTTCTGTTCTTGCTGAGATAGATGCTGAATATCAATTTCATTCTCTATAATGCGCAGCAAAGCATTCTAGGACTGATAAAAAAATACCTTTCTACACAGAATAGGAGTAGAGAGGAAATCTTAACATTTTCTAAATATTATATTAAACTTATTTTCTTAGTGGAAAAAGTAAGCAAACAAAAAAATTCCCCTCCAGTTCAGAACTGAAGCCATTTAAGCATGATGTACCTTCAGATTTGTCTAACCACCTTAGCTAGAAAGTGTAAATGCAACAACAAAGAGAAAAAATCCCCAAAACAAAGGAAAAGACTCTACCCAAAAATATTTATTTTGGTATATTTACAGGAACAGCAAGCTCATTTACAAGTAAAAAAATTAAAATAAATAAATAAATAAATTCCTCTAAATTGTAAACGGAGAAAGGAAGAAAAAAATACCCTCATTATTTAATGTATTCATAACAATTTACCTGATTCAAGTTCTCTAGTACATTTTTTACCCAAGAAGTCCAAGCACTTCAAATTACACCTTGTACTAAGTAAAGCAAATCAAGAGAAGTTTAATGCCTTCTTGGTTTTTATTTTATTTCCCCTAAAATAATGAGTGAAAACTTCCTGGTTTTTTTACTCTGGCCACAGAGTAAAAAGTACTAGAAAAAATGCTGAATAAATGCTTTCTATGTTGAAACACTAGAGAAAGCTTTCTATCTCATCAAGGCAGTTAAGTCTCCCAATTTATTAATAATAAAAGGTGGGGGAGATGTTTCATGCCTTCAAATTAACTTCCTGATTGAAAACAAGTTCAAAGCTGCCCAGGTGAATTTAAAAAAAAAATGACTGGGTTGAAAACCACAATAAGTAGTATTTTAACAGCTGAAAAAATACTGTTGATGAAATTTCATGAAAAATGCACTTTTATTCTCATTGTTATCCTTCTGTGGCTTTGGATATTGCACTGAGAAAAATTAAATAATCTTTTGTGTTCATTGGGAGGCTTTGAATCTATCAAGTAAAATGGTAATTGCAAAATGACATGCTTATGGAAGTGATGTGAGTTTTTTTGAATTAATGAATGAATGGATGTAGACTCTAACTTTGTATACAATTTTCACTAACAAATTTTCCAGCTTTGGAAACTGTCTTCCTGAATAAATGAAGCACAAACTATTTATTTAATTGTAAAATGCCTCTAATTCATGACATTAAATGAATGTTTCTGCTACATCCTGTTTCCTAAGTGTCTGAAAGAGAAGATTTAGAATGGACTACAACTTAGCATCTCTCCCTATACATACTTTACATAATCTGTTTCTGAAGTTCAGCCACATTCAAACTATACAGTAGATTAAGGCAGAAAATATATTTTAATTTCATTATACTGAATGTGAAGAAGAAATAGAAACAGACTACACTGTAAATACTGGACACAGCATGGAAGAATTATAAAGGTAATTCTGTAGACTTTGTGTAATTGTCTTCAGATCACCACTGTCAATCACCACTTATTCACTGTAAGCTGCAACATTTGCTGTGGTTTTCCATATTTACTGTCCTCTGTAAAGAAAAACATGTTTTGTATATTATGTCCTGTTTTACAGGCTCCCATAGCTCTCATAGACAATACTGGAATCTAGTATTGTGGATTCCTCCTGCAGTAAAACTCACAAGGCTTCATCTTTCTCCCAAACACATTTTATATAAACCCATTTTGTTATTTCCACAGTACTAATACTTTTCCCTCATTGGACCAAAGCTTGAAGCCCTTTGAGCATACAAACTGTTGATTTATATACCTGATAAGCATTGGTTCTCTGCTTTCATCAGCTTTTAGGTCACTTCTTTACTTCATCAATTTTGAGAATTTTTCACTGTCTTTGTGTTTCATGGGTTATCTGACAATGACTATGAATAAAAATATGTCCTTGGAATAACTCCTAGCCTTTCTTAAAACTAAGCAATAGTGAAAGGAAAGGAATATGATCGGATCAGCAAATATAACTCCAAAATACTTTTTGCATAAGCTAAACTCAATTGAATGTCAACCTTGTAAAAATGTATGAGTTCACCCAAGTTGACCCAGTGTCAATATCATTCAGAAAAGACAAATAGACTTCTGGACTATATATATTTCCCTTGAAGGTCCTCAGAATTTTCATGTTACCTGTTTCGTTGTCCTTTTTGTGCTGTAATTACCAAATCTTGCAAGTAATACTGGATCATTCCTTTCGCCTCTGTTCCCAACATACCACATCATCAAATCTCTAAAGTTCAGGTTTTGAGAACAAACCATTGCAAACACTTTCTATGCCTACACAAGTTAGAATTTAAGTGTCTATAATACAGTAGTATAAATACTTTAGACAGCGTATCTCTCAAATAATACATATCCCATTTTATAGTAGCAGTGACTGCAAGCTACAACAGAAACAAGGAATGCTGGATAGTATGTCCATATGTGATCCCATTCCAAAGGGATTGTAAGCAAAATAAGCAAGACAAGATACTTGAATATTATTACACTGTTGACACTCTCATAGAATCAGCAAACCAAACTATAAAGGTCTTTTTTGCCTCAAGCCACCATAATGTTATAGGATTTATAATACAATTATGTATGTATTCATCTGATAATGTTAAAACTGAAATACATTAACATGCAGCATCTATATGTGCTATTGAAAGCCATAAAATTTGGTCAATGTTTTTCACTGTCCCCTAAGCTTTTCCAATAAATAAAAAAGGACAATGACTACTCTGTGACCCCAAAGGCCAATTAAAACAGTAAAAATCGTGCCTAAGCAGGTAAATTCTCTTACCCCAGGCACTTGTAGTAGTATTAGAGCTACTCACTTGGAAGTTCTCAATCTTGAGCCATGACTATATATGTTTTCTAAGCATTCTGCTTTTCTAGGTCAGGTTAGGTCAGGAACCATGCCACCTGTTCAACAGCATAGAGTATTGCATGCTAGTTCTTGCAAAGGTAATAAATCTCTGAACATGAAAGAAATGAAAGGAAATAACTGTGCCTCACTGTTTCAGTAAAACCACCTAAAGTTAGGAAGGTTGAACTCCAAATAATTATTTGTATGTAATATATGTCGGCATTTGTCTTTTTCTTTTATATTTGTGCATGTGCATTTTTGTAAGTGTCTGTGCTGAATATTGTATAGTTCAGTAATTCAATTGATTAACAAAATGAAAAAAAAAATCTGATTGTGGTCTTTGACTTATTCATCTACAGTGCATTTAAAATATAACACTGTAGAGTATGAAATAGTCCATGATCTCTATTCTTTATTAAATATGAAAATGTGAGACCTTATTTCTGCTCACCAGCAGCTACTAGAAACTATTTAGCTACACATTTGGGAGAATTGCTTACTCTGCACCTTCTTAGAGTAATTTAATTTTTACAGTAAATATCTCTCTGTGAAACTGTCCAAAGAATAATGTCAAGGTCCTAAAAGCTTTAGTATTTTCTTGATTTATCATTCTGTTCCTGATTATAATGCATGTCATTCTTTTATCTTGTTGAGTTTTGTGATTGATTTTCCCTTCTTTTGTCTGTTTTTAATGCTGCTAGTCTCCTATTGTGTGAAGTGTTGCAGCAAATGTTGGTCTACTGGGTCTGCTTAGAAATAAGCATCAAATAGAGCATCATACGTTCAGTAAAATTTTAGATATCTGCTTGAATGAGATACCCTAATTTAATTATAATAGTTTCTTTAGCTTTTTACCAAAGCCATTATTAATGCCTCCACAAGTTCCATAACTGCATTATAACCTTATATATTGAACTGTGGGGGCAAAAGATTGGGAAGTAATTAAATAAATGCTTTCCAAGATTATTTGCCATCTTTCATTCATACAGTCAATCAAAACAACTTCTGTTAGTATTGTAATAACTTATGCATCTAGAAAGATTGTATTAAAGTAATATCAATTTTATTTTAGTTAAGAATAATTATATATATATATATATATATATATATATATATATATATTAACATTGTGGTTGGAAGAAAATATAATTATTCTGCCAAGTCCTGAGTATCATTTTTTTCTCTGAACTGAATAATGAATAAATTAGTTATGTGGTAATTTCAGAGCACATATATACATACAAGAAGAAGAGCTAACTGACCATATGACTTCAAGGAATTTTATCATATTGTTGCTTACCATGCCAGGTTGTCATATGAACTGGGTTTAAATTAAGAGCAACTGGATTAAAATTAACAGCTATAGCTGTATCTGACAGGTATTTGTGATTGCATAACAGTCAAAAACTCATTCTAATTCAGCAGCCATAGACACTTTTAATATTTTTTCCACTTTTTAAGTTTTAATTAACAATGACAATGAGGATTTTTTACACTTATTCCAACTCTGTTTTGAAAGCACTCATTTTGAACTATCTCAGAGCAGTAAGATACACTGTTTGACTTATGTTAAGAATGCAAGCACAGACAAATTAATGGGAAATTAATCCAGTGAAAACGTCTTATGAATACACTTCTTATCTAGGGAAAAAATGCTCATTTATTTATTTATGTATATTTAAAACAGCTGCTGAAACTATATTAGCTCTCTGTATTTTAGATCTAATTCTGTCTGAAATTTCTCATTTCAAAGTCAGATTATATTTTGCTGTAGCTAAACCTCTGTTTCACCATGAAACTACTTTCCTCTTTGAATATGTTTTATTTGAATAGTTTTTGACTGTCATGTGCTACATTTTGCCTCCCTTATAGACAATGCAACGTGGGTCATAATTTTAACTGGAACAAAAAGAGTAATTGCTATATTACTTAAAGTATCTCTCAAACTCATGCTTTTTTTCCTTTATGTGTACCTGTTGACTTGAAATGTATGGACAGTACAGAAAATAAATAAATATGTATATTATGAATTACTTCCAGCAACTCATAAAATGCTGTCTGGTGAGATACCAAGAACTTTTCAAGTGTTTTTGCTGTGAGACATTGAAAGTAAAAAGTGCTATGGAGATCAAGAGAAGCTCTGCAACAATTCAACATTCTTCTGACACACATTTGAGATTTTATTTGTTATTTTCTCATGGTTGGAAATAAATTTAATCCTAGGAGCATGCTTCCTTACATAAATTACATTAAATGCATTTACTGATATTCTCAAACATAATGTTAATAAATTGTTCTGGCTATATTAGCACTTGTTGAATTTTGCAACTTTCTAAAATGTTACTGGGCTTATTATGAAAAACTGAGATAAATAAACATGGTAAGATAGGAAGAAAAAATAGTGCATATTTTTCTTTAATATAAATCGCTACTTTGAATTCTTACATGAGAATCTGCAGTGTGGACTAGCTCTGGGTCAAAAGGAGCAGAATAATACATAAAAGGGCTAGGAGCAAGATCTCTTCAGTGCCAGGGAGACACTGATTACTCCAGAATAGAAACCAACAGCTTTATTTCCCAAAGTCATGTCTATGTTAACAACACATACTTTCAGGTAATTTCATAAAACACTGCAGGGGTAGGAGAGCATTAAATGTCTTTCTGCCTTCTCCCCGAAATCCTTGCTGAAATGAAACAGTAAAAAGATAGTGTACATTTTAAAAGCAGGGGAATTCACCTCACCTAAATTTTTCTGAAATTCCAATTTGTTGTCTTTACTCAAATCAGTGGAGATCCCACAGAGATGTGTTGTGGCGTGTTCCAAAGTCTCAACATCTCTACTGCCTGCACTGGTACCCTGGTGGAACACACCATGGGTGAGAAGCAGGAAGGAAGGACCTGTATGACCTTGAAGTGTAGCCTAAATGAGAGTGTAAACAAGCACACACAGCCCTGTGAATCTGGGAATGTTCAGAGGTGCAGTATCTCAGACACTGGTTCTCATAGTTGCTTGAGGTTTATTTTAGGATGAGCATTGTATAATGAGATTGTCTGTGAAGCAGAGATTTCCACCTTCTCCAAAGCAATGCACCATGACCTTGAACTGAAGCTGGCATTTTTTCCTTGCACAGCTCAATGCAATGTAGCAGCAGGATTTTTTCTTTATTTGTGAATAATTAAAGGACCGTCCACAAAAATTTCTTCTAAAATTCAGTCAGTGTCATGAAAGTCACATGACTTAGAGTCCTTTCATCTTATATTTTTACTAAGTGTTAACTTTAGAGACTCCCAAACTGCAATAAGCATTTCTTTTTTTTTTTTTTTTTAATGTAGCTTAGGTTTGATTTGGGGCACAGAATACATCAGGAGTGGGAAAAATAGAGGCACTCTGACTCCTTAAAATATATTTGACAGTTACAATTTCAGAAAATGTTTTAGTTCAGATAATCACAGGACTGGTTTCATTGATCTTTTTAATTCACTGAAAAGTTAATTTTAATTATGTTTTCTTTAAAAAGTTTCACTTAAAAATGAAACATTTGCAATCCTCATTGTAAGTGTTAAACCCAACTTGGATTTTTGTCACTCCTCTTTTTCAGGTTCTCCCCTCCAGGATAATTTTATCAATTAAACTTGTTATCTTATTAACAGTTAAGACAGATTTTCCTGAAAGCATAATGAAAGTATTCTTGTTAAACCTCACAGATGTTCTGTTAAAAGAAATGCACTTTTGTTCACTGTTAATGAAGTTCTATATAGTTACTACCTTGGTGTCACTTAAATGAGATGCTAGACTAGCACCAATTTTAAATGTTTTTTAAGGTTTATCAACTACTTTTGATACAACCAGAGATTTACTTTGATAACATATAGTTTCTTCAGTGGCACATATACTTTTTTCAACTTCTGTATCTGTTCACTGATGTAATTCACAGCACAGTCCAGATCGAAGAATTTTTGTAAATATTTTTTATTACATTGCATATACAATTTGTTTTTCCTTTTAATACGTTTTCAATTGCATCATTATTTAGTTATCAGATAGCTCATGGAGACAGACAGTTGTCTCACCAGAGACAGAAAGGTAACATTTTGCAAAAAGCATTATGTTGAGCTCCTTCACTAGAAAAGAAGCTGTATTCATGTCCTTGATAAATAATTAAATGATAATTAATTTTTCATTCTTGCATCTGATACTCAGCAATTGTTGAAAAGCATATTTATTATTCAAGTGGAGGTGTCAGATTGCCCATAACTTGTTGTGTTTCAGCCTCAGTCACAGAGAAAACTATACAAGTTCAGTTCTGTTTGCTTTTTCACTACTTTGCATGAAGTAAAAGGAAAGCATGACTGATGCAATGGATAGTCTGGAACCCGAAGGAGATTTGTGACTATTCTCATCTTCCCAATTTTTATGTGTGCAGCCCAGTCCAATATCCCAATCCAATCTCCAATATCCCTGTGTGCCTTGAGAGCTGCAGCCTTTATGGAGCCATGAGCTTGTCATGCACTAGCAGAAGTTATACCCATCAACCTGGTCAGTATTCTGCAATGTTGGGGAATCATCAAACACAAGATGAAAATCTTGCATATGTGAGACAGACAATTTTGAGCCCTTTATAAAATGTTTGTGTCTCTGTCTGTTAGCACTGGTTGTATGGTCATACAATAATGCAGCTGAGATGAGGTTACAGTGAATTCCAGACCAGACTAAGGCTAGTTGTATATTTTTGCCCAGCTAATAATAATAAAATATTAAAACACCATATTCTGCAACTTTATTGCGTGTGTCTGGAAAGAAAATTTCTTGACCTTCCAGTGTTTGTTCTTGCATATTAACCACAAGCCAGAAGAACATGATGAAAAAGTCCAGTGGTAAACTTTGCCCATAGTGTGCAAGCCAAAAAACAAATTAGAAAGCACAGTAATATTAATGTAATTTATAGGTAATAATAACAACTAACTTGTTATCTATATCTCTGTTAATGCAATGCATAAACTACATATTTTATTAAGGAAAAAAAGTTCCCCAAGTAACTTATCACACAAGCAAAAATAATATTTTTTAATATATTTTCAGAGAAGCACATCCTTTTAAACAGTCCTGTAACTTAATATTAATTAATATTAACCATATCATAGCAATATCTTCTATGAAGAAGGTAACCAAAAGCTTCACCTGCATACCTAAATCTTAGAATCGATAGGGGAAAAAAACCAAAACAAAAAAACCCAAACAAATATAAAAGTAACCCCAAAACAACAACAACAACAAAAACCTGGAGGGAAAAGACTATCAATCTACTTTTGTTAATCTTCCTGCAAAAAAAAAAAAAAAATAAGAAATTCTGTCTCTTTTTTTTTTTTTTTTTTTACCAGAAAGCATAACTGGAAAAATGCACAGAGCTTATAAAAAACTACAGGTGTATTTTAAACTGTCAGGCATCAAGGGCAATCGAGAGCAGCTAGAGCTAGTGGGAGCGTCTGAGCACACACCTACTGTAAAATGAAAGCCAACCCTGATCCAGCAGCCACTGCACCATAGAACAATCACAGGGATCTAAAGTATGGATTTTATGCATCTAAGTTAAATAGAAAATATGTGAAGAAGCTACAATAAGAATGTATAAATTACTATGTCACATTTTATGTAAGGAATTAATTGTAATTAAAAGACAAATGGCATTCTTACTCAGTTCTTACACAGATCACACTTTTATGACAAATGTTATTAATTTCTTTATATGAAAAAATTTTGATTGGTGTGACATGTCCTTTCCTGATTCACTTCACATTTTGGAATGCACCAGTTTGGACATCTGACTACTTCATTCAATGTTTATGGAAATGTAAATAGTACAAGACACAATTTTCTCCAGTGATACCTTGTAAATTTTATCAAATTGCTTTGTTCAAGAGCTTTCAGCAATGTGAATAAGTATTTGAGCAACAGATTACATTAGGACATATCAGTTGAAAATCTGCCCCTTTCATTTCTTCTGACAAAGATAACTGTGTTGCTCTTCCTGCCCCCATCTCCCTTGAGTTGGACTGCAGCCATGCAGAGTGAAAAATGATGCATAAGCACATTGTTTATTTAAATAGATTTGTGTAGTTAAGTGCATGACCTGTGATCTAGAGCTGAGAAAAAAAGAATTAAACACTGATTTTTAAGTGCTCTGTGAGATAAATCAGCCATCACTCCATGGTTCAGCCAGCACAGATACTTTTATTTGTACTTATCACTTCAGTTTGTTTGAGTATTGTGTTAATAGTTTAGATTAGGTTTTGATGTCTGTGCACTGTTAGCGTTTTCGCAAAATGAGAAATGATGAAGTTATGCACTCTGCGTTACGTTGCTGCAGTTTTCACTTAAAGCAATGAAGTGCTACTTACCATAACAGCTACACACTAAGGATCTGATTCTCCTGCCACTTGCAACCAAGTTTCACACCAAGGTAAATCCCCTCCCTTCATAAGTTTTCTTAATAGTTTATGTTACTGTTACAATGCAATCCTCCCGGTGCTTCTGAACATAAGTATGTTTACACAAAACAGTTTCACAGATCTCATCAGGGCTACCTTCACGTGTAAAGATACATGAAAGAAAAAAATCCTTTGCCAAATCAGTCTTTGAGATGCAAATAAGTTTTTTTTTGTTTTGTTTTGTTTTTTTTTTTTGTTTTTTTTTTTTTTTTTTTTTTTTTTTTTTTTTTTTTTTTTTTTTTTTTTTTTTGTTGTTGTTGTTTTTTTTGGTTTTTTTTTGTTTGTTTTTTCACATTAAATGTGTTTACGGCAGTGTGGTCAGAAGCTGGCACGGTCCTTTATATTTAAACGCAACACATGGATTTTGTTTTTCCTCTGTACAGGATACTCAAAGCTGCTTAGTCCCTTATGATACTCAAGTTTTTATTGTTAATTTTAGATTTATTTAACCATTTGTCTTTTATAGTATTTTAATGCAGAAATGCAGATGTAAAAGGCAAGCCAAGGAAAATTTTATTATTTATGTTCCATTTAGCACACATTGTCTTCTATCATTTCAATAAGTGAACTGTTGTGATAAAAAAATCTAAGAAGACAAATGTCAGCATGCTGATACACCGACTATAAATTTGATAAATTTTAACAAATTTGAAATAAATTCAATTAAAAATATTTTAGAAATAACATGTAAGGTGACTATTTGTTGGAAAGCTTTCAGGCTAAAATATGGATGTAAGCGCCATCTTTTAAAACAGAGTGGTTTCTAGAAATTTGCCAATATTTTTTTAAATTAGAAAACATGTTGCAACTTTATTATTATTACTAAATTCAGATTTCTGTGGATTCTTTTTGTTTGTTTTATTTGTTTTGAGATTTTCTTTCTCTCTTTTTACTGCTCCTTTTTTTGTCTCTGATTAGAAAAAATTGTTATTTTATATTTGTTCTTGAAATTTCCACTGTAAGTGCTTTTTCATGATGATTTGTACTATGGTGACCTAATCTTCATTTTTAATATCTTCTACCAAGAAATCAGGTAAAATTGACAATGTAACCTTGATGATGTTAAAAGACTCTTGTTCTAATTTTAAAATCGGTATTTGTGTATTTCACACATCAGTACCTACCCAGTAGGATGTATCTAAGGATAATGAAAGTATATTGATGACTAACAGTTTGGCTGTTTATCAACATTGACTGAAGACTTGGAGCTGGTAACCACCAAGACTTTGGTCTATGTCTTTGATCCTTTGTAACCTAGGTAATGCTGAATCTGCAGTGCACTCTCCTGCTCTTTCACCTAAAAGCTACTTGAACAGGGCATGTGGTTTCACTCCCTCCCGTCTTCCTTAAAATATGACTGATGTATACAGCCTGATTCCCGCTATAGCCTCTACTGTGCCTGAGCTTTATGTGGGAGACAATTACTTTCCAGTGGCTAAAACCTTGCCTAACCTTGTGCCAATATACACTCAATTTGGACACTTGCATGCCCAGGCCGCTGCTAGAGGCTTACTCCTGCTGATTTTTTTTTTGTACAGATGTAACTTCTGCTGCCAACACCGTATGACTGCAGAGAGAAAAGTGTGATAAATGCACAGGAAAATGTAACAGATATCTGAAATATCAAATGCGTATATGAAGGACAAGCAAACCCAGGAACACAACGCCACTGTAAAGCAGATGAAGAGATTAAGGGAAATAAAAGAATTTAAAGGGAATTACAGGCAGGTTGGTGGGAGCAAATGGACTCCATCAGTGGATACATAGTAGACTACCAACTATCAATATCTTGGAACAGAGAAGTAATTGGCACAGTTACTTAGTCTATCCTGACAGAGAGAAATGGAACAGCTGTTCACTCCTCCTTGGAAATTAAAAAAAAAAAAACAAAAAAAAAAACCAAACAAAAAACCCATATGTGTGTGTGTGTGTATATATATATATATATATACATTTTTATGGTATTTAACTGAAATTAATAGCATAAAAAGCAGCCATCTAATCCTAAAAAAGAACCAGCAATATTTAAAGCAAATGAGCAAGTATTGAACTTGCATATTGAACTGTTTTCTTAAAAAAAAAATTTCACTACTTAATTTTTAAATCTAAAAGTAAAGCATGTCTCTCATACATGTGTGTTCAAGACCAGTAATAAGAACATTTAAACTTAAATATAAAATAGCAAAATCAAACTTAAAATGTGAAAAGTATCTTTTTCTTCTTGTATTAAATACTAAACATAATACCCTAGGTAGCTTGTTTCTAGCAATCTAAGAAGGGCTTCCATCATTAAATACTTTCAGAGTTTGAGTTTAGTGCATCAAATTAATTTAATTTCTTGTTTCTAACCTGCCTGTCTACTGCAAAATAAAGATAAATGTTCCTGAAAGAGAATGTGGCAGAAAGAAATGGAGAAGACCTGAATATCTAGAGTTTTCTTTACCCAATTAATTCTCATTGGGTTCCTGTAAGAGCTTGAATTAAATACTGAGAGATTAGGTAGTTGTTTTCCTTCCTTTATAATTTTTATATTTAGCTTATTTTATTGGTGCACAAGTCGTTTAAGGAAGAAAACTGGAAACCCTTAAAGACACTGTTTTCTTTTACAGTTACTCACATAGATTTGTTTCGTGTATATTCCTTGTCAGTAAAAGTGAAAGACCTTCAGCAGTACCACAACAACTGGAGAGAAAAACAGGTCTGACCTTTAAAGAGCAATGCATGACTTCTTGTAATTGCTATTAAACACAGGCACACTCGTGTTAATATTAACTGTCCAGCTGGGAAGTAACACCAGCTGTGGCCTGCAGAACCCTCAGTGTCATCCTGAGGAGGGCTGGCTGCAGACATGGGGTCTTGGACAGCTCCTGTACCACACCACCAAATCATATCAGCACAATCAATTGATCAGCAAAGGACTTGCCAAATTTCTGTCCTGCTTGCAGGTAGCTGCTCGGGGTGCTGTGGAGGTGTTATGGGTTTACAATGAAAATGGAAGAAGGTGTATAGTTGCTAAAAGTAGGGAATAAATAATTATTCGTGGCAATAACTCCATGACGATTCAGTATATATTAAGATGAAGTTATTCACCTTATCTATAGTAGAATGTATGTACAAGAATATCAGAATATTGAGAGAACTGATAAAAGAAAGGTGGTGATTTCTTAACTGGGTGTCTGATTTTGTGGGTGATTATACAATCCCTGACACTTTGACAAATGTGTGTGCATAAAATATGTGTATGTATCAAGTGGGTTACACTTTCTTTGATGATTTTTTAGGTTACATAATTTTTTACTTTATTATATTTGTATATAATTAAACATTATATTTAAATGCAACTCTCTTCTTAAGTGAGGTACTTGGAGCATGTACTAATTGGGATTTTACAAAAGACAGCTACATTAAAAAAAAACCAACAAACTTGCTGCAATATAGTTGTAGACTTCTCTCAACTCTCTTGCACCTGGCCACAATATATTTGCAATTCATATTAGAATCAGTATCACAGTATTTTCATAGATTGCACTGAAAATTTTAGTCTGGATTTATTTTTCTATCTTAGCTGACTGGATAGAACAAATAACATGAAAGCAGATAACCTTGGTTACTGTATTTGTTGTCTGGGGGTATTAGCATCTTTCCATTTAAGTTTCTCCTATTGTATCTCAAAAAAATAAGAATTAAGAAAGGTATTTCTAAGTTTTATGTGGGCTTTTGCAGCTCCTTTATTTCCCTACTAATAGGAATCTTATTGAAACGGTCTGACATTTAGCACAATTAAGTCATAGGAAAGTAAATTTGAGATGTCAAAATCTTTTCAAACGGTACAGTAATTTCACACTTATAAGCCACATTTTTTTGGGTTGTTGGAAAGTCTACAGAATTTGTCCATAAATGAGATGCACCGGGTGATAAGCCACACATTTTTATTTTTATTCTAATTTTTTTTTTTTTCCTAGCGAGGATCCAGCTCTGGCTGGCCCCGCCCCGCTTCGGGCTGGAATGGCTCCAGCCGGCCCCACCTGCTGTGGCAGAAGCTCTGAGAACGGCCGGCCCGTCCCCCTAGGGGCAGTTCCAGCCCCACCCCATCTTGGCTGGCCCGCCTCACACTTCCAGGTTGGCATTTCGCCAGATTTTGTCCATATATAAGCCGCACCAGGTGAAAAGCTGCACTTCTGGGGTTGGCTCGAAAATTCAGTCAAAAAGGTGCAGCTTATAAGCGTGAAATTACTGTACTTATTTTTCTGAAAAAGAACTCCAATTTTTTTTTGTTTAAAGAAGAAGAAACCAACAAAACAACTTGGAAGAAATTACAAAGGCTATTTTGGTTTGCTAAATTTTTATTCCAACAGAGGATGAAAGAATATTTCTATGGAAAGAAAATCCCAGGATGATTTTTTCAGAGCCGAAATACAAATGACATAGTTTTAAAGTAACTTTACTCTCTAAAGCCTACTCATATCATTAAACTATTTTTTAAATTCAGTTTTTGATTTTTTTAATTGTATTTTTCCTTTCATTGCTAGTCATCTGTTTCAGAAATGAGAAGCATCTTTCTACATTCTGTCATTATTCTGTTACTATTCAAGTTCTGCATGTTATTTTCTTTCAGTGAAGTGATTAATAATGTTGAGTCTTTTTAAGTTTATGTAGATGCAGAAGTGAGATGAAGGCAAATGTTATTGCTTGTGAACATCTTTCCAGGTCAGAAGTTTGCACCATCAATGAAAATGCTGTTACAGAAGCATTTACTTGTTTAAGTAAACACAGGATTATCTGCACTCAAAAGTAAGAGGTTGTTTATATGGTAAGATAGGTAGAAAATTTGGAAGTCTAAGCTGAGCAGCACCACCTGATGTTGCACCTCTTCAAGAATGTGGTAATTACGCCATGACATGGATCTTTGTGATATTCAAAAGCTGCTGTAGCAAAGTGATTAATAGCCACAGCAGATGTGTGTAAGTGCACATAAGGATCTCTGTCTGAAAATGGATAAGGAAGACTTGATCCCAATGAACACTGAAGATACTTGTCTGAATTTCCAGATGTGTCTCATTTATTGTTCTCACTGTGAAATAGCCTAGGATTCCATGCCATGGTCAGGATCTTGGTGCCTAAAATATACTTGCAAAGTTTCAGGCCAATGTGATTTAAAATAGCAGTTAAACCATATACAGTGCAGAAAATTGGATTCATAATGGAACTATACGGATATCTGCTGTTTTTTGGAAATGCCAGACTTGGTTATATGTAATGAAGTGCAGGTGATGTTAAAATAATGGATTATTTAAGGTGAAAGGCAGCAGAAACTTCTCAAAGCATAGACAAATGCTGACAAGACTTTCTCCTTAACTACTTCATATTATTGGATCCATTATTTATGAAAGATATCATTCATAAAACCTGAGGTCTGTGATTTCACAGTGGAGGCCAAAAGGATATCACTTTCGTAGTTCTCCAACCATACCTCATGGTGAGTTAGTGGCAGTAATTCTATTATTTCATTAGTATACACTGGAATTCTTGACATATTTTTCTGCATTCGTGAAAATATCGTCACTTTGCTACCAATAAGCATAAAGAGTTATACAATTTTTTCTTCCATTCATGAAGTCTTTCACATAGAACTTCTTTCCACACATAATTAAAATATCACTTATCTAAAGGCTTCCTATTCATTGACCCTCACCATTTTCCAAAAATAATGGACCAAGGTTAGGTTGCATGAAATGGGAAACAGGGCTTTCCTTCTTTTTCTCTTCCTGTTTTGACTAATAATATTTTTTAATTAATTCCACACGCGTATTATTAATGATCCTCTCTCCTTTAACTTCAGATTTCATGGACAATTTAATTGATGAGGATTTATTTAAGAAGTCTTCCTAAAGAAATTAAAAAAGAAAGATCCAGTTTTAAACTCCTAGATGAAATTTCAATGCAAATTTATTAAAGCAATTCTATATTTCATTATATTTACTGAAGAATCTATCAAAAGAAAATGAAATAAAATGCTGATCAAAACTTCTCCTAATAACTTCTCACTGCAACACTGCCTTCTCGTGTCTTTTTTACATGCAGTTTATCTGCATCAAAATTTCTGATTTTGAAAGGCAGACATCATTTCTTGGCTCTAGAACATGAGACTTCTTTAGACATGCCATGTGCTGGTCTTCCAAAATGTTACTTTATTCAAAAGGTTTTTTTTTAAATTTTAATTCAAAGGTAAATTAATTCAAAAGACAATGTTTGCAGGAAATCATCTGCATGAAATGCATGAGAAAAACAATAGTGCTTTCTCAAATGGTTATTTCATGGAACCCTGATGTGTATTTTTGGGTTATTAAAAATTATATGCAAAAATTCCCCACATATTAGGACTTATGAGAGGGAATAATTTGCTTCAGTGTCTGTGTCTGATATGTCCACTGGAAATATTTAAAGAACTTAAGCAGAAGGCAAGTAGAAATGGAAAATTCCTAAGCAGACTTTTGCCCCTTCTAGAAATGCACAATAAAGGTTTCCTGAGAACAAGTATTGCATTCACAATGAACCACTTATCCATTTAAACTTCTCTGTTGTCATACAGAGTCTGTGAGCTCCACACTCATGAAAAAGGATATTATGATCCATGTAGTAAACAGTGTTTGAATATTTCATTTGGTTTCCTTTTTGGTCCTTTGTTGTCAGAAGTTGTGAGCAAATATTCCTTATTCAACCTTCTGAATATTTAATGATTTTATGTTCATCTTTTATACACCAGCTTTGATCATCCTTGTCACAATTCCCTCTACCTTTTTTCTAAGATGTGCTGTTAGAGAGGAGGTGATACGAGCTACAACTGGTATTCAAGACACAAGCAAAGTGACATAGATAACAGTTTGCTGATACCTTTTTTTATTATGATGTTTTTTCCACCAAACCATTTCTATAATCTCTTTCATCTATAATCTGTTTTAAGCACCGAGTTGGCATATTTTGAGACTTCACAGTAGCTCCACTATCTTTTTGCTGGAGTATTTCTAAGTAGTTTAGCAAACCTAAATATTTTTATTGATTTACTTCTGATTACAAATCCTTAATTTAGGATTTTCTTTCCTTCCTACATTTCTCCAGACTGAAATAAAGAATGTATTGACACTTAAATTTATGCAGGATCACAGAGGATCTTATCTCTTTGTTGGCTCAATCCATTTGGTAAATGTCTTCTGTTAACTTTTAATAACCTACTAATTGAATTTATTTAACTATTTATGTGTCTTAAATCAGAGTAATTTTTTTCCTAATATACTGTATACATTATATACATTTCTAATATTTTTCCTCCATTCTTGCCAAAAATAATCTTCATATGGAGCTAAATCTTAAAGGCAGAGCAGCTGTGGGATACATTAAATGGTTATTAATGCAAGCATAAAACACTGTAGTAGGATATTAAAGTGAAAAAAAAAATATATAGGTATGCATACCTACCTATATGTATGCATATACATATTTATGTATGTATATATGCACACACATACATATGCCATGAATAGATAAGTAAATTATGGTTATATTTGCATGGTTTGCATTTAAGTTTGTATTAATTTCTGAGTGTAAAGTTATCTTAGCAAGAGTAAAATGCATAGGAAAAATGCCAGGCTGACAAACAGATAGCATTTTCTTCAGTTTGAACCAGTTGTTCAAATTCTAAAATTTTATTCATATTTTATTCATATTCATATTCATATTCATATTCATATATAATGAAAATGATTGTAGGAGCTTTCAGGAAAAACAAAACTTTTTCTGCTACTCACTATAGTCTTCACAGATGCCTTGAAATGATCACTGTCAGAGCTTTGATTTAACACTTCTTTGTGCACAGATACACCACATGGATCATACATTTGATAGTGACCAGTTCTATTTATTTTCTCAATATAATTTATAATACACTAAATTCTAAATGAATGCGAACTGTAGAAAGCAATACATAAGGACAGGATGTGAGGTGTGCACAGAGGATATGAGGCACAGACGTTCTTTTATTTGTGTTTCAGGTCAATAAAACATGGCACTAACATTTTCAAATCAAAGGAGTTGGTAAAGACAGGATGCTTTCCATATGCATATATGACTATACTAATATACCTGTAAAATTCAGAGATACTCCACACAGTTTTAGTCAGATACATGATTAAATATTTGTCCTGGATGTCAGAGTCACAAATCAGGACACTGTGTTATCTAAGGAGGTATTTTTAAATGATGGGGAATGCCAGATTGTTTTTATACAATTTGAGAGATTTATAATGATACATTTTTGGATAGACTTTTATAATAAAACTTACATTAAGATACCGGGATGTTTAGTAAAATCCGATTTAAGTCATGGTGGGAAAATAACATAAAAGAAGGAATATTTTGACTAAATCTGAAGCGAAAATAATAATTTTCATTTTTAGTATCTTTATAATATTTTTACCAAGATACACCATTTAAGGCCAAAAGCCAATACCCCATTTTAAGATTTTACAATATAAAGCTCAGTAGATCTCTAATAAAATTCCTGTGAAAATTGTCTTCATTGAAATTAAAATTTATTCTTAAACTCTTTTTGGGGGAGCTATTCTTTTAAGAAACTAAATTCTTCATAAATCATAAAACTCATACATCATTGACTGCATTTGAATAAATGGTCCTTGATGAAAAATAGATGAGATATACAGAGGATAATAAAATAGATCATGACCATGTTTTACCTATCCCAGACAGTAAATGGCATGGCATAATCTGAATTCATATGGTAAAAATGACTGGATAATTTCCAAGACTTTTACATTGTTGTAGTCTAAAATTCTGAGGAATTATGTTGGCACTATAAATGGTATGTATGTTACACTACTGATTATTTCAATTCACTAGTGTACATAAAGCTGCAACAACGTCATGAGATATCAGTATATCAGTTACAGTTGAAAATGTCCTACAAGATAAATAATAGAATCATGTCTTATAAAAAAATCCTGGAGTTTTGCCATAACCAGAGATTAAGGTCCACCTATTTTGTATATACCACATGTGAGTGTACATAGCTATGTATAGTGTATTTATATACAGATACAATATATTTTCCCCAAAAGAGTTCCTCTGAGCCCAATAGTAGAAGGAGGGGATTTGTACCCTCTTACCAACTCAACTTCCCTTTTGGGGGAGCATGAGGTCTGGACAGTTTACAAAATGTAAGAGTTTTGCAAACATCAGATCATAAGATAAAAGAAATTACAAGGCGACACAAGAAGAGAGTCAGCTAGAACTGCATCTTGAACTTTTCTTCCACAAAATATACCTCAAAGTATACAAATAAATATTACTGTGAGAGTATGAAACATTTAGGAATCCTTGTTAAAGAGATTATCTAGTTCTTATTTTGATTCAGTGAAGAAGAATATAGCATTTACTCATACTTGGCTTAAGGTGTTTAGCTTAAGCACATACCAAATATTTATTAGCACCAAAGTATCTATTATTCTGGTTGCTGTCATGTTTCTGGGCAAATGAAATAATTTTGAAATATTCTTCAACACCTTTCAATTTTAAAATATATGATAAAAGGGAAGTGGAGTAACTTGAGTTGGTACATTGATACTATGTTGAGTTTGAATTGAAGGGGGAATAAAATGAATTAGTTGAAATTTCCCTCTACCTGTCACCCTTGATAGTAGGTATGAGGGGGGCTTGGTTTAAACCGAGATCACCTTGCAAATCTTACATAGGATGCATTGTGTAGCTTCACAGCCAGACGACGCCAAAGCCACACACCCTGACTGCTGATAACAGCCTTTCAAACAGACACATACACACATACAAAGAGAGTTTAAAAGCATCTTCCTCACCATGCTCTGACACAGAAACATTTTTCTAAAAACAGACCTTGACTAGCAGCAACTTTGGTGAAAAACTGTGAGATGTAAGAATATATATTAAAAAAAATGTTGACAGGGGTATGACTTCCTCCTATGCAGCAGTACAGAATTATATAGATATTGCACCTTCTATTTCAGTTGATCTTCCTCCCACAAGAGCACATATTTTAATCAGATTAGATTTTTTCCCTGTTTCCATTCACAATTCCTGATACTAAAGTGGAAGCTGGGTCATGTTAAAATTACTTGCATTGCCTAAGTGTTCCCATTATTTTTATGTTGTGAGTCCAGATTTTCTGATTGCTTTCACAAACTGAAAACAATTGATTACTGCCTGAAGGGCTTGATGTATTTTGGTTGTAACACAACGGCAGGTATAATGTTACCAGAAGCTTTGTGACACATCACATAAAAAGAATTCAGGTCAAAAGGAAGAAGATTAAGATAAAAGACAGGGAGGAATTTTGAAGACCTACTCCACTGAAAACCTTCCATTTTTTTCTGTGTTACCTATGGTGACAAAATACAGAACCAAAGAGCAAATCAGAAAGCCAGCTTCTGCAAGTCATTCTATGGTGTCAATCTAATAACATAAGCAGCCACAGAATTATTCCTCAGTAAACCAGGGGCCATCATTCAATGTGATCCAGGACAGTACAAGCCATTAACCCTGAGCACAAGTGGGAGGTAATGTAGGAACAGAAAGGTTTGTGTCAATCTGCTTCTACCACTTCTATTTGCCTTATACCAGATGAGGTCTACTGAGCCCTTTATCAACCCAAGGATCACTTATTGATGGTCCAAGATTGGACCAAATCCTAAATGTGGGATTGGATTGCTTGCCTGTGGTAATTTGCAGCTGTTGGTACCTGCCCCCTCCACAGGAGACTTCAGAATTCAAAAGTCTTTTCATGTTGCTTTGGCAGCTGTTTTAAAAATCTTTTGAGACAAATTAGGCATAGTCACCTTATGCATTGGGTTCAGACAGCACATTGCCAGTCAGACTTCCTGAAACCCTGCTTGCTTAGAGTAAAGAACAAATTAAATGAGTTACTGCTCCCAGTTTGAATATTTTCCATGTGCCATTGAAATCAACATAGAATACTAGAAAAAAATGCACTACTTGGTTTGGGGTGAGAGGAATAAAACTTCATTTTTCAAGCTTAGTAGTAACATACCCATGTGTGCTTGGAACTTAAGGGAGCATGTTCAGGAAACGTCTAGACTACACAGTCCAGTCAAAAAGTTGGTAGTATTGCAAACATTTATCAGGGATAGCATCACTGGAAAAATATTTAGCTGTTGCGTAGGCATAAAATAGGTAAAGATTAAAATATCAAATATAGTTGTAGGTGATAATTAAATTTTTTTTATTACAAAAGTTGCCATGCTTCTGTATAATTTTTTCTCTCTGCTTATTCTAAATTGAGACCAAGTTCCAGAAAGTATGTGAATGATATGTAAGAAAAAGAAATTTTTCATTGTGTTTCAGAGGAAAAAAAAAAATTACTAACTAGAAGCAATATTTGAGTTTATGAGGACTTTTTTTATCTCAACCACCTGGAATGCTATTCACCCCAATGGTAGCTGAAGGATTTACTACATTACCTGAAATTTTATATTTTTGGTTTGAATTATTGTATTGAGCCGTATGACAGAAGAAGAATCTAAAAAAATAAGCATTACTATGGTACATTATTTTTCACATTTTATTTTTCACATTTTATTTCTCAGGTTTGTGTCCTCGTAACTTCTTTCCCCTCCCTACTCAGCTGCAATCTGCTAGCATGACTTTCCTTTCTGCTAAAACTACTCCTTTAATTAGTGACATTATTTGATTTCAGAGTTGGCATTATCTGAGCAGCAGAGTATGGGAAGTGAGAATTTGATTCCTGTTGTGTGTGCCTGCATTGAACTGTGCAGTTCTGTGGAGATACCTGAGCTACTCTGACAGAACCCAAGCAACATAGCAATGTCAGTGTGTCGCTGTGCCAAGGCTAATTAGCGTCACTGCTTGTAAGGATTAGGTACAACAGCTGTGTAGTGTATGCAATCCCTTTTAATACATGGAAATTTATACCACCCACTTTCAGGGCTAGAACCTTATTCAAAATGTCATATTTCATGGCGATTTTTAAAGAATGAACATTTTCAGAGTCATAGAATAGTTTGGGTTGTAAGGGACCTTAAGTATTATCTATTTGAAAGCCCCCTGTCATGGACAGGGACACGTTCCAGTTGGCCAAGTGACTCAAAGTCTCCTCTAACTGGTCTTGAAACACATCCACTCAAGAAGCAACAGCTTCTCTGGACAATCTGTTTCAGTGCCTCACCAACCTCGTTGTAAAGAATGTCCTCTTTGTATCTGGTCTAAAGGTATCCACTTTCATTTAAAGGCCATTTCTCCTTGTCCTATCACCTTACGCCCTTATGAAAACTTCCTCCCCAAATCTCTTATAAGACCCATTTAGGTGCTGAAGATTGCAATCGGGCCTCCCAGGAGCCTTTTCTTCTCCAAACTGAACAGCCCCATCTCTTTCAGCCTGTCCTCACAGAAGAGATGCTCCAAGGCACTCCTCTGGACTTCCTCCAAACACATATTTCTTATGTTGAGGGCATCAGAGCTGGCTGCAATGCCCCAGGTGAGGTCACAAGAGAGTTGAGTACAGGGACAGAATCAAATCCCTCAATATTGTGGTCATTCTGCTTTTGATACAGCTCAGGCTATAGTTGTCCCTGTGAGCTGTGAGCACACATTGCTTGTCACATCACTTTGCAGCAACTCATGTTCCCAAGTCCTTCTCCTCAGGGCTGCTCTCAATCCATTCTCTGCTGAGCCTGTTTTTGTGGTTGGAATTAGCCTCAACAACGTGCAAGACCTGACACTTGGCCTTGATAAACTTCATGAGGTTCACATGGTCTCACTTGTAGAGCCTGTCAAGGTCCCTCTGGATGGCATCCCTTCCCTTCTTTATGCTGACCACACCACAGCTAGAGGTCTTGGGCAAACTTGCTGAGAGTGCACTGAATCCCTGTCTGTGCTAATGACAAAGATGTCAAACAATGCCAGTCCCAATACTGACCCCTGAGGGACACCACTCGTCACTGGTCTCCACTTGGACATCAAGCTCTTCAGTGCTTTGAGTGTCAATTCCTTATCCACTGCGTGGTCCATCCACAGAAAGAGGCTTCACAGTATAAACAACCCCAGAAAGACTCTCTGTTAGAAATGAAAAGAAGATGGATGTGCCTTCTCAGAGTGGGGTGGCAAGTTGGAACTGAGACACAGCCTAACACCTGTACTGTCTCTCCAATTCTGTGTCTTAGATGAAATGTGCTACCCATTTGCAAAACATTTAGAATCAAAGTAAACAGCTGTGGAAAATTACTGATTACACTCTTTTTAACCAGATGGCTAAAGCACCCCCCTCTCTCTTTTGCTGTAAGTGATACTTAGATTAACAAGATATTTATTATGAAACAAATTTTCCTTCCTGAAAAATCATTACACAAGATGTATAATAGCATTTTGAATTAATTCTCTATCACCAAGGGTGGTATTGTTTCCCACATATTAAAAGATACAGTGCTAATTTTACACTTTTTCTTGAAGTATATTTATTTACTTATCATTCTATCTCTTTTTTTCTTTCTTTGTGTATCTTAGCTGTTTAAAAATAGAGAATTGATCTTATTTCCCTCAGAACTGGATTGTAGAGTTCAAAGTAATTTATAGTGTTTTACAATTAATTTTACAGGAGTGTCAGAAAGAATCATCATCAATTAGTGTGAAAAGCTATTTAGGAACAGGAAATTGATTTTAGAAGCATAAAATATTCATATTTACTTCCCAATATGAAGTTGCATGGACTTTGGGTTGGTATGACCATTAGATACCCCAAGAAAGGATCCAGCAATACTCCAGGCTAAAAGTACTTTATCAGTTATTGAATTTGTGACCCTTGCATGTACTTAGTTGCATTTTTACTCAGCTAGCATTCCTCCATAAATTTCATATATTTATCCTCTTTAAGAGGAATGAATTACATATTTGTTGTATTCCAAAATTAAAGGCCTATCTGAACAGTACACCTGAATATCACAGTTTAGCTTCTCTTGGTCTGTGATCATTGATAGGACTGAAAGACTTTTTATTCTTCAACCATTTTTTTCAAGTGTTCTCAGTTTCACTTCAAAACAGTTTGGCTATAGAGTAACACAGGGAAGATCAGAATACAGAGAAATTACCTATATTGTTTAAACATGGAGAAAGAGAAATGGAATAAGGAAAAACAAAAGTCAATATTTATTTAAAATAAATAGTGTGCTGTGCTAAACAAAGCTGCAACCCACTTTGATTCTTGGCATACTTGAGAGAAGGCTTAGCCCTATTTCATGTAGGAGTGTATGAGCAGGAACAGCAGCCTTTTAATTATTATTTTTTCTTTCGGCACCTACATTAGCTGTGCAGAAAAATAAAGTATTTTCACTCTCCTTTCTCGCTAGACAGCAGCAATAAAATGCATATAAGTCCAGATAGAAGCAGTGAGTCATAAGATTGTATTAGTTTCCTATTTCTTCACCAAAATGCCATGGTTTCTTCACTATTAGACAACAGAATGGTTGGCTCCCCATTGCAAGCAGAAATTATTTTTTGCCATTTACATTATGTAAAAAGATTATATTATGAACTTGTGCAAAAGTCTATACAAGTTTGATACCAAAAATACACGCTAACAAGTATCTGTAGGAATCTTTGTGTGGCTATGATTCATACTTCTTCCTACTACCTTCTTTAAAGGAAATGCCACAACAATTTTTCATAATGTGTGTTATAAACTAATGATAATTTATTATCAGCAACTAGTTAAATATGGAGAAATTTGTAACAAAGGTTGGGTCATTCATCCATGTCTGTGTGTACACACAGAAATTGCCTACACAATTACAAATCTAAATATATGGTATAAGGTTAGAAAATACAGAATCACCTCAACTGATATCATCCATAGATGCATCACACAGATTCATATAGATATGCTATCCATACAGATTATATCTTAGCAGTTCCCATCTGCTTTTATAGCAGGTTTTCCAAAATTCAGTAGTTGATTTTTAAAATGGGAAAGTCTATTTTATCTTATGCTAAGTAGTTCCTATAAAAGGCTATTCAAATTATTCTTGATTGCCATTACTTTGTGCTTGTGGGCATACTGACTTTGCTGTTAGTGGGACAGGTGGAACTTCACATAGCATGTTTTGGATTTCTGCCATAACAGGTTTTTCAACTTTGAATAGCAGAAGAGAGATGAAAGCATGTCAAATTATTTAGGAAAAGCAAAAATAGAAAGCAAAATGACCATAAAACAAAGCAACCAGAGAAACAAAGAAATAATACTTACCAAAAAAATTATATTGACTTTCCATGAAAACATTCTGCAGGCAGCTTATCAAAATTTTTTTAATGCAAAAAATGTCTACATCACCACAGAGACAGGACACACACTCTGTCCGTGATGCCATATCAGATCCCCTATCCGTATGATCTATACTCCATTTAATTCCAGAAAATGAAAAATTATTCATATGGGTGCTAATATCAGCCTTGACCTATGAGTGCCCCCTCTAAACCTGAGTTTGCTTGGGAGAATGCTTCCTGCCCTAGTAAAAGGTATGTACTAAGAAGCATTTGAGCTACAAAGCAGTCTGATATTTTGTGTGAACCAGTCACCAGACCTGCTCAGTTTATTAGTATAAATATAGTCGAAAGGACCATTTCCATCTTTCAACTAACTATAATAAATTGAATTTTAACACTTCAGCATTTTCTCCCAAGAGATGTACAGCTTCTTTATTGAAGCTTCCACAGCAGAAAAGTAATCTAGATGTTTTATTAGGTATGAAGTAGAAGCAGAGTGTATCAATGTATCAAGTTTCTGCTGCTATGGAAGATGCGTAAGAATCCTCATAAGTCAATTCAAACATTTTTTGATTGTGTTAGAATGAAATAGATCTAATTAGTGTGAGCTGGAAAAAAGCTTTTTGAAGCCAGACTTTCTCTTCTCGTGAAAGACAAAAGAAAAGGAAAGAGATAAAAGAATAGAAATAGATTGTGATCACAAATATAAATTAAAAGTTTATGTCAGTAGCATAACTAAACAAGATTTTATTCTTCTTTCCAGAAAGAAGATAATTTTCTACATGATGATATCAGGTAAAAATTCATAACCTAAAAATGATAGAAGTATTATGATCATCATTAAAATGATAGAAATTATGTATCTTAAGGACTGCTCTGTCTGGTATAATATTTGGGAAGAGCTACTCAGTGACAGTTGAACAAGACAACGTGAAAATATGTAATAGAGGTATTCACCTCCTTTAAGTAGTATATCAGACACTGGACTCCAATCTCATATTTTCTAGGGAATATGGCAAGTTAAAAGAAATTTATTCTATTCTACAGGAAAATGAAACACAGAAAAGCAAAAAAAAACCCAAACCAAAAAAAACCCCTCCAAACAAATAAAAAAAAAACAAAAACAAAAAACAAAAAATAAAACCCACCAAAATCCCACACTATACTTTCCTTCAAAGCTTTATGTGAAAAAAGGAAGCCATTGTGAATATTAAAAAAAAACCAAAAAAGCAAAAATCCCCAACATCTTCTTATTTTTTGAGCATCATCCTGATTAGAAGAATTTATGTATTTCTGTGTTTATTTAATTTATCCTTATTTTTTGGGATAACTCTGGAATAATACTGAAATTCAGCTATACTGAAATTCAACCGAAATAAAAATCTAAGAGAACAGTAAACTTTTTTTGTAGAACAGAATAGTATAAATGTTATCTACCATAATTACTTAATTTTGTTTTTAAGTAAATCCTTTTCAGATAATGCTTGCAATTCTGAATATGTTATTTCACAGTACTAACATCTGCAGAATGGGAAGACAAGCTGTGGTTTTCCTGAAAGGAAAAGGGCAGTTTCAAAGATGAGAAATGAATTTTGATTAATCGTTTTTCAGTACTATCCTAGCTACAGAGGTCAGGGGACATTTCTAGTCTTTTTCAAAGACTTTTCAAAAATTTATATCCCATGTAATTTATCATCAAAGGGCTAAAGCATGATTGTTCTAGATAGTCAATGTGAAGGAATGGTATTAATTGATTTTCACAAAGGAAACATGTATGATAGAGGCTGAAGGGGTTTAGAAAAGATAACCTTTTTAGTGATGCAGAATTCTGTCTTTGCAGTGTGAATGATACATTTCATCTCACAGAAATAAAAATATCGTCTTCTGCAGGTTCTATGTGGACACTGCTTCTGGAAGATGGAATTCCTTGCCAGATCACAGAAACTGTAAGCCATTTCATCTTTTATGCATTTAAACCGTTCGTTTCCTATCAAAACAAGATAGATGAGAATTTCTCCTTCAGCAAAAAGTATGCCTTAAAAGAAAAGTGTTATTTTACTGTCTAAGTGTTGTTACTGAAGAAAATACAAATATTTGAAGGATAGAATCATAAAGGTGGAAAAGACTTCCAAGATCATTAAGTCACACCTTTGATTGAATATCACCATGCTAAATAAACCACAGTACAGAGTGCCACATCCAGTCACTTTTTGAACAATTCCAGGGATGGTGACTCTACCACTTCCCTGCAGAGCCCATTCCAATGCCTAACTACCATTTCAATGAAGAAATTATTCCTGATCTCCAGCCTGAACGTTCTCTGGCACAACTTGAGGCCATTTCCTCTCATCTTGTTGCTTGCTGCCTGGGAGAAGAGGATGATCCCCCACTTGGCTACAGCCTCCTTTCAGGTAGTTGCAGAGAGTGTAGCTCACCCTTGAGACTGCTCTTATCCAGGTTAAACACCCCCAGTTCCCTCAGTCATGTGGCTTAGCTTCCAGAGCCTTCTGTATCTCCATTGCCCTTCTCTGGACACGCCCCAGCACCTCAATGTCTTTCTTATCATGAAGGGCCCAAAACCGAGCAGAGGATTTGATGTGTGGCCTCATCAGTACCGAGTACAGGGAGACAATCCCCGCCCTGGTGCTGCTGGCCACATTATTGCTGATATAGGCCAAGCTGTCGTTGGCCTTTTTGGCCACTTGGGCACATGTCCAGCTGCCGCTATGTCCTTTTCTGCATGGCAATTTTCCAGCCACTCTGCCCCCAGCATGTAGTGCTACGTGGCGTTATTGTGACCCAAGTGCAAGACCTGGCACTTCAATGTACTGAACCTCATACCACTGGCCTTGGACCAGCCTGTCCAGACCCCTCTTCAGGGCCTTTCTACCCACTAGCACGTCAACACCCTCCTCCAACTTAGTGTCATCTGTGAACTGTTCTAGTTTTTTCTTTAAAACCTACTTTTAAAATGAAATATAAAACATAAAGTTACTCCCTAAGGTGTTTAAAAACAGAAAATTCATCAGTGGAACACCCCTCTACTATAGCTGAATAAATCCCAGAAACTAAACTAAAAATCTGGTGTTTCAAAGTCAATGCACAATGACTGTGTTTCACCAGCATGTTAATGCAATTGTCCAACCCAATCCAGTTTTATTTATGTTATCTCTTGCAATAGTTGAAGCTGATAAGTACTAACAGAATGAAAATTATTCATCCTTAAAAATGCATACTTCTCTTTTTCCCCCTCTGAATGGAGGACAGAGTTTTAAATTGCATATATTTTCATGCTCTGTTTCTAGGATGTCTCCTAGAAAATCCATTCAGAAGACAGTGGCAGTCCAAAAGTAGTAACTGATGAAACATCTGAGAGATACCTCTTCTTGCAGGTGTTCACTTAATGTTTTCCTTTTCTTACTGCTGAAAATCATTTTTCTCTTGCAAACAAACTGTGATCAAATGCTGGTTCTAAAAAAATTATTCTAAAGGCTCTGATTCTACTTTTTATTAAAGCACAAAAAACAAAATCACACTATTTCCAAAGCAACTGATAATGTTCTTAGAAATAAGTTTTGGTATTCATGTTTAAACACCTACTAAAGCCTATCATTGTAAGAACATGGCATTCCCTTTCATTGAAACCTTGAAATCTCATTGAACATTTATGGTTTGTAAGAATTCAGACTTTTAACCTTCGTGATAACAAAAAACCCCCAAAAAACCCCAAAAAACTAACCAAACAAACAAAAAAAACCCCAAAAAATCCAAGAAAAGAAAGTTTTGTAAGGATTTTTATAAATTAAAAATTATACATGGAGTTTCTTTTTTGAGATTTCATGGTTCGCAAATATTTGGATAATCACTGAATATGTTGAAACAGACTTGAATCCTAAAAATATTCTGTATTTGTTGGAGTTATCATGTCTGTGTAACATAGCATTTCTGATTTGTTATTTCTTAGGCAATGATAATTTTCTGCTTAAAATATTTTTCATCACTTAAGATATCAGTGGTACTTATTTAAACAATTAATCACAAATATGATAAATATGTAAGGATGCTGAATCTTCTAAAGGAGTCCCATATACAAAACTTACTTTCCTCAATGATTTCATTTAAAATTTGCAAAATTTAACACACTCATTGAAATAGCAATCAGCCTTTGAACACCATTTACACAGAGAAGGATGATAAATATTTCAATATGCTGTTGAAACAGAAAATTCCAATTATCTAGACAATGTTATAAACTCTTAATCAAGGAAGCACTTTCAATCTCTTTATCTGAGAGTTCTATTAGGGTACAGTGTCCCGTTAATGCAAAATTATGCTTTGTTTTACTTTTTCTAACTTTAGTGAAGTACAAACATGGTACACCTCTTATTCTTGGGAGAATATTACTGTTGATCATGACATTTCCTGATAGTTCCACTTCTTTTCTCCTTGTGTAAGAAATAATTTCCCTTTGTTTCTGGTATCTTTGTAAATCAGGCAATTTGATCAGCATTTAAATATCTTATGATCAGCATTTAAACATCTGAAATGAACAGAGAAGGCCTGGAATTCTAGTCAAATGTTCAGCAGAGCACTAAGGCAAGCTGTAGACCACATTTTACTATGAATGAAATTTATCTTCTTGGAAGGTTTCCTCATTTTGAAGCAGTAAACACAGAAGGATAATCCATTAAACTGTCTCATTTGATTAAAATCTTAGCAACATTTGAAATGCTATAACTGAAAAGTATGAAAATTCCATTAACACATAGATAAATATACATGTAGATATTTAAGTCCTGATGATCTGTGCTTAGGGTAGATTCTTAAATAGCATTATTAAATTATATGTTTAGAAGACTCTTAGACATAAACAAGACAGCTAATTTTGTGAATTAGGAAGGACAACCATAAAAAATTTAAACCAATATTATCAAATTTTTTTTTTTAATGACACAACCTGTTCAAATTGCTTTCACGATGCATACTTTGTATCAACAAAAGGGAATTAAAGGCTTTAACATCTTTTTTTATGACCTTCCAGGAAGACTGGAACTGCAATTCTTAGATAAATAGTGACTGGAATATTTTGATATTGAAGAATAAAACCACATTCTTCTTGTTAGTAATAATCAAGTTGATTTAAATAATATTTTCTGGAAAATAAATTTAATTTTAGTATCTAAAAACAAGTGTAAGCAAAGTTTCATCAAGCACAATGAAAGAATGCAGTGCTGAGGCAGCTCTATGGATATACTATGGCATATAATTTAAACAATGCAGCTGTCTGGGTCTATTTCCTAAGCATATGGTAAAAATGAAGTTATACAGTCTGGATTTTAAGACAAGTTAAGGATAATTTGAATTTGATATGGTGTAGGTATGCGCAACAGCTACTGAACTCCTCAGAAACATAAAGTAGTAATTTGATTTGTTTATTTAATGCAGAGTTACTGTAGATTATAAAAATGTTCTTTAATAGTAGTAGCTTCACAACACCTCTTCCTTACCTATTCTAATAATTCTTTTTTCACGTGCTTCTAGAGATATCTATAGGTAATTGCTTTCTTAAGGAGCTTTAAATTAATAAATTTATTTTACTTGGTGTTGACCACTAAGGTGAGAAAATTTAGCAGTTATGGTTGGAAAATCTTGACTATTAACAGAAACAGAGTATGAAATTCACTTACTATATATGACTGAAACCCTCCAATTTTTCGATGATTGGTCACTGAAAATGCAATTTATCCATAGGTAAATAACCACATTTCATAAAATTCTTTAACAAATTCATGAAGTGTCTCCATGAATAAAGCCTCTCACGTCTGTTATTGGTTCATTGACCTACACTTCATTTGTTCATTCTCTAGCAATGTTCATGTCTAGCTGCCATATTATAGCTCAGAAATGGCACCTGACAAACACTTTTGTAAGAAACATTTGTATATTAAATTCACAGTGATGAGTCAGAAAAAAATTGAGTCAAGCTGTGATTGAACTCCCCCACAGAGGAAGAGATTTCAGTGACTTCCAAAAGATCTGTTTCTGGCCTTGGCTACGGACAGCGGGGAAGCTCCCTTGGTCTCCTTGATCAGCTGTCAAGCTCATCCTAAGGGTCCAAAGCTTATTATGTATCATATAAGAAATCATCCTACCTAGCAGTTAGCTGCATGGTTATATTGAGTATTCAGGCATCAAACACTTGAGACACAATGATTCTTCTGAAAAAAATATATTGAAAATTTCCATTTGTAATTTCATAGATATGCCTTGCAAATACCAGAACTCTGTCCTTTTAAAACCTAAATGAAGTGGATGCATTTTTGTTCAAATGCCCACATTCTGGGGAAGACTGTGTTCTTATTGTTATACCTATTATCTGAAAAAACCCCTGGTATTGTCAAGAGGAAAGTGTTATGAAATAGGCAAGATACAAAGCAAGGAGAACGCATGTGGGTCTGAGTGAAAACACAAACAGTGTTTCTTTGTCTGTTGTGTGAAGCCATAAAAACAACATTTGTTGATCTATGATGTTTTTGCATTTCCTAATTATATTCTCTGAAATTCTTGTCAATTATTTGAAGGTACTGCTGGGCATTTAGAAAAGCTCTGTATGGGAGTATGGTCAAACATAAATGTAAAATACTGTCTGCGGAATATGAGGTAGGAGGAATAGACTCTTTTTTTTACTGCCTTCAAATAGGAGTCTATTTGCCAATGTATAAGCAAATCTCAAGTGAACTGAAGAACGTACTCCATGTCAAGATTTCCAAGGACCCTCTATATTTCTTCTGCATGGAACAAAGGGGTTTTATTCTGTTCATAATGTAAACTTTATATTTCATATCTTATTTGCATAACAATGAATCCTCATCCTTTCTGCTCATCGAAGATTGCTTTTTTGTTTATGACTTTCTCTTCAGTAGGAAGAAGTATCAATTCATTACTCACAAAATAAAGACTCATTAAAAAAAAAGAAAAAAAAAGAGAAAAGGAACCAACTATGTTGTGTCTTTAATTTAAAACCTGCTTGAGGGCCCTATGGAGTATATTAAATCTGTCTCATTGCCATATATCTTAGTGTACATTTTGCTTGAAACCAGGTGGTTTGTATATTGAACTTTTTAACACTGCAGGGAGGTAAGTATTCACAGCTGGAGTTTTATGCTTCACACATTTTCATGTTTCAGAACAAGGAGCAACCCCTAGGAAAAACTCCTCCAGCATGAAAAGAGGCAGAACAAAGCGTGTCTGTATCTGGTGGCAGGACATGGATATGATGAAGTCACAGATCTAGGACTTGCATATAAAATAGATGCTGGTATAACTGAGACAAAAAGTTGCAAGCAATTGAAGTGTATAGACTGTAGATCAATCACAATATATGAGGCTGTTAGTGTAGAAAAGAGGTGCAAAACAGATTCAAAAAAGGATAAATTGTTTTCACAACTGACAAAAGTTAAGAAGATTTTTACTTTTAAACTACGTTTGAAGGCTGTCCTTGTTACTGAATTACTAGTTTAATGTTTACCCTTGTGTATGTTATTACTCCAAAATTTCCAAATCAGTCTTCCTACAGTATGAATATTTTGAAAATTATTTTTTGACACATAAAATATTAAATTAATAAATTCATGTTTCTGAGGGAGTAATTTGAGATATTAGACTTTTCTTTCTCTCATGCAGACAAGGAAGAATACTGTGTTAGTTCTCCAAGTGATTTAAGTTTATAAAAAGGGAAAGAAAACTTCAACTTATTGGGGCAGCTAGTCGTGTGAAATCATGTTAGAAAAACAAAAGTGGACTTCCAGAAGAAAAAAAAGTTCTATATGTCGTTAACATGCAAGTTTGAAGTTGCTTATTTGATAATTGAATTTCAGTTTTTAGTATACTGAAGAATAATTCCAAAAGACACAGAAACTTGTATATTAATATAGGAAATCAGCAGGGTTTGGAGCTTAGAGCATAAGACATTACCACACCTGTATTTTGATCACCTAACAAGTTTATAATCCTTTACCTAATCAGCCAATAGGAAGATTAATTTCTTGCAAAGATTAAGAAGGAAAATATTTTTTATTATGTCCTTTGTAGTAGAAGCTTCTGGTAACAGAAAGCAAGCTTCAGCCACAGGCTCACATTGCACTGGTTAACTCAAATGCTATCCCTGAAATGATAAAAAAGAGACAGAGAAATACTATTTTATGTATACCTGGAACAGCCGAACAGCATACAATCGTCTGTATGGGCAGTAAAAAGATACATGAACTGATAGAAAGTGTAATCAATGGATCCTTTATGAATTCAAAGTAGACAAAATACTAAATACATATTGATAATTAAAATTATTAAGATAATGGTCAGTCTGATCCTTTGGCCTCTTGCTGAGGTCAAGGATAATTCACATTTTAGTGCAAAACTGAATTTTAAAGTTTTGGGTTGTTTTGTTTGTTTATTTGTTTGCTTTTGTTTGTACTTTATGGTGCTGTGCATCCACCATTCTTTCAGGCCTAAACCAAAGACTACTGAAGTCCATAAGATGGACACCTGGTCTTGTCTCTCCAGACATACTAATATTTTATCATTAGTATTTATGGCAATATATCTGTGCCAGTTCCACTGTGGAAATCCTTCTGTTGACCGTAATGCATAGCTTTTCTTCTCTCTGTGAGGGTTGCAGGCACAGTGGGGAGCATATTCAGGGCAGGGAGAGAGCAAGCACAATGATAAACATAATGATAAATTGTTATGTGTGGTCAATATTATTACTGCTTCTGCCACAAGTGATTTATTGCACACAATATTCTATACAAATGGAACTCTTAAAAACAGAAGGGGAGAGTGGACAATAAAATTATAATCTTATGCAACAATATAAAAGGAAACAAGGTAAAAGTTAATCACAACTCATTGTTATACTGGAGATATATTTTGGTCCAGACAGAAAAGCACTTTTGAAGTACCTTGCTAGAGTTCATAAAAACAGTAAAGTGATGAATTAGATGACATCTTTGAATAACACTTTAAAAATAATAAAGATAAATGAAAGGACTTCCCAGTGTTTCCATTGTTTGAAAGGTTTTTATGATGCATGTTTTATATAAGCTTTCCTTCCATTTTTCCTATGAGACGATTTTATATTAGGCTTTAAAAAAAATTGTAAGATGTTAATAAAATCCACTCCACTGCTTAATATTCTATTCTACTTAGAGTAAACATCTGATCCATCTTGCAGGGAGTCCTGAGGTTTTGACCAAAACCTGGAAATGTGTGCATTATTGTAACTCATTTTCACAAATCTCACTACTGTTTCTTTGCCTGCCTCGGGTTTTGAAAATGGTTATTTTGCTTTCAGGCCTCAGTGGTGCTCCTTGAGAAAAGCCTATATCCTTAGGTTGTTTGCAAGAGCTCATGTGTTTATACATGCATAAGTGGGCTTGTATTTGTATATGTGCATTGGGGAGTGTCAGAGGAAATGGACTTAAGTAATTTGTATTATAATAATCTAGTACTTTAATAATCTATAATTTTTTCATCAAGTGAAAACTTCTATACATTTACCTCAATATATGTTTGTCTGAATAAAGAATGCGTGAACAATCCCTGCTTGATTTGGGGAGAGAACTGAACCACTGTGTGATATATAGATTTAAACCTAAGATAATTGCATTGGCTTCAGAAGACTTATTCTTGATTGACACTACTGAAAGTGAAGGCAGTGTCTAGTCTCAAAATTTTTGACAGCAATTTATTACACCAGTTACTTATCTCACAGTGATTGTCCTTTCAAAAATACCTTTATTTTTATTAATCACCCTATATAAACCATTCTTGGGATCTATATTCTCAATGCAGATTTCAGTAAATTGTGAGGAAGTATTAATGAGCTCAAATATACTTGAAACTCTTGTGCATTATATTTGACTGATTCATGTAAACTAGCCTCTTGGAGTAAAAATTGCACAGTGATGGATACTTAAAATGATTCATAGCAGTAAATAAAACTGCTCCTTTCTGACATAGGTTCAGCTCATTAAATCTCCAGTGGTCATGTTTCTGTGGCAGAAGTGATATTCTATGTAACAATTACCAATTACTTTGGTAAATATAGTTGGTCTGTACAAGAGGACAGCCTCATCTACATAAGACATGGAGCCATTTCCCTGGCATCTAACCTAGGGGGCTTTGCATGTGGTTTTCCTAAAAAATAAATGGCTGAACAGTGCAAGGAGAACCATTTATTAGACACTGCACATTCTCTGTTAAAAACTTCCAACATAAGAGCTGCTGTCAATCACCTTCCACTGAGTAAGATCTTACCCAGATAAAATGTCTAGAGTGCTAAAATCCTTTTCAACTACTTTTGCACATGGAAAGATGATTCCAGATCTGTCTGTATAAATGTTGGATTGTTGCCACACTTATGTAGCTACTGCAACTGCCAACATTTAATTTTCTTTTAGCTTTATACACAAAGAGAAAGAAGGGTGGGGATCTGTGGAAAATGAGAGATCTGAATGTTTTAAAAAGATAAATATATTTAAAAATTCAAAGATGGTGCTAATTATAAAGAATTATAATTATAATCCATTTGGGGAACAGCATGCTTGTTCCTTTAACCGTTTTTGTCACCTCAGTCAGAGATAGTTTAAATTTTAGCTGCAGTTCCTTTGTTTAGGATTTTTCATGCCTACTTCATTTTCTGGGAAAGAAAAAGTGACAAGCATAGTTCAGAGGGAGAGCCTGACGCCTTTGTATCATTGTATTCCTGGAATTTCAGATTTCCATTTCTGAATAAGGAATATCTCACCCCTGGTGAAATCACTATAGCTGAATGACATTGCTTGATAAAGGCCAGAAAGACAGAATTTTAATAAGCACTGAACTGCAGCTCTAAAATAACTTAGTGTGAAGTTTTACATATGTTTACAATGCTCATTACCTTACATACAAATTTCAAAACAAGACAGACTGTTTACAATGTCTGTAATCAGCTTGGTGTCTTGTAGCTGGAGTACTCCAAGGAATGAAACAATGAAAGCACCCAACACAAGGGCCCTTCAACATAATCTGTTAACTACAGTTTGTACCAGACCTTGGTAGGAATGGGAGGCCCCTGGCTAATCTTTTTACTTGGCTAAATGGTTCTAGGCGCAGAGTTCACAACAAAATAATAAAAGCTCAAGGGGCCCTTCAAAACAGCATATATTCAGTACTGAGTCTCCTTATTAAAGAGTGAAGGTCAAAACTATATTGTAATGTTCTTGTGTTTGCATACAATGATTTTTTTCTCCTCATGCATTTGTCAGTGAGGCAGTTAAGATTTTTATTTCACTGTTTTATAATGATGGCATTTATAAGATACATATTGATTTTGTATCATTAAATATTGTAGTGAAATTGTACTCTAAAAAAGCTTTCAGAATAGATTCATTTTTCAAATTTCAGACATGTGAATAAGTCTTAATAAATTAAATTTTCAGTACTTCTTCCACATGATCCTGATGCTGACTATGTTTTTAATGTCATTTTATTTCATGGTGGTTGGAAATATAAAATCCTAGTTTTAAATTTATTATAATCCACTTATTCTTATCAGAGATACTCAATACAAGATGTATGGAAATGGCTGAAATGTTCATGTGTACCTCTCTAGTCTGAAAAATAATAATAATGTGAAAATGCCTTTCATATACTCCTCCTTTCTTATCATTATGAAATGATAGACTAAAACTCCTGGTTGTGAAGGTCAGCCTAGATATACTGATGGCAATGGAACTCTACTGATTTATGCCAGCTGATGTTTTGTATCAGTGTCTGTTATAACCAGAGCTCCAATATGTTTTGCTGTAATCATAACATGCAGTATTAAGCCAACATCTGGTGTAATGCAAAGACTAAGAGTAGTAATTAAGCCTTTTGCCTTTTTAAAAATTTTTAAATATGTGTTAGACTCTTTTGTTTCTTAAAAATACAGGGTAGTATTACTATAAATGCAACCTACCCATTCATGGACCTGTTCTCCCTATTTGCTCCCCATTAGGGCCATTCTACTCAAGAGGTTTAGGGTGAGTCAACCCGCCCAGAAAGTAACTGGAACATACCTGAGAGAGAGAAGATTTATCCAAAAGGAGTACATACCTCCCTCTTCTCTCACAGGTGAGCTGTGAGGTCACTTGGTGTGCTCAAAGCCAAATGCAATAGTGTTTCCTGAGAGGAATGACATCCCAATCACGAAACTTGATGCCTCAAAAATGGGGAAAGAGCAAGAGTGTGTAGTTTTTCTGTGATCCAATGAAAAGGCATGAAGACCAATAAAAGAACTAACTACATAAAACACCAATAAAAATAATGAAATCAAAATGTGTGGGAAATAAGGATATTATATGGCTGCATATTCATTGTTTTTCTGATAGCTAGTTGTCCTAACATGGCTGTATTGTATAGAAAATAGTTTAAAGAAACATGAAGGGAATAGTAATGAAAAGCAATTTATTACTGGGAGGTTTAACATTAATATTAAAAACTATTCTATGTGGAATACAAATTAATATGTAGAATATATTTTATTAACTTTATTATCAGACTCTCTAGAAAGCAAAAATATAAATGAATTTTTTTATGTTAGTACTGAATAAAAATTAAGGATGGAAATTAATGATTCAGAGGCTGTCAATTTCTTTCACTCACATGAAGAACAGTCTACTAAAAAATAGTGATCTTCAAGAATAAAAGAAGAGAGAAATAATTAACTTGCCTTCTAAATCCCCACATCAACAAATCTGTCGATATCCTAAATAATCAGTTCAAGTGTATGTGCTCCATGTTCATGCTTTACTGACTTGTTTCCATGTAAAACATAGTAAAGGAAAGCCAAGTTTATCTTTTTGTGAGACAAAAATCTCCATATATGCAAAATAGATATGTCCTGTACTGTATTTTATCAGCTGTTGCAGTAAAAATCAGACATTTTTCCACTTATTGCTTAATTGCAAGTCATGGCTTATGAATTTCTATTTAATTGCAGTGGTTTTAGAAGCTGAGAAATGATTGTTCTCACAGAGGCACTGACACTGCTAATTGTGATGTGCATGAAATCATCTTTATTGCTGTGACTACTTTATCAAGGCAGCATGTAAAAGTATCATTGTCTCACTAGAGCATGTTTTTTGTCATTGAAGGACCTCAAAATGAAATAAACTTGCTATGGTTAGAGATATCTGCATGTATGTCAAAAATTATACCGTTAGATTTTCACCAAATTACATGCAATATCAGCCTTATTAATAGCTTAAACATAGGCTGTAAGATGCATGGAATGAAAGCTAATGGAATTTGAGCAATCCAACAGAAATGTAGACAAGGTGGGCGATATCAAGAGAACTTGGGCAAAAATATACAGCGTAGGACTGCATTATCTTTTTCAGGCCTCCTACACTTGCAGCTGTTGCACCAAAGAACTGATTTCAGTGGAACTTTAATTACGTTTCAAATACCCTGTATCTTTTTTTTGCAGAATGGAAAACACTTTCTATTTCATGAAAATATAGTTCACATTACCTTAATGAAAAAATAACCACAAACTAGCTGCCACCTAATTTTCCTTTCAGAATAGAGCAGGTAGAAGAAACCCTACCAAATAAGAAATGTCACAGTCTAAATATTAAAGTATTTAAAGATATATTTAAAGGTCCTTAAAGACCACTTTTTATTATTAATCTTGAACACAAAATTGAAATATAATTTTGAATAGCCCTTCTGAGCTTGCTACATCCAAGAGAAGGTGTAACTTTTAATGCCAAATGCATCTTTTTTTAGATTAGACTATTTTCTTGTCTCCATTTGAACTCTTTCAATTCTATTTTGCCATTCTGTCTTTCTTAATGCTTTTCCTCTAATATACTTTCCTTTCTTTCACAACTATTTCATGGTATTCCCTTCCTGTTTCCTTTTCAACTTCACAGGAACTTGTGATTCGCTTGCTGAAACTTTAGCATTCACATGTCCCTCTGAAATCCTTTGAGCCTTGAGGGATTATTTTCCTCTCATATTCCTCCTAATTAACATCTCACTATCCTCCTGGCTTTTCTTCCAGCTACAGCCATGATGACATTTCTATAACCGGAGTAAAAACAGCAGAGGAAATGTTTTGTTTTTATTTTTACATGCAATGCAAAATTATTTCAGCAAACAAGTCAACTGTACACCATCTAGTGCTGGCTGGAGCATTGCTCAAGAAATCAGAATATAGCTGAAGTACACTGTTTCAAGTGACTTTTTTTTTGTAGTTTGAAGAAGGAAATTTTTAATTTACAAATAACAGATATGATCTTCGCAACTCAGTATTATTTTTCCTGTAAGAAAAACTATGTATATCTTTTAAATCCATACAGCATATACCACTAGAGAAAAGCTGCATGAGCATATGCTATGACAGGGCATAATAGAAAATTTGTATCCCTAGACCACATAAGGCCATTCAAAAAACATTAGACTGACTGATTCAGCTGGGAAGACCAGTAGTCCTAGATGTCCCCATCTAGAGGAGAAATTTCTGTACCTCATAGTTTTACCTCTTAAAAAGTGACAATTTATGAATAGTAAATTATACAGAAATTTTTTCACTAGTATTCATTAATGGTTTTGTGATCTTACATTACTACAAAGCAAGCCATCCTTCCGCAAATTTTTCCGTGTTTTGTAATTTAATGAAAACTAAAAAAAAAGTAAATTAATCCAATGATATAAAAAGTCTGGATATTTGTTATGTATTTATGCAATATTTCAAAACTCCTTTTAAATATTCAAAAGGGATCTATCATAACTTAAAGAGTCAGCCAACCTTCAGGATAAAGTTGTTACTGTGAGTTCATAGGATGACCCAATACACAAAAATCCACAGCTTTATCCTCTAAACTTCACTACTTTATTTTAAATTGCCACCAATGTCACAAAAATCACTAGTAGAGGGTACACCTATGATTAATAAAATGAACATGAATTATTATATATCAAGCTTTTACCAATTGCTATCAACAAACAGTAGTGTATAATCAATCAATAGTATGGTATCAATCAATAATACCAATTGGTATTGTCGTACAACCAACGGCAAAAATTTTAATATGCTATTAAAAACTACTAGAATTTATCATCAAGACAACCTATCAACAATATAATAACAGATATACCTATCATAGATTATTTGTATGACTATATAAAAACACAAAAATTAATTGAAATTGATTTCAAAAGGGAACAAACAATCCCAAAAGAGAGGGACAAACTGATCCCAGATCAAGAGGACCCTTGAGCTAAAAAGGTGAGGATAGTCCAAAACAATAAGGAAACAGACAGAGCCTCCCTTTAAAAAATGATCCATGTCCCAGAGTCTTGAATCAGTCAGACATCCCACCTGGTAAGGACTCAGAGGGAGAGAGAGACACATTTTTGGAGAAAAAAGTCTTTTTTAAAACAGAAGTGTAAGAGAGTGTAGTATAGACCTCTTTAAGAAGCTAATAAAAGTTGTTAATTTCTATTTCTCACCTGCAACACAGACTAAAAGATGATGTTTGCTGTTGTTCCCAAAAAATTGTATGAACTGTTTTCCAACTCCTCAGACAATAAGTTGTTACCACAGCCCCATGGTTTTGTCCTAAAGGGTGGTGTCTCAGGATTCTCTGGTTTCTAGGCCAGCTGCACTTTTCAAGTGTGTTTCAGGTTGACAGGTCTAGCTCCCAGGCTCACAGTTCCAGTCTTTCTCTGTTACTATTTTTCAGCCGAAAATTTTCCCCTTCTAACCATGCCACATTTATGACTGGCCACATCACCATAGCTGACTTTTTATTTACTGATGGAATATATTTCCGAGGCACTCAAACCTCCAACAGTCTATTTCTACTCTTCCCCAGAAACAGTACTTCACTGAATTTTCATCAGTGTTAGGTTTTGTTGCAATAGAAAAAAAGGACTTTCATCCTGAAAGCCTAATTTAAACAGAAGAATTTCTATAGGGATGAGTGCAATAAAAATATGCTGAAGCTTTTTTAATCTAATTAGCTATTACATCTGGTACTACTCAAATTTTTGGTGTATCTCTAATGTCTCCCATGCTTCACAGTTTAGTAAACATTAGCAACTTATGCTGTTGATGTCCACCTTTGCTTTCATGGATAAGAGCGAAGGACACAGATGAGGATGATGGAACAGCCTGAAGGCTTTTTGTGTGTCATAGCATCTCACAAGGTGTTTGCAGATAATACATCAGTGAATGAGAATAATTGAGAAACCTAGTTTCAAATAAGGGGGAAAAAAAGTTGCTTTTTTTCTTGTTGAAGATGTGGGTTTGAGAGAAGTTGCAGACCAAGGCTAATGGAGCACTCCCCATGTAAAAGAATTTCAGTGAAAATTAGATATTCTTTTAACATGTCTTTTTAAAGAAACCATTATTTTTTGTTGCTCTTGGAGCCCAAAAAAGGAGAAAATCAAGTTTGCTGAGTGCTTCTCTTTCAAAGAACCTGAAATTTAGTAAGAAAATTGTAACATTTTCTCACATTTATTGCCTCCCTTTCCCAAGAAAGGCTACTACTTTGTGGAAGCACTAGGTTCACTTGTCAGATAGGAAAAACTGTATCTTATATCCACAAGCATAAATACCTGTGGAGAAGATGTTAAGAAAGCTTTAGAAAACTGTCATTCTGTCAGAAGATTGAATCTTTCAATAAACAATATGCCCACCTTGATAGTGGCAGATTCTCAAGAAAAAAAAGTTCATTTAATTAAAGCATTCACACTTTCACATATTAATATCTAAAATATAATAAAAATTAGAGCTATTTGTTTTTTAAATGGATTAATACTCTATAAATCCAAACTAAGTTGCTTGTACACCATTCTTTAAAGCTGCACTAAATAAAACATAGCATTTAATCTGTACTGAATAGACGGCAGACTATAAACTGTGGTTTGGGTTCATCCTTTTTGCAGGTTAGACATGATCTAAATTTGGTTGGCTTCTCTCAGACATCTTTTGATGTATTACAATTGAATAAGTCCAAGTTCTTGTCCCATATTTCCTTCATTACCTGTATACCCACAAAAGAAATAACTTTAAAATGAAAGCCATTCTATTTTCAGAGCAGGTTAATAGTTTTGGAAGTTAAGGTGGATAATTACTTGCAAAAAACCAAGTGTATAATGTATTCCAAAAACCAGATTATTATATCTCCGAGAATGCAATATAAAATGTAAATGAACATGTTCTGTAAGGAATATCAAAAGGACTCTCTACACAGAAGCAAACCATGTTTCAGCATTCTTTCCTGTTTCCAGCACATCATCTTATGGGATGATTATTTTATCTTAGATTTTTAAACATTTTATTTATGTCTTTGATTTTTAAATTGGTAGGTAGAATTTTATAAACAAAGATATTTGTCAGAAATTTTATTGCTCCTAATTCTAAGTTGCAATCACTTGAATGAACATTTAAGTTGCTTTGGAATTGTATTTCCTTTAGATATTAAGAACTACTTTTTGATTATACGCTAATATCATAAGAAATATAATTGACCATAAATTTCCAATGGGAATTTTATTGATCAGTCAGGTTTTCTAAAGTAAGTTGACATTTTTTAAAGTCATACTCTCTAAGTATATATGTGACATCAATTTATCTTAATCCTTTAATAAAGTGGTTAAACCTGGAACGAACTTTCACAAATAATATAATCTCAAGAGTTAATTAACAACATTTGGATAATAGTAACAGAAGTTAGCAACTCAGCTCAGGAAGCAAAGAGCAGAAAGGATAGCCAAAAAATAGTTTTAGATGGTGGGTACTGTATTTATAATTGTAAATCACTTTTCCCATTAAAATTCTTTTCATTAGGTTTTGTATTTAGAAACAATATTGATTGTTTACTTTTTATTTGTTCTCTGCCAAAAGTACACGCTTATTTGACCTTCTCATTCATTATTCCTAGTGATAAGAGAAGGATGACTCATCCAGAAAGATATAGCACAGATATAGTGCCATGTGGAATGAGAATTTTAAAAAAGAATTATTGTTATCTGGAACAATTCAGAAAATAATTTTTAAATATATCTATAGAGCAATAACTCTTACTACTGAGGTTCTTCAGTAAAACTGAAAATACCTTTGAAATACAGAATAATGAGTACCCAAGAATTTATTAACACGACATAAAATTAGTTTCCAAAATATTTTTCTCTGTAGCAAACACCTTTACAAAATATTAAACAGAATTTATCTATTTGAAAAATTTACAGTAGAGTTCTGTGAGGTTAGGATTTAAATTTATAAACAGATTGTTGCAGGAATGAGGGCATTTAAAAATAACAGTTAGAGTGTGCACATGCCTATTTTTGTTTCTAGATTTAAGAACTTATTCAAGTGGCAACACTGCTGAAGGCTTTTTCACCCTTTATATGTCTATTAATTTCAATGAAATTATTGGTTGGAAAAGCACACGGGGTGCTTAAGGTCATGGATGTAAAAAAGAAAAAAAACCTTTAGAAATGTAAAATGTTCGAAATAAATTTTTGAAACAATAAAATCATGTACATCAAAATCATAATTTATTCACAAATGAGTCAAATGAGATGCCATTCAGGGCATAATTTGTGATGCAATTTTAATTTAAAAATTCATGTCAGGGAAAAACTCAAGAAATTATGCACAGTATAATAGAAAACAATGACTTCTTTCAAAGAGTAATTAGTGTTATAGAATTAAATTCTTTCCAGAGGAAAGGGTTGGGACCTTGGTTGAGCAAGGAATACTTTCAATATATACCAATGTTTTGTACACAAGAATTAGAAGCTTCATGCTAATATTGTTGGGAAATGCAGCTGAAAGATGAAAAGTAAATGCAAATAAAATGCCACTCATAAAACTTACATGTTTTTAAACTGTTTATGACCTTTTATTTGGTCTTTTAATTTTGTTATTAATTTTTCTGAGCATTTTAAGATCATTTTGTCTGCAATCATTGCTGCTCCTACAGTTTCACTATTTCAACTCTTTGAGGTGCAGGAACCTTTTATGACATAGCCACCTTTCCTTTCTCCCATGGTAAACCCATGTTTGTGAAATAAATATTTGCCTAAAATTGCCACTTCTAATAAGAATGATTTAATATAAAAAGGTTAATTAGATTAGCAATGCATGTCATGATCATTGGTCCTCTGCCCTCTTGTAGTTCTTGACTTTGGTAGCCTTTTCTGATCTGTCTGTCTCCAACCATTCTGTCTCCCATATGAGTAATTTCGTGGATTTCTCAATAAGTGCTTCATGTTTTATTGCCCCTCGGATTATTAGGCAGCCTCCCTGTTTTCCCCAGAAAAAATTCATTATAAAAATTCATCTGGTATATCTTTTCTGAGTTTTTGTCTTCTTTTGGAGTCTTCCAGGTGGTGACTTAAAGACCTGTCTTGTCTACTGCTTCCCCTCATTAAAACTGGAATGACTTCCTGATTACAAATGCCCTCCTGTGGCTGCTTTTCCTTATGTATTCCTACACAGCCAAGTTTGTTTCAAATTTATTTGAAGAAGCTTTTCTTCACTGGAAATATTTTTTCTCTCCACAGTATGCATTTAACTTTTCTTCCATTTATATAGATATATATATATATATATACACACACACACATATATACACACACACACACATATATATACATAAAAGTATGTATATGTATATGCATATGCATATGCATATGCATATGTATATGTATATGTATATGTATATGTATATGTACATGTATATATATGTATATGTATGAGTTAAAAAGAAATTTTAATATATTGAAAAGAGTAAGACAGCTATTTGCAACAGTCACATACATTATATTGCTCTACCACTAAGAAGTAGGTGTACTTAAATACCTTCTAGCAAAAATGTCTTGCTTAAAGATATTATTTACTGTACCATTTCTATATTCATTTCCATTCAAGAGTTGCACATGTATGTATGCCGTAATACAGCAGGAGTTTTTTTATTCTTAGAGTTCATATCAATCTTCGTGGACATATAGTACTTAATTTCCACTTAAATTGTTTTAGGAAATGTTTCATGCCTGTGGCAATACAAGAAATCCAGGAGTAAGTTTTCAGTCCAGCTATGTGATATACCTGAATGATAAACCTCCAAATGAATGGAAAATTATTTTTATGACTTGGTGTTATTTTTAATAGCCTTTACTGATTTTTAAGACACTATCCTCACTGAAAGGGTTTTCAGGGAACCAACAGGCTACCCAGGTAAAAGACTGAGTAACTGTATCTGAAGGGATTTAAAAGATGTGTAGACGTGGCATTTAGTCACATGGTTTAGTGTTGGACTTGGAAGTGTGAGGTTAACAATTGGACACAATGATCTTGAAAGTCTTTTGCAGCCTAAACCTTTCTGTCATTCTGTGATCATGCACAAGGATGTAGTATTCATTTTATTAAATGAAATGTTGTGGTGCCTTTTTTAGGAAAGCTGGGTTTCCTGAACGTGACATCTTTGACTAAGCTGTGTATTTGCATATTTCAATTTGCTGTTTCAAATCATCTTAACATTTTATATTATTTTCTGCATTATAGTATATTTTGAAACCTACAGTAGCAACTAGCTAACCTACCTATGACAGAATATTTTATGGAAACTTTTAATTACATTCAGTAAATGCACACTAATAATAAGCTTTACTGGAAGAAGTTTAAGTCCCATTCTCAAAGGAGGCTTAGCCAATTGGAAAGACAGTTTCTATGAAAGCAAAATGCATCATTTTCAGTATAAAAACCAAAAATTAATTTTTAACTCATTAGACTTTGCATGCTTATTGACTGTACATGTGAATATATAATAGTAAGTGGGAGGAGGAGGAGGATCCAAATTAGAGGACTAGAGGATCCAAAACAAACCCCAAAGTGAGTAGTGGTCCACCTAGAAGCTTGAAAAGGAAAGAAAGACCTCTGCGGCTTGTACAGAGGTTTTTCAAGGTGATGAAAATATAGAGCATTGTCCTGATTGTATTTGTAAAATGTTGGAGTTTAGTTGTCTAATATTTTTTTTCCTTTTTGTAAGTGACATGCAAACTATTTCCCTTAACTGTCCAGTACTTCATGCATTTGGCATAATTTCTTGTCGGTTTGGAGTAAATGCAAACTTATTATCTCTGTCATTCCAAGTAGATAATACCTTTACTCTCCCTTATTGTGTCAGGATCCTGGCAGGGCTCCTTTATCTTGTTCCCATCTCACATAACCATTCTGGAACACAAGCAACTGACCTATCCATAGAGATCCAGGTGGAGTCCAAACAATGGCACAATGAGCAAGGAATTTTTTGACTATTTCTCTGTGGAAACACAATAAAAAATCTGTCTCTCATATGATTTCATCATACTGTGAGCTCAGTCATCTCACCAACATGCTTTGTCTTCAAGTCACGTGGTTTGTAAATGATTTCAAGAAGGCGACTTAGCCATCTGCTCCCTCTGACAAAGAGCAGCTATTGTTGTTAGGTATTTTCACTTTCTCGTCTCTAAAATTTCAAAACCATCTCTTCTTCAAACAATCTGTTCTATACCATGATTACTTAAACCACTAGAAAGTCTTTCACAGTTCAAGCCTGAAGTTTCTTATTTTTATTCAGTGTAGATTCAACACCAAGTATTATCTTTTGTGGATTCAAAGGAGGAACTATTTCCTTTTGCCTTTCAGAAATACTTTATTTGTTTGAAGTCTGTGTGATCTTGTCTCAGTCTTCTACTTTTTAGATTAGTGCACTTCAGTTTGCCTTCCCCATTCTTTGTTTTGTGTTCCTCTAGACCATTTCCTGACTAATAATTTTAATACAACAGCTCAGCCCTTAGTGTAAGAACGGACACAAACATCCAGCTCCAGGTTTAGCTGTGATAAGATATGACTTGCTTTGTACAACAATATGCAGGTTCCTAGTTTTCTGTATCTCATCTCAATCTCAGTTTTTCAACAGAACTGCTGTATACACTTGTCTTGGTATAAGAATAGTCATCCAAAGACCCTTTATGTATTCTTTGATTGTCATGGAACAGAGATAGATTACCTTAAATATGAATGTCTATGTTTAAGACATGTAAATTCGACTATGTGCATTCTACTTCATAGGAGGAAAGTTGCATTTTTACCCCTGGTTATAAGCAGTCAGAGGAACCTAGCAAAGGCAGCATAGGACTGGAGCAAACTTTCACCAGTAGTTAATAAATAAATGTTCTTAGTATATCCCAAATTTTCTTTTTAGCTCACAATAATTTTAATGAAAACAACAGATACAGTTAAATCAAATAAGCTCTTAAATATGAATATTTTTTTCAAATTTAGAACAAGTAACAAGCTTAAATACAGTCTAAGAACATTTTGCTATATTTAACTTAGATTACTTTAATTTTTTTCTCTGTTTAAGTGATTTGACAACTGATGATGTGAGAAGCAGGTAAAGGTTCAAAGCTGGGGTCCTGGGCAGGAGGACAGAAAATTTTTAACAAAAAGAAAGCTTTCAAAAGCATAGGAGTACTCGGAGTAAACTAGCGGTAGGATGGTGCGTTCAAGTACTTTTATATTGCAAACCTTTTTTAAGAGGTGAATAGATTTTAGAAAGCAGATGAACTATGTTCCATTTAAACATATTTACAGTTAGACAGTTTCCTTCTAGTCTCTGCTTTGGAATTCTTAATCTTTTTTTTTATTTTAAATTTTCTTTCTTATACGTTTCACTATTCCTTTCCTAAGTCTAGGAAAGTCTTTGCACTGGATCCACATGGCTCTATCCACCAGTACTATTCAGTTTTCATCTGTTTGGAGAAGAATGAAATAGTCATTATGCTTGTTAAGATTACTCTTATTAATTTTTTTTTGTTGTGAACAAACTGTAATGAACCATGTTACCTATGTTTCCTTTGCTAGGAAAATATTCACAATATTCATATTTATAATTATATATTATATTTAAATATAATATTTATATAAAGATGTTAGTTTAATATCAGATACTTGGCTAAATTCATGTTGCAACATGCCCTTCCTCTATTTTCTTTGCTGTCTTCATCACGTACTTCAACAATTACTTTAAAAGCTTAAATAAAACCCATATCAGGTTAATGATTCATAGGCTTTCTCAATCACATCTTTATTGAGTAAATATTGATATTCCATCTTCTATTATTTCTTGATAAAGACAGGTTCATTAAAACACCTTGTTTCTGGATATGTAATTTCCTATACCAGTTTCTTTTCAATCTTTCTGTGGTAAATCATAGGTTCCCCTTTACTCATGGAAGTCATCCCTGTCACCCTCCTCCACCAGAACTCGGCCACACAATCCCAATACAGAGTAATTATTATAATTTGCTTGCTTCTCATGCAACACTGGCTCAAAAATATTTTAATTCTATAAACTTAATCTCATTTTTAATAAAATTAAAATATCAAAGGCAAAAATAAGTTTAATTACATTTAAACACTAAGGTTCAGGAGCTGAATGCCTAAAACTGAGGTAATGCAAATGTGGTGGAAAGTTCTAATTTGATAGTTTCCTGTATCTGTTTTTTTGCAATCATTAATTAAAAGAGAAAAGCACTGAAACTTCTGTCTGTACAATCCTAGTTTACACTGCTGTGTATCCTGGGCCTTCTATTACCAATAGTTTGCATTGAACCTGTCACTTAGAAAAGGTATCTGGAATAAAACCAGCTGGAGAATAAGGTGTTCCTGTGCTATGTACTTGTTCCATGAAACTTACTGGTTCATAGAGATGAAAAATAAATCTAGGCTATAGCCCACAGGGATGAAAAGTTCATTATTCTCTTGCCACTAAAATAATTGTAGCAAAATCAAACTGACGTAGACCAAAAACATATTTCAGAAAGGCGGTGAGTTACATTTTTTCTCCCAAAAGGTGCAGTTTTTTCAAAAAATCATATCATCAGCATACTGGTTAGAAATTGAATGAAATATAGGCTGTTGTTATGTGTGAAATTTTCTTAGTATGAATGATCTTTTGTGTGTTCATCAGCTCCTTCATTGCTGCTATCTACTGTTATGAGAAAGAAAAGAGAATATCTTCTCCCTTCCTCGTGTGTCCCTCAGTAATATTGCCTCCCATAACCCACAATAAATAAATTTCATGGGAAAGAGCAACCTTCTTAAGAATGCAAGAAATGTTTTTCTTGCATTAACCTTGGTCTGGCTGATTACCTGGCTCAGTTATCACAACAAACATATAGCAATAACCTAGAATAATTATTTCTGGAGTTGCCTGTAACTGCACTTCTAACTGTAGTATATAATGTGGGTAATTTTACAAATAATTAATTCTAGTAACAACTAGATAAAAATTGCAGGTGAAGTCTGGAGCAGTAATTGGTAACTTAACACAACAATATAATCTCTTATTTGTTTTGCATTCTAGGAGAGGTAGTTCTATTGAAAGTGGGAAGAGAAACACATCTCATTCAAATTACTGAAACTGAGTAGTCTTGTTTTCTGGGTTCAGCTGGGCATCCATCCTGGCTGTGTGTTGGCAGGAAAGTTGAAAACTTTGTTAAGGTACTACACACACAGGCAAATACACACATTCATGTTTCTCAATGCTCATATTTTCACTGATGCAACTTTAGGTGCACAGTAAGTGACAAAGCTCAGGTAATGTTCAATCTTGATGAATAGGTGAAAAAACATGGAATGTAACATATAGTACACTTTCCTCAAAGTTGAAACAAGCCCATAAATCCGCATTCTAGGACACAGGAAGATGTTCTGAAATGTCACAATTGTGATAACTATTATGAAATTTTAAGTTCTTGATTCAAGACAATGGTTGAGTCACATTGAACTGGTTTTCAGTGCTTGGAGGAATAGGTATTCTATGATGAGCTTGGGGGCTTTTCCCTAAATTATTGCAATTTTGAAACTCTGAAATTAGTATTCCCTTGGCAATTTTCTTTGTGAGAACACACACACTATGGTAATGCAAATAGCTCTTAAAATTAATCATAAATGTTTAATAGTGAGTACTGAAAATAACCTTAAAATATAGCTAAATTCTTTGCATTTAAAATTAACTGACATTTTCTTTAAAAGCACTGGCTTTTTTATTTATAAATATGCCCTCAATATCTCTTTGTTCCAAAATATGCAGAAAATGTCTCTTTACAAACATCAAATCATTAAATATTTCGTCTTTGGGGACATGTTTGTAGATTGACAAAATCATTCTTAATTCACACAATTTTGAATGCATAATTTAGCATGACATTTTTTGATTAAATTCTTAGTGATGACAAAAAAAGAAAAAATATAATATTTCCCACATCCCTCTTCAAAAAGGTAGGTAAGCACTTTATTTTTCTCTTCTTTTTTCTTTTTTCCCCATTTAGATCTAAGTCATTATTGCTCTCCCATTAATCCCTAGTAGCTAAAAGTTTGTATTTTTTTTTCCTTTATTCATAAGGTAATGCATTTTGAAGGGATAGTGAAATATAATACTGTTGCCCCCCAGGGAAGATTATAAACAAAATGGAAGAGCTCAATTACTTTGTCTCAGCCATTTTTCTAAAGGTGATAATTTGCCAAAGCATTTCTGAATTATTTCATATACTTTGAGTATTGTATTCTGGTGTTGGATAAGCTTTTATGAAGAGCTTTAAATATATCACTAGTAAATGTTTACTCAGTGTTTTGCGTTTGATCTTTTTTGTACAATCCTTATACCAAAGCTGGAATTTATTTTCAATGACTACATATAAATGCAGCACACGCTCTGTGTCCTAACAGATGCCATCTGTAAAAGCATTTACTTTAAATTAGTGGAATAAGTAATCAAAAGGGCTTTGTACTTAATGCAGAACTTTTGGTGACTATTAAATACTCATTAGAGGGTGTTTTTGCTGTAGGACTGTCAAAACCAGCAGGACGTTTATGTTAGATTTCCTGAGTGGGTCAAGATTGAATATGATTTTACAACTTAAATAACATAAATGAATGCAGGTTATTTCAGAATTTCCAGATGTTCCTTAAACTCCCTGCCTCTAAGCAAAACTTACAGCCAATTTAAGTTTTGCAGCAGTATTACAGTGCAGATTTTTGCTTCAAAAACTTAACAACTCTCTTGTTACATTCTGCTCATTTGTGCCTTAACCATTACAAATGAAAAAGATGAATACTATTATATTGGGAGTTTCTCCTTTTAAAACACGTATTAATAGATTGTTTAGATCGGTCTATCGAGAAAAGGCTTTTGGTGGGACAAAAGTTCGTTTCAAAAGTTCCTTAAGAAATCTTCACGAATGTTCCTAATAAAATCGGGTTGTCTGTCCATATTTCAGATGGCTTGACTAGTCTTAACTGAACTTTATTTAAAAACTAGATAACTGCTAAAATCATGTTCTAAATGTAAATAGAAGTTTGTAAATTAGCTGTACAGGCATAAGAATTTTCAATATTGTAATTAAGACTTCTACACTCTTATATAAAATTTATGATACAGTGATTTCAGGTACATCTACTTGTTAGTTGTTGGGGTTTTTTAACATAGCAGATACTTATCCTAATTTCAACTTTTGAAGATGGCAACATGTGTTAATAAGAAAGCAATAAACATGGATCAAGACCCAACTTAGAAGGTGTTACAAAACCTGCTTAAAGGCAGCCTTTAATCAAGACACTTTTCTAGACAAACTTTCACTGGAAAAAAACAATTCAGAGGTTTTTCAGTGATAAGATAAAATGGCCTCATCAAAGTCATCTTTGAATACCCAAGCTCCAATGATAGTGAATACCTGTAAGGAATACCAATTATGTTCTGAATAAAAAATTCAGAATATTAGGGCTTTTTACAATAAAAGCAGTTTTTAATAGTTTAGCTCCAAGACAAGATGCAGAATTAGTGACAAAAAGAAAATAAGCACGAGAGACAATACCACAGACCATTAACCCTGGTCCCTGTGTCAGCTGCAGTTGTTGGGTCCCAGATCAGGACCAACAGGAATAGCTCCTACAATTTCATTTAAGTATCACTGTTTAAGATACGTAAGAAGTTTTATGACTAAATATTCAAGAGATTCAAACATTAAGTTAAACTATGGGTTCTTTTAACTAGTGAATGCAAAGAATAATTAAGTCTGGAAATGGTGAAGGCAAGTCAGTTCACTTTAATTTCTGTCTACATATTTTAGGATAGTCAGTGTTCACATTTGCATTCTCTTCCTTAGGAACCTAGCATAATTCAGTTTGGAGACAACCACCTGCTAGCAGCATGGTTAGGCCGGATCTTGAGGACTTTAGCAAGTTCTGAAAATATCTAAGGGCAGAACCAATATGACCTCTCCAGGCAAAGTGTCTTTTGTGAAAAAAGCTTGTCCTATCCAGCCTGAACCTCTTTGGTTTCAATTTATGCCTGTTGTCCCTCGTTCTCTCACAACGAACCACTATGAGACGTGAAATTGTCCTCGTAGTAATCTTCTTGCTTCAAGGGATGCCCCAAACTCGTTGCTGCAGCAAGCTGTACAAACTCTCTCAGCCTGTCCCTGTGGGGCAGCTTACTCCTATCATCTTGGTGCTTTTCCGCTAAACTTACTACAGTATTTTGATGTTCCAAACTAGCGTGTGTGAGTGAGGCAGATGAGGCAGATAAAATTTTTCTTTGCTTCCTTGATGATACTCTGGCTGATGCAGCCCCAGATATTTTTCCTGCCAGGGTTTGCTGAAGGTTCCTTCATGTCTCACTGTGCCCAGTGGCCCTTCCCCAGATCTGTTGTCTCAGTCCATCCCAGTCCTGATTCTTTTTCAAAGCTACGTGAGTTCTGATTTAAACAATTGAAAACACCCCAATCTTCCTCCAAAAGAATCCAAACCAAATAGAAGTAGTGCTACAGACCTAACCATTTGCCATATAAACCATGGATGGATGCATTCTTCTATTCAAGAAAAATCCATACTTGTTTCTATACAGGTAATCCCACTGACTGAAAAAAAGAGAACATGCAACACTCATTTTAAGGTGCTCAAATGGATCCCTACATTTAAAAAAAAAAAGTTCCTAGAAGCTTTTATTTTTACTTATGTTTCCAGGACATTTGCTATTAAAGGATGTAAACTTTCCAGCTAAGTCTTTCTGTTTAAAAGCTAATTAAGGAATTTATGAGAACTCAAATAAGAAGTGTGTCCCAGGGGCAGACTCAATGTGTATTTCTAAAACTAGAATCACAAAAGTTCATTTCATCTGGTTCAGCTACCTCAAGTTCCTCAGATTTCAACCATGTGCTGCTCCTGCACATATATCTACATCTGAACAAAATATCAGCAACAAAGCAAACACCTTTAACCAAATAAAAAAAACATTTTTCATACAATTAAAAGCAAATGAAGCACAGAATCAATTTCAATTAGTCTCAGTTGTAGGAGATTTTACACCAGCTCCCAACTGCATTCCAAATTTCTGTCCTAACTATCGCGTTTTAAGATATTATGGGGAAAAGGCATAAAAACCACAGTATCCATCCTGGAAACTGATACTGGCTGATTAATTGAAGCAGGTTGTAGAAGATTATAGTTTTTTATTCCCTATGAAATGGATATTTGAAATGGAGAGTAAAGTTATCTTGTCGCTGTATTTTTTTCCTTTATTTATCCAGCAGTCCTTTCTTGCCTCTCAATATTTGTTTTGTAAAAAATAAAAGGGACCAAATCACTTCCTTAAATATTTATGATTGCTTAGGCCACAAATTAAGCCATTTCAACTCAACTTGAAGGTAATTCTTTCCCTCACTCAGGAGGTCATTAAGTATTAAAGGCTATGTTTCTTTGCATTTTACTCTTAATGTTAGTCTGAAGAAAAACCATCCTCACAGAACCAAGACAATAGCAAATTAATGACTTTTAAGTTGTTGGTTAGTGCACGGACATGTCAGACTTGAAGCATGTCATTGATCCTTTAGGAAACAGAAATAATGTTCCCATGAACATAGGGACATGAGCTCTCTGTGGAGTATGCATGGAGATATGACATAACTGGATGTAAAAGAACCTTTTATGAAAAGTGGGAGTTTTAATTTCTTTAAGCTTGTCTGGGACTCAGACTTGATTAACCCTAAATATATGTAAAGTTCAAAATAGAAGACAAAAATAGTTATCAGTAGTGAATAATACCTAAGTTGTGTGGTGGTGGTGGTTGTTTTGGGTTTTTTAAATGTTTTTTCCAATTAAAACTATTTTTGGAGCCTGATTTTTTTGCAGTCAATATTGTATATTGTTAAAAACCCCAAATTTTAAAATTATTTGTCAAGGAGTCTACTGCAAAATGGAAAGCTTAGAGTTTTCCATTCTAACATATTTAGATTCCTCTTCAAATAAAGTGTTGTTCTAAAATATGGAGGAATAACAAAAATTAATTTGTTTTATCCAAGAACTGTAATTGCCTGTCTTGCTGAACTGAGTTTTGTCTTACATTAGTTAAAATCAAGCCTGGTCTGTGCACTAACTAGTACCTGTTTACCTAAAGATTTCAGCTGATGTTTTAAAAATCCTACAGCTGTTTGCTTATGCATGTTTATTTAACTACAAGAATGATTTGTTGAAAGGGAATTTTATTTGAGCTCCTGTAAAGAAGGGTCATATGAAACTGAAATAAATGAATTTTGAAATAGAAGACACCTTTCTGTACACATTTTAGCACCAATTTACTATGATTGACATATTTATTTCTGTGTAGATAATGCCTTTCAAAATGGCATAATGTAAATATTTTGCACTAAGTAAATATTGTTTCATTTGAGGATAGAAGAAACATACAGTCAACAGGAAAACATACTGAATGTAAAGAAATAAGGGAAAACTGAAAGCAAACACCTTTTTTTTAATAATTTTTCTCCATATCAACTCTATTAAACTTTTTTGGTTTGGGCTGTGTTTCCCCTTCTTCAGAGCTAGCAGGTAAGTTTGAGTAAAAGTTTTTGAGCTATGTGTCAGTGTACATGTTACCAGAATGAGAACTTTGAAAGAAAAACAACTTTAATATTTCTAAATTGCCCACATGTATGGGATTTTTTATTATTAGTTATTGTTAGTTTTTATCTGCTTTAACATTATTAGAGGGGTTATTTTCTGAAATATAAATTATGTCCTAATCAATTTATGCTGCTTTAGCAAAAGGAAATCACTGCAAAATTGAGCCCTATTATAGTCTGAATATTTTGTCAAATATAAGGCACAGGTGGTCAGCCTCCACATATTTTTTAAAAGTAGACTAGGTCACTTCTGTGCCAGGCAAGTTTTTGTAGAAAGCATTTCCTTTTCCTGAAAGTGAGATTGAACTGCTAGTTGTCAAAAGTATCGTTGCCAGATGAAAACCAACTTCAATAATCTTCCTCCAACTTCCCTCCGCCACATTTTTTTTAATGTTAACAATTTGTATTGCAGTGTAATGATGAGAAAGCATGTGGAAATGCCATGGTTGAACAGCATAAATGGAACTTTATATTTCTTTGCATTGCAGTTTTCAGTTCTGAGACTCCATTGAGTCCACCTATTAGAGCAAGGAAATCTCCATACAAAAAAAAGATGGAGGGAATAAATTATTCAATATTTCTTTTGGCTCCCCAAGATAGGTGGTGATGACAATGATGAGGATGATGATTTTATATCCTGTTTCAAGAATGGTAATGTTTTCAAGGTTTAACTCAGATGGTAGACACAATGAGGGCAGGAAAGAAATTTCTCCTTATGTATTCAGGTCTTTTCCTCTGTCTACTTTTATTTACTTCATTTTTTTTTAAATTCTCAGTAATTTCTTCAGAAAACATATAATCTCTATTTTTAAAATTTTCATTGAATATTAAAGGGAAAGAAGGAAATATTTTAAAAGATTATTCCGACTGTTTTACACAAATGTTGCCTCATACTTTAATGACTTATATCTAGACTTCACTATCAGTTTGCAAACTATTTTTAAATGGATAGAATTTGCATGACTATGACTCATTTGATAAAAATCCCTCAGGGACAAAGTTAAAGGAAAGGATTAGGCAGGAAATTTCAGGCTATAGACAAGTAACAGACCGCTTTGATATAGGTCTGACCAAAGGTGAGTAATATTATTTAAATAATTCAGTTTGAATAATTGATTCATATAATTCTCTGAACAGAGGTCCAGTAGTCTCCTGTATCATTAAATCAGCTTGATTAATCAAGTACAGACTCACACATAAACACACATAAACTTTTTTTTCTGAAAAGCAAAGGGTTTTCTGGGCTGTTGTAGTTAGTTAAATCCAATAAAACTATTAAGTGAAATTCAAGAGAAATTTTTTATTTGGTGGAATTAATTTAGTTCATTTGTTCTTTTATTATGATGTTCCTTTTTTAAAGAGACTTCTTGTAAAATTTAGTGGTTAAGTAGAAAAAGAAAAATATATTAACTTTTCATTACATCAGCTCTTGATTATTTGGGGCATTACAGTCCTCCTTAACTTCTGTTTAATGTATAATAATTATGTCATATATATGGGTACAAATACTTAACAAATTTAATCAATGATATTTTATCATCAAAGTGTGGTTAAGATACATTTATTTAATAAGTAGGATTTATTTTAGCTACTCTGGTTTTACTTTTTTCTTAAACTTTTTAAAGCATAAGAAATAGAGGCGTCAAAAGGAAATAAATGCTTGAATTGTATAAAGAATCATCCTTCATGTGCAACTGTCATAGAATCATTAAGGTTAGAAAAGACCGCCAAAACTGAGTTCAACCATTAACCTTTTACTTCAAGCTCCTTAGATTATATTGCCATATGACTGATATCTGAAGTCAATAGTAAAGGTTCACGCAACAGCTACAGGTAGCAGAGAAAAATGTCAGTTTTATGATAAAGTTGGTATAAAATGAATGGTGAAGGTATTGTACTTAAAAAATCTCAGATCCAAAACTAAAGACTGTGTAAACAATTCGCCAAATGAATCCTCAGTTTAGTGTTGAATGGCTGTAGTGTATATGAAATATTGTCATAATTTCCATTTCCTTTGGTAGAACAACATTCAGTTCTTCTCACAGTAAACAATACATTTGCACAATAAGCCAATCAGTAGAGCTAGAAAACTGTCTCTGATATGCTTCAAGTAATACACCATTTTCTTTTTTTTAATCACAACTACTCCATTCAAGAACAGATGGGTTATCACTTTTTTTAAGTCATAACAATAACATCAGCAAATTATTAATAGCATGATAATTGATCTGTCATCAGAAGGAGTAACCTTCTTAAGTTGATGGTGAAACAGATGTCTAGGACATAAAAACATAACTTTTTTTATTTTAATAAACCATCTGAATGTGTTACTAGTGCCTAACTCAGGTGTAGATTTTAAAATGCAGTAACAAAAAAAAGAAAAAAAAAAACAACGCTGGCTATCATATAAATCTTCATTATCTTATATTTGTTTAGCTGTTGATTAATTTTTAAAGCAAACAACCAACTATTTCCTTACAATTGACCAGGCAGAATGTTTAAGCTTCAAAAGCTGTAGCTTCATTTAGAATTTCTTTCTAAGCAAACATTTCTAAGTGTGTGTTTCAGCAGCTGTCTTGTCAGGTTTCTGAAAGATAAAAATTAAGGCTCTACTATATTTATTCCATGTCTTCTCAGTGAGTGATCTAATAGGAGAGTTAATTTTATTTTCTGTTTATTGGGAATAAGGCTTATCAAAGACGCCGTATGTAAGTAATTACGAGAAACTGTCACGCAGATGGTGGATAATAATGTGTAGCTGGGGAGGATAATTTCTTCCTTTTGACAAGCAAAAAGAAATGGCATTTGACTTCTCTTCAGAAACGGTAACACTCAGTTCTTGACAGAGATAGTCTGCTTCCATTTTCCTTAGCAAAGGAGGTCCAATGTTGATAATAGTCTGCTTCCATTTACCTAAGGAAAGGAGATCTAATGTTGGTAATCAACATGTATTTCAGAGAGATGTTCATTGCCCTTCTACACTTTAACATTTTATTGGCTTTCAATGTCCTAAGTGGGTGCTCTACCTTAGGGATGTCTAATTGTGGAGTTGAGCTTGGCGGGTAGGAAATGGGCACTGGGCTGTGTTTACATGGTTTGCATTGAGAGGAATTAGAGAATGAATGTAGGTAAACTTATCTTTTCTACTGTTCAAATGCCTTTCTTATATACATTCCATTCTGGAATATCTGTACAACTTTCAGGTCATTTGGGATATTTGATCATGTTGTATTTCTGGGACTTTAGTGATGAAGATTAATAAAAAGTGAAATTGTAGTCAGTGTGCATGGTCACATGTTCAAATTAATTTGTCTGCTGGGGAGTTTGTGTCTAGTGTCTCTAGAATGACATTAATCTCCTCCCATGGTGAAGGCTGGGACAAACCTTTAAATGACTTGCTTGGCAAGAGCAAAAAACAAGCTTCCTGAAATTTAATGAGCAGATTTTAAGCAGAACAGGAATCTTCTCTAAGGAATTTTTATAATGTGAATCAGAAAAGTCACTTTGTGGGACAGAGATTCCAGAAGAAGTTTTACTGGTAACTTGAACATTTTGTTAATACTTTTTACATTACCAATATTTTGAATGTCTACACAATATTGTGCTCCAGGTAAGCAGATGGTTCTGTTTTTGAAATGCATGTCCAGCTTATTATGAAGAATTAATTGTGTTTGCTTTAACTTAAGTAAAGCTATGCAGGCTTTTTAGTATCTCCAGATTCAGAATGACTGTGATACCTAGAGATTATTTTACCAATCTCTAATTCCCATTTATGATTTCCATCATCCTAAATGATTGTATAAAACACTAAGCCGCTATTTTTTATTTCATAGTTTATTTTTCAAATACAGACTTTAGCATGCATATGTTGTTACTCTGCTTTTAACCCTTTCTGTTTAAAAAGAAAATTGACCTATGGGGAAGGTAGAGGCAGGGAAGTTGTACAGGTAAGGAAGTCAGACACACTGGCTCTCCAGCCTAAAGGAAATAAAAGAATATAAAATCTCAAGAGCACTTACATTACACCTTCTCTCTGCTTAGTCAATTGTATCATAGATTCAAGACTTCACATTGGATTCCTGAAACTTCTTCCTGTATCTATTTAGTCTAAGTAATTTTCCCCAGGAGGTTCCATCCTCCCACTTCTACGGAACTTGGTGTTCAAAAGGAAGAGAGATAACTGGAAGAGATAAAATAACATGGATTTTTCCAATTCATTAAATCTGCATTTATATTTCTTACATCATGGTCACTTCTGTTATAATGGGGAGAAAAATATTTGAAAGAGAATTATAACTTTTTCAAAACTTCTAGAGTTTCCATAAATGAGCCTTGTTTCTGTAGTGAATGCTTATTCAATCAAAGGCAGTAAATCAAACGGGTGGCAAGGGTGAGAATGAGAGTTTGAAAGTGTTTTGGGCCCCAAGCTATGTGTGTAGTTCTGTATACTACATTTAAGTTCACTAACAAGCAGAAATTATTAAATAAGGGGAGTAGCTAATAGAAGGAAAAGAGAATGGTGAATATTACACATTAAAATGTCAGTCTGAGCTTCAGTGGAGCTCTTGTACTTAGTGAGAGGGTTAACAAATCACTAAAAATACTGCTTAAAAACATGAGATAAGGTGTCACTTGAGAAAAATAGACAAGTAGTTTTCTTACCAAGAAGTTAGGGAACATTCAAGTGATAACACTTTAATAAGAAAGGACAAACTGCTCATCTCCATAATCTTGTTTTTGTTTGTGTTGTTTGTCTACTTTTTCTCAACAAGAAATCCATGTTTTGCTAAGTCACTTCATGAATCTTTTGAGAGCAAGAATAGAAAGCTCATAGAGCACATGATGCTATTATAGAGTTTCTCAGGTGTCTTGATAAGAGCCCAAGCTTGTGTGTATTACTGATTATCCAAAACTTGATACAGTCCATGCAACTGTCAAAAACTGAGCTATGGAAGAACTTTACAATTCACAATACAGAATAACATGAATTATATTATAGATTTCTGTAGATGCAAATGACTCTATCATCATACCTGGATGTGTCTTATGACCTTCTAAAAATTTTCATATTATAATTAACAAGCAGAATATTCCAAAAGATGGATCAAATCAGATATTCTTGGACCTAAGCTGAAATAAGTTAAAGCATTCTAGTATGTACTATAGAAGAAATTGTAGAATCAAGAATATCCTGAGTTGGAAGAGACCTGTAAGAATCAGAGATTTAATGATGTCAGAAAAGACCTCTGAGATAATTTAATCCAAGCTATGACAGACCATGACATTGCCAACTAGACAATGGAGTGCCACATTCATTCTATCCTTAAACACTTCCAGGGACAGTGACTCCACCATGTCCCTGAGCAGCCCATTTCAATGTCTAATCGTCCTTTCTGTGAAGAAATTCTTCTTAATGTCCAACCTATACCTGCCCTGTCACAGCTTAAGACTATGTCCTCTCATCCTATTGCATGTTGCCTGGGAGAAGAGGCAAACCCTCACCTGGCTAAAACTTGGTTTCAGGCAGTTGTAGAAGGTGATAAGGTCACCCCTGAACCTCCTTTTCACAAGGCTAAACAGCCCCAGCTCCCTCAGTTGATTCTCACAGGGCTTGTGCTCCAGACCCCTCACCAGCTCTGTTGCCCTTCTCTGGATTCCCTCCAGCATCTCAATGTCCTTCCTGGATTGATCAGCCCAGAGCTGGACACAGGATTCAAGCTGTGGCCCCACCAGTGCTGAGTACAAGGGGACAGTCGCTGCTCTGGTTCTGCTGGCCACACTATTTCTAATACAGGCCAGGATCCCACTGGCCTTCTTGGCCACCTAGGCACACTGGCTCATGTTCAGTGTCTGTCAACCAGCAACCCCAGGTCCTTCTCTGCTAGCAGCTTTCCAGCCCCTCTGTCCCCAGTCTATCATGCTGTTTGTGGTTATTGTGGCCAAACTGCTTGGTTTTTTTAAACCTCATGCCACTAGTCTCAACCCATCAATCCAACTGGTCCAGATCCCACTGCAGAGCCTTCCTACCATTCAGCAGATTGACATTTCCACTCAGTTTTGTCATCCACAAATTGACTAAGGGTAGAATCAATCCTCTCATCCAGATCACCAATAAAGAGATTGAGTAGGACTGGGCCCAATAATGATCCCTAGGGAACACCACTAGTGACCAGACACAAAACAGATTCCACTCACGACCACTCATTGTGCCCATCCAGCCCACCAGTTCTTTACCCAGTGAAGAGTGAACTTGTCCAAGCTGTGGGCTGCCAGCTTTTCCAGGATTACACCATAGAAGATGGTGCCAATCGAAGTTAGACAATATCCACAGATCATTGAGTCTAGCTCATGGGTACTTACAGCACAACCCAAAAATCACCATGTCCCTGAGAACATTGTCCAAGTACTTGAAAGGCTTGAGTCCATGACCCACTCCCTGGGGAACCTGTTCCACTGTTCCAGTGCCCAGCCACCTTGTATGTGAAGGACCTTTTCCTGATATCCCATCTCAACTCCCCTTGACACAGATTCATGCTACTCCCTTGGGTCCTGTCACTGATCACTGCAGAGAAGACATCAGTGTCTGCCCCTCCTCTTCTCCTCATGAGGAAGTTGCAGACTGCAATGAGGTCTCCCCTCGGTCTCCTCTTCTACGAGCTGATTAAGCCAAGTGACCTTGGCTGATGCTCATATGGCTTCTCTAGATCCTTCACCATCTTCATGCCTCTTCTTCAGATGCTCTCTAATAGCATTAGATCCTTCTCATATTGTAGCACAAAAATTTGCACATGGTCCAGAGGTATTTCTGGAAATGATTTAATGGCTGTCTTTTGATTAGCCATTAAGTTAATGCAAGCATCTTATAAGCAGCTGTTATTAAAAGGAAACACTTGAGAAAAACTTTGAAAAAGGGAAGTGCTCACAAGGAATTATAAGTAGTGGATATGGAATCTGGACTCCACATAAAGGCTAAAGAATTTTTCTTCTATTTTCTTCCTATTCCAAATTTTTTGCAGTAAAAGTGAAAAACATGTATAGACAATGTCATATACACATAACAAAACATGAAAAAAACAACTAATGATAAAAGTCTCATGACACTGTGGAAGTTTTTCTCATTAATATATATAGAGGAAGTCAACCAATTACAGTCAAAAGAACAAGCTTAACATGTTTCTCACAAAGAGTAGCTAGACTTCCTTAGGAAAAAAAGATTAGTGGATCCTTTGTGTATATTGTTTTCCAAGCAGAAACAATAAAATTCAGCTAGAAATATCAAGAAGTTTTAAATAAAATGGATGAACTTCTGGCTACCAAAGGAAAAGCTACTAATAAAATAAATAAGTTACCAGAGCAGAAATTAACAGCCTAACAATGAATTGTGGAAACAAAGCTGCATGGAAGTGAAACATGAGTTTCACTGGTTATTCTACCACAAATTTAGCTACTGAACATGAGGACTTGCTTGTTACATCCAGAGATGAATGAATAATTAAAAGAAAAAACCAACAATGAATTATTTATTCAATGAATTTCACTGGGTTTTTTTCCTGCAACCTAATTATCACAACTTTCTCAAACATATTCATTATGCAAATTAATTCAGCTAATAGTCATTTACATTCTTAAGAGATTGGATTTAATAATCCGAAGGGTATGTTGCTTATGGTATTCATGACTGGTCAAAAAACGTGAAACAGAATTGCTTATATCACCTGATAGGGTAAATAAATAACCAGTTAGTGAAAGTATACCACAGTGTAATTATCATCACATACAGCCAAATACAAGCTTTGAAATACACCTTTTAAACAGTTATGCTGATATGTCAATTCTGACACTTTTTTTTTTTTTCCAAGAAACAAAAAAAATTAATTTAAAACTTCAAAGTGCTCTAACTCTCCATCTACTTTCTGGAAGCTGAAAGAACTTTTGAAGGAAATGGACCTTGTATATTTACCCTGTCACATCAGTATAAACTGTTGTTGACCACTCTTACAAGCATAAGTTTAGGTAGAGGCACTATTGGTATGACAGTTCTGTTTAGTAACTCAAATTACAATACAGTGAAATATGATCCTTGAAAAAATGGCCTATTAAAAAAAGTCCATTACTATTATAGTGCATGAAAAAGGCTGAAAATTTAAAACATTTCAAGATTTATCTGTCAATGTTTTGTCTTTGCAGAGCTACCTCTGCTTTACATTGTAGTGCATCTCATGAAAATAGTTAAATACGTTGCTACAACTTCATTAAATAACTACCTTATAAATATCTACTACACTCATATGCTGAAATTTCGAATTTGACCTTTAATGGTAATGTCTCAGAAAAAAATTTTTTGCTCACCATTGCCAGCAAAAAAAGAGGCTTCTCTTTGAGCCTTACAATTCTCATGACAATTAACACTTACCTTTGAAAAAAAAATCAGAACTTAAACAAAATATTAAAAAAATAATCATAATGCTAGTTTTTATATTTCTTCCCTATAAGTAGAATTATATTTGTTGGTAGCATTGTCAAAGTGTCTCCTAGACATTTAACATTTTTAAAGCATATAGAAACATAAACAATTTTTAAATTTTTGAAACAGCAAGTGGTAGCTCCTTTCATAATTCAAAACTCATAACAGCCTGCTCCCCATCTCAAAAACTAAGTAACAAGTTCATAAAAAAACCCCAACTAATAAAATTTCTGCCAGATGATAAAGTGAGAAGCAAAACAAAACTAATTTCCTGTAATATAGAGCATCAAGTTTTCTTGATTTTCAGTGGTCTAGGGAATTCGGAATTCTTAGCACTGCATGTCATTTGCAGTTAGAAGGTGTTGTGAAGAATGGCAAAGAGTGCCTCAGCTGAAAGCTTGAGCTCATTTGAGCTGTTAAAGTCTTATTTAAAGGCAAAGCTGTTAATATGAAGCAGAAAACATTTTACTGATTTTCACAGTAAAACCAGATTCTTTCTTGATCTGTAAAATCTCTTTGATTCTGGGCTAAAAATTTAGTTATCTGGTAAGTAGGAAACTAGTCCATGTTGCAGTGGAGTAGGTCACATGTTGCTTTCTAAGTGTTCTAAACTCTTCAGAAATTTTGATTCAAATTACCTATACATTTCCAGAAAAGGACCTGAAGGTAACTTATCTACCCAATATTGGCCATGTCTCATAAATGCAGTCGCTGGTAAAACTCAGACTATGAGACAGCAGACACGAGAGACTGTTGTTAACACCTCTAAAGAATTTGTGATAAGCCCAGATTTCTCCACAATTGTGCACTGTTGTTTTGCTTTTGTACAATGCACATGGATTTCAAAAGATGTAGATGTCACTTGTGGGGTCAATGTTCCCTTAGTCTCTGCCTGATATTAAGTCTGACAAACTGGTTTTTTAGTTCTCTTTTAAATTTCTTTCTATTAAACTGTATAGCATGTATAAAGTCATGTACAAACTACTTATAACCAAAAAAGAAGACTGGATTTTAACCAAATAATAATATCACAGTCCCATAGCAGGACCTGACACTGACCTTAATAGTTCAATGAGCCAGGCAGACTTCACACACCTGTTTGGCACAGACAGTGCAAGATGAAAGAAATAAATTTAAAGCATAATAAAGTGTAAAGCTTTATGCTTTTCAGTTTTGATCCTATTTTTAAATGATGCAGAGCTATACAGAAATCAATAACATATGGGCTTACCTGATTGACTCCTTGGCAAACAGCCACTTGTTTTTAGATATGTTTTTATAGAAATAAATGAGGATGTCTTACAAATGTGCAGTTTACTATTTTAATACACAATTTATGAGATTTATTATTTCAGTTTCCAAAAGTAGTTTGTAGGACATAAGGCAGCATTACTTATTCAAAATGTGTGCCATTACTCACGAGAAATTCAATAAAAGTAATAAAATATGTAGTTTACTTTTTGCACTTCAACAGCATTTTCTATCCTAAAAATAAAAGGCTTTAAAAGTGAGAAAGAATCATTTTGACAAAACCAGAGTAGTCTGAAACAGGCCAGTGGATGGATAGTTCAGATTGTCAGCAGTTATTGTGGAAAACATTAACTTCCAGCCACACAGCAATGTGACCCTCTACTTGTAGAGAAAGTTTCACCCTGAAGGATTTTATAGTATCCTAAAGGATATTGTAGAGAGTTACTAAGTATATAATTGTGTTTGCTGAGAAATGGACTCAACATTTAATGGAAAACATTATCATTTAATGAATGGGGCAGCAAATCGGAAGCCAGGAAACTTCAGTACTGTTGTGGGTTTTGACAACAGCCTCCTGCATGTTTTTTAACAAGTCATAGATCTTGTGTGGTTTTCTCCAGACCTTTTGCATTTCTGATCTCCTTATAAAGTTCTTTTTGCAGAGACTGGGTATTTTGGTACTGCATACAGCAAGTAGTCAACGAGACAGGATTCAGCTTAGTCAGGTCCCCCGTTCCTCCCAAAAAAGAGCTGTGAAAGGTGGAGTAAGCTAACTTACATTGAATTTTATGTGTGTGTTTGTACGCAGGTGTGTGTTTATTTTTCAGAAAGTCCTACCAGTTCTTCGTTTAACTAGTGTTTCTGCACATTGTTACTGGTATCAGTAGTATGGTGAAAAATATTCTAAAAGAAAGTTTCTTATGTGAGAAATTTAAACCTAGTAAAGATCTAAAGCTACAAGCTCCTATAGCTTAGGAAACAAAAAATCAACACATTATATTATCTCAGATACAAAACTTCTTAATTTTATATTTCTATATTACCATGAAGGGGAAAATTCACAAGATCATTGAGTACTGAGAAAAAATACCTTTAGAATATCCAGGTGAAAAAAGTCTGATAAGAGGGGGTTTTTCACTTTCAATTACTTAAGTATAATGTTTTCAGATGCATTCAAGGCACTTTTAAGCTATGAATGCCTCCTAGGTTATAAGGCTTCCCAGAAGACAAAAAATTTAATCACTGAAGTTGTTATTACCTTGTGTTCTGTGTACTAGATGATTTCTTAGCAGTTTAAGAGCTGCATTTGGCACATGACAAGAAATTATAAGGTACCTTTAAAATAACATATATAATTTATATTTAATATTATTTTGTATTATGATCTCTTTAGAACAATATAAAGTGCCAAATAGAAATAGTCTGAAATGTTTGCATGATTATTCAGAAACATCTTCAGGCTTGAAAGATATAGATGATGTCAATAGATGTACCTTGGCTGTGCCTTCCTCCAAACCAAATGCTGTATCATAGGAAAGGCTCTTTCTTCAAATGCATTGTTATTGACAGGGCCTGAATATGAGACATTGCATTTATTGTTTTAAATTGCTAGATGAGATGTAAAATATTTTTGGTAACTGAAGAGGAAGAATAGTAAGGTAACTCCTTGGTCTTAGAAAAAGAAAATACAGTAATTTCATGATTATAAGCCGTACCTTTTTCATTGAAGAATCCAGCCCATCCCAGTAGTGCGACCAATCATCAGGTGGGGCTTATTTATGGACAAATCCCAGTGAAATGCCAGCCTGGAAGTGAGATCTGGCTGGGGAGAGAGCTGCCACAGAGCCGCTGCCGGGTGGACGGTGAACCGGAGTCACTGGCAAGCGGGCGGCGGGCCGCCGTTGGATTGGCAAAGCTGGCCCTCCTTTGGGCGAGCAAGGCACCTTCGCCGCCTCTGCCGCCACGAGCGAGGCTTGTCGCCTCTGCTGCTGCTACCAAGCGCCGGCATCTTTGCACTGGGGAGTGCGCTGCCACCGCCGCCTTTGCAGGGGCGAGCAAGCAGCCACCGCCACCGAGCAGGTGGGGGTCGTGGCAGCCAGCACCGGGGGTGGGAGTGCTGGTGCCGGCGGCACAGGGAGGGTGCCTGGTGCTGCCTTTAAAGGCTTCGCTGCTCTGTGAAAACTGTTTGCAACTTGAGCACCT
>VRYO01002772.1:55570220-55605903 GCA_009812075.1 Sialia sialis | reverse complement strand
TTTATAATCGTGAAACTACTGTATATTGAAAAACCTTTTTATGTGGAAAAAGAGTATAATTATAATCCTATTTGTTAATAAATATTTTTCCAATTAGGTAATAATCAGAGACAAACTTTGTCATGCACCTAAACAACACAAATTGCTACTTCTAGCTACAGTCCAGATAAATTTTCTAAATCAGATCTAAAGCATGTCAAATATTTGCTGACAGCTCATCATATCCTATGCAAGTTCATTCAAACACAGAGAAAAAAAATGCCATAAATACAGGAATATAGTTGGTTTTTGGTTTTGGTTGATTTTTTTTGGTTTTTTTTTTTTTTTTTTAAGTAAGTAATACAATATTGTCTTTATTTTTGGAGGCTTAGTAATATAAGACAAATATATTAAATACACTTGAGATGTCAGTTTTCCTATTATTCAAATTTTTTGTGCATATATTTATGGTGTATTTTATTTTAGAATGTGGAAAATCTGTTGCAATCTCCACCAAGAAGATGCTGCTAGTCCTCAATTACCTAACTCTCAAAAAGATCATTTCATTTGGGAATAAACCAACCAAGCTAACTTAAAAAAAACAACCAACCCCCAAACAACAACAAAAAAAAGTGCAAAGTTTGAAGTAGTTTTGGTTTAGAGCAATGAGGACATGTGAACTGAACAATGACATAGTACTCTGATATTTTACAGTATTTCTGATTTGCTTTTTCCCCTCCTCATCACTTTGTTCTTCATCAGATTGAAATAAAAAGGAATTTTAATAATTCAGTTCCCTAAACAGTTTATCTTATCATTTTTCAAAGTAATACTTTTGTCCCTGTGTTTATTACTGAGCTATCATTTCACAGAATCTGTTTTACTGACACTTTTAGAATTTCAGACTTCACTGGCTTCTCCAACATGGTACTACAATTACAGAACCCATTAGAGAGAATATAATTGCTGTTAGTGCACAATGTTTGTAATATATATTAGGCATTAGATTACCAAAAGGCATACATATTTAATGAACTAACTCTGAATACAAGGTTACTAATGATTAATAGCCTGAAAGGACACAAAAAGCAACATGCATTTTCCCCAAGCCATTATATGCTGCTAAACACATCTCAGAAATTATGGGTGAGGAAGTAATCTGATGGGGCAGTGAAAGTCAAAGGACAGAAACAAAGTGTTCCATGAAATTATATCTCAATGAAGATACTCTGTGAAGTATAATTTCAACACTAGTACCATGAAACTTTATGAATCACAATGTAATGCTTTTAGTTAAACTAAAGATAATTGTATGTATGATCTTTCTTGAAGGCATTTTTTTCACAGGCTTCCTGCAGAGTATTAAGTGCTGAGCAGAAAAAACTGTTTGGGTGTTCAGTGTGGAATACCCAAATATCTTAGGGTCTGACTGCAATCTGCTTATATTTTGAATGGGGAGAGTAGAAATCTGGTTTTATATTCATTCTAAAAGCCATGTGTTAGAAAATGATTAAACTCGATGACCATTGTGGGGGATAGTTAAGTCATATATGGTCTGTTAGTTTCCTTACCAAAACCTGAACATACTTAAATAGACCTGAGCAATTGGTAACAGTGCTAGTCCCTCATTTGAAATCCTTGGATGCCAGTAGCTTTTGATTCTTCCTGTTCTTTACTGACATGATTTTAGGTGGTGGAGTGGGAAGTAAAATTGAAACAGCAATAAGAATGAAATATTTTGTTATGTTTCCCAGATTTTTTATTGAATGCAAGGACTATGTTGAACTAATCTAAATGTCAGGATGGATAGAATATTCAGTGGTGTGTAACAGCAGGACAGGAAGATACACTTGGACTGTGTTTCATTTACGTGCCTGTGACACTGGATGAGACGGTGAGTTTCTGATGGTGCCATTTTACTGTTACCCATCTGTGGTGTTATTCAGCTACATTCAGAATGGAATGGCTGGGAAAGTGTATTAAATATGAATTACTAGAATAACATCTTAAATATAGTGATATTTCATGGTTTTTTAGATATGTGCACAGTTGCTGATTTGCAGTCACCCTGACAGAAGAAATCTGTCATTTGCATACACCAGGTTATTTCACAAAACAAGAAGACAGACATAAAAAATGACCTTGATAGTTCTGGAAATTCCATTATGTAAAAGCACTCTTAGAATATACTAGCAAAAAGGGTCATTAAAGGAGTGGTATATAAACAGTTTTGGAAAGCTAATCTCTCATCTAAGAAGAAACAGGTCTAATATGCTTGATACAGAGCAAATATAAACAAAGTCTGGTCTTCAGTCTTATGTGCTATAGAATAACCAAACTGAGGTGCAACAAAGATTACAATGCAATTAATAACTGTGACTTAAGAAAACAGCAACTCTGACTGGTTGCCAGAGTTATATATTTGTTCTTCATGCACAGGAAGGAGTTCTGTCAGGTGATCTGTTAATCAAAGTGACAGGTCCTGCTTCCCTTCTCACTGACATTAATGTTGATGCATTTCTTTTCAGATATTTCATGTGTTTCTGCATGCCACAGATAAGAGTTTGCCCACAAATTCAGAGCTTTTTCTTGCATATCATCTGTATGATAAGCGTTACAGCTTTCTTTGCAGAAGGAAAGCTGATTCTGGTTGATAATATGTAAGATAAATGAGGCAAAAAAGTAAGCATTAGTGAAAGGTTCTTTGTTTTTAAGCAGACATTCCACTGACCATCCAGCCTAATATAAATAAATAGCAAAAAAGAAAATGCCTTCATTTACCACCATGTCAATTTTAATGACAAAAAGATATTTAACATTAGCCTTTACTTGCTATGGCCAGCAGTGGATATATCTTTCCCTTTCCAAGGCTTCTGTATCATTGCAAAATACACCAATTGCTAACTTTTAAGGTTTTTGAATTTTATCTTTCCTTACTTGTAGGTATCAATGAATAACTTACATAAGCAAGTAGGATCCAGGGATAAAATACAATGTTATAAATTGAGCTATTAGTTTTATTATAACATGGAGTACTGAATTCATGGGAGAAAAGAGTAACAGAATATTAAGCATTATAAAGTTTCAGGTAATACCATTAAAATAATGGATGTTTTATATAAAGCAGCATGTTGTCCAGCCAACGACCAAGCCCCACAAAGCTGTTTGTTCATTCTTCCACCAGCAGGGTCAGGAAGAGAACTGGAAGAGTAAAGCTAGAACACTCAGGTTGAGATAAAAATAGTTTAATAGAACGAGCAAAGGCCATACACACATGAAAGGAAAACAAGGATTCAATTCACTACTTTCCATGTGGAGGAAGATGATCAACCATCTCTAGGAGGATAGGGCCTTAAGACCCATAATAGTTACTTGGGAAGATTCATCACTCCAAACATCCCCTCCTCCTCCTTCTTCCCTCCTCCCAATTTATATATTGAGCATGATGTAAATATGGTCTGGAATATCCCTTTTGAGGACAGGATGACCTGTCCTGGCTCCTTCATCATCCTCACTAGTGTGGCAGTATGAAAAACTGCCTTGGTTCTGTGTAACCCCTGCTCAGCAATAACAGAAATAACTCCATGTTATCAACCCTATGTTCAGCGCAAATCCAAAACACAACCCTATACTAACAACTGAGAAGAAAACTAAAAGGTGGAAATCAATTTTGATATTTCAATTTGTTACATATGCACTTATTAATTCAACCAAAATAAGTAAATATTTTTAAATATATCATTAGAGCACATGCTTTGGATTTTAAAAGCTAATTTAAACTCTATATCATATTAGTTTTACACACCTGCAATCTACCAGCTAAATAATTCAAACACTTAAAGACAAGATAGAGCAAAAGGGTTTTCTTTCTATTACTGGATTTTCCAATGCTTTCTAAAGTTTATATTAACTGGATTTTTTAACCATCTCATTTGACATACAGTCTGCATTATATTGTTTCTAACCTACATAAGCTGTCTTAGCTATCTTCTTCATAAAATCTGCTCTTGCATGTATAAAACATTTCTACTTTTTCAATGATGATGTGTGGATGAATTTAGCGCTTCAGTACTACTTGCTGGGTAGGAGGTTTCTAGTGGCAGATAATATTCAGTATAATACTGAATGGCAAGTGGAATGTGTAAGTTGATGCCTGCCTCAGAAGGTACTTACAGACATTTGGGATTCAGGACATTTCTTTTGGGGACAGTCACTGTGGGCAGAAAAAGTGAGGAGACTTTTTCCTTAGTCAAAGCTCAGTCTGTCATCGGAAGTGTGACTTGAAGTCTTGGAGGTAAGACAAGTGAAATGACCACTTTACTTTTTAGGGAGAATTCTAATACTGGAATATAAGATATACAGATATCTTCAGGATAATATGACAAAGCTGTGCAGACAGAATCTTAAGCTGAACTGATGGGTGGATAATTAAAAAAAAACAAAACAAGTATGGAATACCCAACACAGTCATATAAGGCATTACCCTTTAGACAAAACATGTTCTCAGCATTGGTTTGTGTTTCTGGCATCTCAGATGTTTATCCTTGATAAGTATCTTCAAAACTTGAAATAAATAAACTCAGCTCCTTAATAATTTCCTACTAACACATACATGTAGAATTTATATTCCTCAATAAATTTGAAATGGATTTTTCTCTTTCACATACATACAGGTTACGTTTTATTGACACTTCAACTGTTTACGTATTGAGCATACTAAGCTATTCTTTTTATGCCTTGTGACTAATGCCCCTAAGACTAAATCCTCTGAAAAATTATTTTTGGAAATTATTTATATACTCAAACTAAAAGAAGTACAGTATTTTAATTGTGTGTCCATTTTTAAATTTTTAAATCTTTTCCTTTTCCTCTTTTTCTGTTGTTTCCATTTGGGGTTTTTTTGGGGCAGGGGTTGGGATTTTTGTTGGTTTGGTTTGGGGTTTTTTTGTGGGGTTTTGTTCATTTGGGGTTTTTTGTTTGTTTTTGCTTTTGTGTTTTTTTTTTTTTTAATATATTTTTTGCATATAGTGCTTGCTCTAGGTTGTTTGCATACCTGTACAGGTACTGTTGTTAGAAGTATCTCCCAGCGTGTATCAGCCCAGACTTGAAAAGTGACCTCAATCCAGAGGGATGTGCAGCTTCCATGCCCACACCAGCACCAATTATGACCGTGCCTTTTTGATGTGGGCTAGTGTCCAATAAGAACACAAAGGAAATCCTCAGCTTATTTCACACAGGTCACTAAGCGGTAAGATAATGGCGAGTTTTGTTGCTGTTGACCTTGGCTAAATTTGAAATAATGACCCAGAGGTGAACAGGCCCATATCCCATTACCACCACTCGAAGTCACTCAGAACTTCACGACAATAACATCTTTGAAGACCTTTTAATTTGCCTGAGCATGAGTTTCCCCTCTTAAAGCTGTGGTGAATGGGTCTAATCAAATTATGTTTGCACAGGCTATTACTTCAATAATATTTTAAAATCCTCTGGAACTTTTCCCAATGTTTTCTATTGCTCTCTTTCTCACCCTGCAGTCAATGGGAAACTGAGTTATATTTTTGTGACCCTTTCAGTATTCGTTTTACTGTTACTGCCTTATGAGAATCAATCTTGCAATCATATAATATACTAAAATACCAATCAAATACTAGCTTTTATTTAATTGTGATATGTCTACTGTCTAAAACTTTGTTAAGGTTGTCAAACATCAAAAGAAGGGAAATAGAGAACAAAACACATTTCAGAGGCTTAACTGTATTAATAGCAATTGATTTTAGTCTTCACTAATATATATATACAGTTAACAATTTTTTAGTGGAAGAATCATTTCATTAATTTGGTTATTTCTTATTCATGATAACTTGCAAAAGCCATTTTTGTTGCTGTTCTGACAGATACGAGAGCTTTTGATTCCTGCCCCTTTCAATTGCTCTTGTTCTCTATACAGCTTATAAAATGTCCATGAAATAATGTTTTACATTTTAAAAAATGCCCACTTTTGACAAAGAAATTCTTAAGATTTCAGAGAAATGTTGAGAATTTTAGTAGCATCCAGGAGAGCACAACTGGTAAAAGGAATAATTTACCATTACAGAGTATACCACAGTGTGTAGCTATATCTACCAAATTTACTCAATGGATTTGTAATGATAAAATTCCCATTATAGGCTGAGGCAGATTCATGGTTCACACCATGATGACTGTTGGCTATTTGGAGTAATAAAGAACACTTAAACATGGACTGATTCTCTGGTTTGCCACGGGGTTACTTGCAGTTTAGGCATGCTTCAACTCTACCCGCCTATGCAGAAATTCTACGTTGAACAGGAGAAAACTTATTTTCTGAAGCTTTAATGAATGCTAGATATTCTGTGTCTCCAGCCCCCTGTATGTTTCTGTGTTAAAAATACTATGTTAAACATCAATTCAGTTAGGTTTTCTCTAGAAAATATACTTTTGATCCTCAACAAAAATAAAGGCTCATTTCAGATAAATATCAAAGTTGTCTTCAAGAAAGGAATAAGCCTCACCATTTTTGTGTCAATCAATTTGGCCTGTGTGGGGGACAGGAAAAAGTTCTCTGCCAATTCTCTCAGCACTTTTATTAATACTGAAATTGAAGCAGTACCATTTTAGGAGTATAAGATGTCTAAATTACATGGGAATAAATTATTAATTCCGGTGGGTTTCATTTGCATTTTTTTTAAATCTGTAGGCAAATGTTTTCATTCATTGTTATTTTTGAGTGGCTAGGCAGAAAAGACAAATTGTTTTGAGGATGACAGGCGCTTGCCCAGCCTGGATTTACTGATGAGTCCTTCCAAAATGTTAGAAGGTTTGAGGAAGGAACCTCATGAAGTTCAAATCATATATTCAGATTTTTCTTTTATCTTGATCCTGACAAGGCAAGTAAAGTCATAAAAGCTATCTTTGCCAACCTTTATAAGTCTTCTATTACATTTAAAAGCTTCTGTCTTTGGCAGTGAGCCTGACTGAACTTTCCTTACCAATTTATCTTAAAGTATAACCTGACACAGACATGAAATGAATCTGGCATATCAATTCGTTGATCTGCATCTAGCAATATACTGCAGGTGCACATCATTAGGAAGAAAATGCTGCCACTGAAACAACCAGAGTTCATGGAACTCAAGGAACAGTAAAATATTATCATCAAAATTCAACATTTTTCTTTTCCTTCCCATAATTTACGCTCCTCTTTTAACTACCGCGTTAATACAATGACTTTAAAAAATTTTTCCTGTGTTTCAGTTGCTGTGTAGTTTAATTGTTGGGTTGAAATTTGACTCTAACTAAGCCTTCTGTTATAAATTAATTGCTAAAATATGGTATTGACTTAAGAAAAAATCCAGCACTTCAACTATGTAATTTTGTTAACCAGTTCTTGGAAGTTGTAATAAACTGGGTGACTGTACTTACCCTTTCTTTTTCAGGAGTGACAAATCTAGTTTTATAACTGTTGAACTCTAAGTTATATTTTCATAACAATAATAGTATCTTCTGACTGAAATGTGTGTTCTGGTTTAGGGCAAATTTGAGAGGAAACTTCCAAATCTCTAAAAAGGAGATTCAAGTAGCCCCTCTCCCTACTGGTTCAGTAAATTATCTCCTTGGAGAAAAGTGGAAAAAACTGTTTATTTAACAAGAAAAGTATGCACAAGAGTTTGGATTTGGAATTTTTTTTATTGAGAAGGAATTCTATTTCCTGGATTTTTTGGTTTGTTGCTTTTTTGGGGTTTTTTGGAAGGGGCGGCGTGGGGGGGCGATTTTGGTGATTTGTAGTAGTTTTTTGTGTTTTATTGTTTGAGGATTTTTGTAGTTTGTTTTTTGTTGTTGTTGGTTGGTTGGTTATTTGGTTTGTTTTGTTTTTTTGGGAGGATTTTTTGCAGTGAGACAGTGTTTGTAAGCGACTACATTTCTGATACACAATATAGCCTATGGAAACAGTGGGAGGTGGGCTCTTTCTTCCATGCATGGATGGGTTTCTGCAGGGACAAAAATGATTGATTTCTCAGTCCTTTGCCTAGCAGGTTTCTTTTGTGCTGAGCAGATTCTTCAGTATCATCAGGTAAAACTCAAAGGAGTGAAGGGCAAGTCTTTATAAATGCCATATCAATGTCAGAAAACTGAGTGTCTAAAAACTGACAAAATAAAAGTATAAAATTGATTTAATTTTTTGAATGTTCTGTACATTCTGTAATACTGTTCATAAATAAGTACTCCATGTTCTGAAACTGGTGTCCTCCAAAGGTGCAGCTTGCTCAGATAAATAATCTCCTTAACCTCTAACATCTGGTAAGACAAAAATAAGGTATTCTCTGACCATGATGAAGTGAATAAATATCAATGTTATTTTAGATATGCAAAAATCTTTGTATAAAAATATAATTCAGTGCATGTTCATTTGATTTCCTTACAAAATCAGTATCCTCAGTGGTGATACTGATATATCCAATCAAGTTTTCCTTGAGCATTTGCATATTTTTTCTACTATAAATAGTTTGAACATCTGCAGCAGTGATTTGTAAACCACATTTATATTATTTATAGTACTTTTTTATTAGTTTAACATGAGTTCTTTAAAAAAAAATCCACTGAGATGCACTGGAGAACTTTGAAATTAGGCAAGTGTTACAAAAATATTTGCTTGACCAAACAGACAAAGCACAAAGTAGTAATGAAAGCATGAAAAAATAATGGACAGTAGCTCAACACAAATAATGGAGATAAACACTAAACATATTTTTTAATCATGAAAATGCAATTGTGTTTCTTTATAATATTGAAATCAGGACTGGAGGTTTGATTATTTTCCCTCTATTTTCCCTCATTTATTTTAAAACTTTGATATAATAAGAAGGAATCTCTTTATCAGTGACATTTTTCATTTTCGTGGCTTTTTGCCAGTGGCTCTCTGCAAAACACTCTATGTGAATCTCTGGGTCCTTAAGGAGTTGTTTTTCAAGTCAAAAGGACAGTATAAATATCTCAAAGATATTTTAAAGCTTTTAGGATGATAGAAAGTGTCAATGAAAATACCTGAATTTCTTTTTCTCACTCTGTGAGTTACAATTAAATATGACTAGATGTGACTTAAACAAAATCATTGGGCTCTCTTCTGTATTTAAAAAAAACCCAAAAAAACCCCCAAAAAACCTTCAAAACATATGAGAATTAAGTTAGAGTTTTTATATCTTCCTGGTAATTCATCACACATTGCAGGATAAATTATGTAAGTCCATTCCTACCTGTCTAAATTAAGTAAATTTATTCCACTCAAATGATTTGAAAAGTACATGCTTCTGTACTGTTTTAGATATTAACAAGTTTTCAATTCACTTCTTAAGATTGAAAAAACCAAGAGATTTCGGAAAATGGTTCAGCAAGAATATACAGAATAAATCGTAAGGCAACCTACTATGCTCATACTGAAGATAAAATTAAATAAAATGAAAGCATATTATATTCTCCAAATTGGTGTCTGCAGACAGTTTTAACATTTTTATGTGTTTTATAATGAGTGAATAGGTAAGGTAAGGTTAGTATAAACTAGTAAAACAAGCTCTGCACTGTGGGCTGTCAAGCTTTTCAGGAGCCAAATTTAGCTGTTCTTGATAGGCTGCTTCTCCACCCATTCGTGTTTGAGTATTAGTATTGCTGGTTCATTCCTCAGCCCATCTTTTTTCTAAACTCACAGGAGAAAAAACAGATTTCTGGTCATGGCTACAAAATTAAGAGAAGCTATTTTCTAAAGACTTTTTTCTTTTTTTGCTCTTTATTATGGCCTATCATAAGACCAAAAAAAAAAATACAGAAAAAAAATCTTTCATAATCAGAATGGAATTTAAAATTCCATACAAATATATATTTAAATTTCATAAAAATTACTGCATAGGTTAAAACATTGCTAAGACTTGAGAAAGTTTCTGTCTCAGATATGCAAGAATTACTACTGGGAAAGACAGCATTGTTGTGGCAACTGTGACCAAGGCTCAGCTTATACACAACCTTGGAATAATGTCTTCATAAATGGAAAAAACAAAGAATGCCACCAACTGTAGTGTGGAATGTAGAAGATGATCAGGAAAAAAAATGGATTTTCAGCAAAGAAAATAAATAAATAAAGATAAACCACAGTATCTCTGTAATCTACTAGAGGCATTGTTTGGGAGAAAACATTTCCATTTCCTAGAAAAAAAAAAAGAATAAAAAAAAAAATCCAAATTTGTAAATATATTTTGAAAGGGACTGTTTTAAAAAGAAAAACAAAACAAAACAAAACAAAACCAACAACAACAACAACAACAACAACAACAACAAACCAAAAAAAAACCAAACACCTGTTTTACAAGGGAATAAGAGTAGGAAGAGAAGAGAAAAGGATTGGGGGAAAAAAGGCAATATGTGTTTTTGAAGTGTTTTGGCTCCCAAAGAGCATATTCAATCAAAAGCATCTGACAAGCTCCACACTGGAATCTTCTGCTTGTCAGTGAGAATACTGTGAAAAAGAGAACAGTTAATATAATCAATTCAGACTTTTATAAAGTCCCTCCTGATGTTCAGTTAAGGAAGCCTGGTGCAGTAACAAAGCCTAGCAAAGATCACAAACTCTGTCTAAATAAAAGCCTAGAAATGGAAGACATGGAGACTTGGAATCCATAAACATCTTCAGTTGGTTGGCTGGTTGGTTGTTTTTTTTCCCTTTTTCTGAATAAAGAAGGTAATGAATTTCATAGAATTATAAATGGCTTGGGTTGGAAGGGATCATAAAGATTATGTAGTTCCAAGCCCCCTGTAAAGGGGCAGGAGCACTTTCCACTAGACCAGGTTGCGCAGAGCCCCATCCAACCTTGCCCTGAACACTTCCAGATATGCGGCATTCGCAAACTGCTCTGGGCAATGTTTCAGTACCTCACCACTCTCACTGTGAAGAATTTTCCTAGTATCTAACACAAACCTATCCTCTTTCAGTTTGAAGCCATTTCCCCTTATCCCGTCACTATGTGTCTTGTAAATAGTCTCTTTCCATCTTTCTTGCAGGCTCCCTGAAGGTACTGAAAGACTGCAATTAGGTCACATCAAAGCCTTCTCTTTTCCAGTTTGAAGAAACCCAATTCTCCAAGCCTTTCCTCACAGGAGAAATTCCCATTTCTTTAACGCTTGGTGAGCCTTCTCTGGGCTCACTGCAACAGGTCAGTGTCCTCATGCTGGGGACTGCAGAACTGTACACAGTACTCAAGGTGGGATCTCACAAGAACAGAACATGGGCAGAATCTCTTCCCTTGGCCTACTGGCCAAGCCTTTTTCTGCTCCTGCCCAGGAAATAATTGTCTATCTGGGCTCCAGCACATATTGTGGGGTCATGTCCAGCCTCTCATCCACGAGAATCCCAAAGTCCATCTCGGCAGGGCTGCTCTCCGTATATTTATATCCCAGCCTGTATTGATACTGAGGATTGTACCAAGCCAGGTGCAGCACCTTGCACTTTGTCTTGTTAAGCTTCATGACATTCTCATGGGCTCACTTCCTGAGCTTGTCCAGGTCCCTCTGGATGGTATCACATCCTTCAGGTAACACGTCAGCTTGATGTCATCTGCAAATTTGCTGACAGTGCACTAAATCCTTTCTTCTGTGTCATTAGTGAAGATATTAAATAACATTAATCCCAATACAGAACCCTGAGTGGCATCAGGATTCTGAGCTGCTGACTACTACTCTCTGGATATGACCTTCCAACCACTTTCTAATCTGTCAAACAGTCCAGCCACCAAATCTGTCTCTTTCCAATTTATAGAGGAGGATGTTGTGGAGAAAGTCAAAGACTTTACAGGAGTCCAGATAAATTACCTCTGTACCCCTTACCTTGTCCACTGATGTAATCACTCCCTTTTAGAATGCTTTTAGGCAGGAAATGAAGGTTGAATTTTAAATTAAACAAGTAACCCATGACTAATATAAAAACTCAGTTGATAATTTCCTTATTTCGTACTTGTGTCTATAGTTGTTCATTGCTAGCCTATAATTTAATGTACAAAGTGATTTCTACAATGTTTGGAAAGGTTAACATATGAGGGGTAACAAGTTGTTTACAGATAACATGATTTTTTATTTACATAAATCAGACAAGAATTAGTAGGACATTGATAGGATGTAGACAAAGTAAAAGAACAACATAACAGAACATCTTTAATACTGACAATGTGAGTCAATCACACACATTTTATCCTACACTTCAAGCTGTTTGAGAGCTGGAACTGACAGAATGAGTACAGTAATTTCACAATTATAAGCCGCACCTTTTTCATTGAAGAATCCAGCCTACCCCAGTAGTGCGGCTTATATTCAGGTGCGGTTTATCTATGGACAAATCCCAGTGAAATGCCAACCCGGAAGTGAGAGCCAGCTGGGAGAGCACCTGGGGCTGCCTTTAAAGGCTTCTCTGGTCTATGAAAACTGTTGCAACTTGAGCATCTGACACCAAACCCAGCTGGCAGCGATTCTGTTACTAATTTGTTACTTTGTTACACATGGATCCTTGCTTTAAAAAAAAAAAAAAAAAAAACAAAACAGCTTATATTCAGGTGCGGCTTATATATGGACAAATCCTGTGGCCTACCCAGCTATTGGGAGGTGTGGCTTATATCAGGTGCGGCTTATAATTGTGAAATTACTGTACTTTGTCAAAATGCTTTAGCACAAATGAAGATTGATATAGGGAAAAAAAAGAAGGTATCAGTTTGATTAATTTCTATAAAGTATTAATGAGTTGAAATAATATATTTCATTTAAGTTAGCCAGCTCAAACATACTAGAATTTTGATTTTATCTGCAAATCTTTTTTTAAAGGAAATTATTAAGGAAAGAGAAAAATTAGTGTGAAAACAATGGTCTTACTTATGCAAGAGTGTACAACATCAAAGAGTACCTTAAGGAGGCATATTGAATAATGGACGGCATAAGTTACTGTATGGCAATCCAAAAGTTCTCTCTCCCTATTTAAGTATAATGTAAGATTATAGAGACAAATTGAAATGTGCAGTAAAAAAAAATGAACATTTCACCTAATATTATATCCTTTCAATTAGCTTGTGTTAATTATTATTGCATGTTAGTAGAAGCTGAAATTAAAAAGAAGCAAAATTAATAGTCAAATGATTAATAAAAACATCTATAGCTGTATTAGATAGGCTTACGTATTCATACATGTATGCCTTCAAGCTCTAGGGATTGAAGGAATGCAAAGTATATGGAGCAGAATAAGTTTTCTATGTGATGATTGTATTCACACCTTTCTAACCAACATATGGTCATGGTTCTGGTCACAGTGAAGACAGGAAATATAAATATGGACCAATTAATTCAATTAATCCAGAGCAGACCGATTAAGGCCTTTGGAAAAAAAGAAAAAGCTTGAATAGTAATGGATTGATTGACTTTACTAATTGAACAGAAGTACATCTACTTACATGTCCAGGTCTTGAGGGAATTGACAGGTGCAGTTGCTAAACTTCTCTACATTGTATTTGATAAGTCATGGCAGTCAAGTAAAATCCCCAATTACTGGAGAGAAAGGAAAGCACACCATTTAAAAACAACGGGCAAAAAGGAAGATTCTGGGAACTAATGACTAGTCAGCCTCATATTAGTGCTCAGTAAGATTATGGGGCATTCCACATATCCCTGGAAGGTGTGCCCAGGCATATGCTGTGTATGACACAGAGGTGATTTGAGACAGCCAACATATCATTACCAAGGGTAAATTGTTCTTGACTCCTTGGGTAGCCTTCTGTGATGGACTGACTACATCAGTGGATAAGGAAAGAGCAACTGGTGCCATGTATCTCAAATTCTGCAAGGCTTTTGACATAATAGCCTTTTTTCTAATTTAAAAAGATACAGATATTGCAGATGAATTACTTGATGTATAAGAAGGTGGTTGCATGGGTGTGTCCAAAGAATGGCAGCCCACAGCTCAATGTCCAAATGGAATCACTAATATCTACTATCCTTCAGCAGCCCCTGTTGGGGTTGATACTGTCCAATATCCTTAATTATGACACTGAGTCTGCATTCTCAGCAAGTTCACAGATGCCACCCTAGTGAGTGGTGGAGAAGGATGGGATGACATCCAGAGGTTGAAGGAGATGATTCTCCCCTTCTGCTCCACTCTTTTAAGATGTCACCTGAAATACAGCATCCAGCTCTGGGATCCCGCACAAGAAAAATATGGATCTGTCAAAGGGTCCAAAAGATAACACAAAAATTATCAGAGGACTTGGACACTTTTACTGTGAAATAATGTTGATAGAATTGGGGTTGTCCATCTTCTAGAGGAATGTGCTCTGGGGAGGCCTTATTGAGGTCTTTCAATACTAAAAGGGGGCTTAGGAGAAGGAGAGATGCTTTTCTTCTGTGCCTGTAATATAAAACAATGAGTAGTTGTTTTAAACTGAATACTGTAGATTTACATTAGATCTAGTGAGGCACTGGAACAGAGCTCTGAGAAGCTGTGGATGGCCCATCAGAGGAAATTTTCAAGGCCAGGTTGGATGAGGCTATGAGCAACCTGATCTTGTGAAAAAGTCCCTGCCCATGGTAGGGAGGTTGAACTTGGTAAAATTTAAAGACTTTTTCCAACCCAAAATATTCTATGACTTTATGAACAATCAAATTAAAAAAAAAAAAAACTTAAAAAAAAAATCAAAGTAGAACAGTGTAGTGCTTTGATGCTATATTGTGATAAGAAGACAAGATGTACTTAAGTAGGTGGAGACCTAAATAATACAATTGTAAAACAGGAGACCTCTGTAAAGTCGTCTTTTTATTACCTGTGTTCATTTTTCTAAGAGAAGATTTTAAAGAATTATGCATAAATCAAAATTAGCTGTTTGATTTCTTATTCTTCTCAGTACTTGCCTGATCCTATTTTAGGATTTTTTTACTGTTCTGGGGTAAAATCATTTAACTCTATCTGTATTTGTATAATGCATGAAGTGTCATTTCCTTGTGTTACCACATAGAACAGATTCGACCATTTTCAGAATGGGAACAAATTTTCAGAAAGATTTGTTGTGTGAATTTTTATTTTGCTGTTTCAGAAATCACCTCTTTGTCATTTTCTTGGCAAGTTAATTGAAAGTTGATGACATGACAAGTACTAAAAACATCCTTTTGTTCTACCATAGAAGAATGGATTATATTTTGTATCTGACTCTGAAATTATACTTTTTCTTATATTTTTAATATAGTTATTTATTGAAATTCAGGTAATATTTTAAGACATAATGCATAATTCAGTACATATTTTTTTACATTTGCTTTAATCACCATATGTCAACTCTTAAGTTTGAGACCAAAAATAATCACTGTACATGAATTCATCTGTGAGGAATAATTTCATTTTTTTTACCTAAGCTGCTGTTTATATGCTTTGGTATAAATTTGCATCAGTATTCAACAGAACGTTGAATAGGATTCACATATTTAATTGTTAGAAAATTTTGCAAAATAATAAAAAATATTAGACAACTATTTCAATAAATGGTCCACATAAATATAATCTTGATTTTTATTGTGGTTTCTACTTTAAGGTGTAAGTTTTTCAGATGTAGTTGGAACACTGCTCAACAAAGGAACACATTCACTATAATATCCAGGTACTTAATTTCCATGATTGGTAATATTATTCTTTTCTGTCACTAACAGATTTTCAGTTTAAAAATAGCTTCTTGCAAATCAGGCCTTGCTGAATAACAAAGTAGGAGGAGCAGCTGGACTGAGGAAGGAAAACTTGTACAAATAGCTCTTTTTGAGTAAAAATGGCACAAGAAATTACCCTCTTAATATATATTCAATAACAAAACTCTCTTTTTAATACAGTCGCGTAATTCTGATTGTTCTTTATTTTCTTTTCCCAGACATTTCTTTAACAGGCAGTTATTACAGAAGCACACACGTGTCTTTATCCAGGAACTCCTCTGTTGAACAGTATGTGTTTATAAGTGAAAAGCAGGTGCTCTCCTTTTTGCTCATCACCATTTGGACTGCTTTCAACTGATAATGCCTTTAAAAAATGTGAAGAACACCTGTCATCTTTATATCAGGACTGGTATAACTAGTCATATTTTTAGTTTTATTGCCAAGAATATCTTCTTTCTTGAAAGCTTCTATTGGACTCTCTTTCCACTGATGTCAGTCTGGATCAGTCCAGCTGTACAGTCAGCATTTCTTGGCAGTGCACTGTGAGTAGCTGGCTATACATGCTCTTTGTCTTTGAAACATTAAAGCTATAACTTAGGAAATAATTCAATTTGCTTTTCTTCCCTTTACCAGAGTTTTTCTCTATTTTACTCTCATTCCTACCAGTTGTGTCTCATGTGATTTTTACTTATTACCTACAATGCAAAGAACACTTCTAGGAATAAAGTATAATCCATGTTTGTATTGCTGAAGGGTTTATCCTGAGATATGGATTGAATTACTAATCCTGATATTTTTAGGTGGTGTTCAGCTATGTACTGTAACCATCTAAATGTTGAATTCTGTGTGTAAGTCCCTGGGTTCTTGTTGCAGTTCATGTAGTCTGAGGCTCAATTTTGTTGCATGTATTCCTATATGCATCTGGATTCACCTGAGGAGTCTCAGCATACCTAAGTTTATGGTTCTCAGAGATATAACTCAGTACCATAGTGAGATTTGTACCGCAGTAGAATTTAGGAATGGGGAGGAGACCACACTGAATTAAATGTGTATGTGTCTCATGCTAGAAGTTTAATCTTCCAATATGATCTGATGAAATAAAAAGTTTAATTGAGTTACTTCACAGTAGTGGCTATTACCATCTGAGAGGCTCTTGAATTTTCTTTACAGTCTATGATCTAGAAGTGAATTATTTATTTTCAGAATAATATATGCAAATAAATATTTTACTTTTATTTTAAAGAATATCAGTAATCCATTGCTTACTCACTGTAATGTTGGAATGAGATTGAGTATAGACTCATTAATACAAAATCTTGCTGTCTTGCAAAATTAAATATTTCCATGTTAGATCATATTTTATAGAACTATAGAATGAATTTCCCCAAGTAAATCAAATACAGTAATTTCACGACTATAAGGCACATTTCTGGGTTGTCAGCAAATTTCTGAACTTTGTCCATATATATAAGGTACATGGGCCTATAAGGCACACTTTTTTTTTTTCAGCGAGGATCTGCGAGCAACAAAGTAACCATTACTAACAGAATCGCGCAGTTTACTGGCAGGTGCTCAATTTGCAAACTTTTTTCACAGATCTGTAGCCTTTAAACGCAGCCTAAAAAGAAAAAAAAACAGAGAAAAATCACTCACTTTTATCAAACTTGCCAGCTCCACTCTCATCCAGGTCAAGGGAGGATGCAGCCCAGGGGGGTGAGGGCAGCGGGGCCGGGTGGACCGGGGACCTGCCACTCCGGGCTGGGGGAGGCGGCGGAGGCCACAGGTGGGAAAGTTTCCTGGTGAGCGGTGGAGCCCCCTGAGCTCTGCCCTGGCCCACTCCGGTGCTGGGCTGCTTGCAGCTTGCGGCTCAGCACAGTTCGTGGCTCAGCACGGCTTGGCGTGGCTCGCTCCTTGCACTTCCGGGTTGTTGGCAAATTTCCGAAATTTGTCCATATGTAAGACGTGTTGGATTATAAGGTGCACTTCCGGGTTCTGATCAAAATTTTAGGTTTTAAGGTGCGCATTATTGTTGTGAAATTACTGTAATGGGAATTGATTATTACAGTAACTATAATCTAGAAGCAGATGTAACTGTTATAAAAATTTATTAAATACTCGAGGAAACAAAATCAACTCTCTTTTTCTTCGTCTATGTATCAATCAAATGTAGGCAAAGTGGGTTAAATTTGTTTGAAAATTATAGTTTGTTTTCTTAGAATTGACATCCAAATCAGATTTTTAGACTATGATTGAATTTAAAATCAAATTATAATTCAAAGGATTCTGGGACATATTTCATTATTGGGTATATATAATATACATGGAGATTTTGACAATCCAGTTTAACCCAGTAGGTTGCACTCTATTTAGGTATTTTACAGTACCTATCTGCTGAATAAATCATATGGAAAAAATCTATGACTGTCTTCATATAATTCTTAAAATGAAATCTTTGAAACTTAGAGTTGTCCAGACCCACTGGTTTTCAATGATCAGCAAAATTTCCTCTTCAGTGCATAAGTTTTTAAAATATTTCAATAGTAAACTTACTAACATCATGACATATATAAAATAAATGCCATAATTCCTTTTTTTCTTATTTCATTTTCCAGAAATCTCAGAATTCTGAAGGAAATTGATGAGAAAGAAATGCAATTATTTGTGAATTAAATCTGTTGAAACGGCATAGAAAAGTCCATGTACAGCAAAACTGATGGTCAAATTAATGCTAGTAAAACTTGGATCCATTACAATTTCAAATTTCAAAAAGATTTCTCCAGCCAGATCCTGCTCTCACACGGTTTTCATCCCTAACAATTAAGTCTTTCCTATGACCCCAAAAATGCCTCAAATTTGAGCGCTGGATTTTTCTCCAAGGTTAAAAAGCTCAGTTTAATTTTGTAAAGCACTGACCAACATCAGCCAGCTGTGCTACCACAGCCTTACTGCTCATCTACTTCCCTATGACCATGTGGTGCTGAGCCTGGTGTTTGTGCTTTAATCCATCCCATGCTCCCAGGTGTTACCAAGGATCATGCAGAGAGATAAGCATCAGCAAAGAACATGTCATAAAAGCCCTTCAGGTATCAATACGGGGTTACAGAAGTGCCATGGTTTTTTGGTTGTGTTGCAAGATTGCTGCATGTCTATCTCACGGATTGCAAAATGAAATTGCCATCCACATTAGGAATGCACATGGCGTAGCATGAGCAATAAAGTACAATGAGCAATAAAGTATGTTTTCTCTGGTTAGCAAATATGTTCTAGAGATGATCATACTGCTGGCTAACCAGTACAGAGTAAATGTTCTGCTACACACAGTTTAATGCCTGAAACAGAAAGAATGTACCTGCATGTTCATACCAAAGTTACAACGCACCACTGCATCTCCTTTCTTTTTTTGTATCAGCTTTAACAGAAGTAATAGGAAATCTTAGTGGTTTTGAATCAATACGCACAATGCAAAAAAGATTTTACAAATAACTACATTTTCCAGGTTAACTGGATATTTGAAGTAATGGCATTGCAGGTTGAAAATGTCCCCATTAACACATTTTATAGCTCCTTGCAAGAATTATGTAGTCAATGCCTAAACCACGACATTCTTGAGTAAACCTTATGTGGCTGGATTCAGTTTAACACCTGAAAAGCCTGTGAGTCATGCTGGATGATCGCTTTCAAGTACACCCAAAATAAAAGCATCCCACTGACAGTTTCACATATCAGTTTCATCATTGACCCTTAGAAATTTTGCTCAAAGTAACAGTGGAGGCTATGAGGACTAACAAACTCCAAGAGCGACCAGTCAAAAGGGACTTTTTCAAAACATAATAGCACATTATATACCTTATACCTCAGATGCCTGAAACAAGCTATCCACATACACTTTCATTTTATTTGCTATGTTTTAAAGAATATGAATTATGTAGCAAATATGACAAAATATAGATGTCATTTTAAAATGGTGAATAAACTTTGGAGAATTACAGGATTCTATTCTATCTTAAAATATTAATTTTTTTGTACAACATACACAAAAACTTGAAGTTTTGTGATCTTTCAAGTCTTTTAATGCATAATTACTAACCTGTTGTGACAGTTGATGACATTTTTAGCATTAAAGAAAAATAGTATAGATTTTAAAATTTCCAGTGAAGAGAAGGGTTTTAAAAAATCAAAAAAAAAGACTACATTGGACTGAAACTAGTTACTTAAAAAAATTCCCCAAACAAAGAAATGGACCTACAGAAACAGACAAAAAGAAAATAAAAAAACAATGAAAGTAAGAAAAAAAAAAAAAAAATTAAAAAATCTAACCAAGCAAAAAACTCAACCCAACCAAATCAAACCAAACAAAGAAAAACCAAGCAAGACAAACAACAAAAACAACAAAAAGCTGCCACAAAACACACACACACACACAAAATAAAAACTAAACAACAACAAAAAAAAACCCCAAAAAATAAAAACAAAGAAATACAAGCATGAGCAAAATGCTAATCAAACATAGAAAACCAGCTGAGGTAATTTAAGAAATTACTAAAGAGTTTTAAAATTACAAATTATTTTGTAAGATTCATAGCATATTTTTGCCTTTGCTCTTTGAGATGGTTTAACTTGAGAAGAGAGAAGTAAATGGTGAAGACAAAATATTCTAGAAGTATTTTTTGACTCAACAAAGCCAGGGCATAGCAAAAATTGTAAAAATATTTAATTTTTATGTAAAATATCCATTTTGTTATGTTGACTTCGGTAGAGCAAAACTACTTGTCTTTCTGAACAATTTGCTGGTGATTTCATTCAACATAAGTCATCAATCGGTTTCCATGTGACAGATTAATTAAGAAGCATAACTATTTACAGGATGAACTTTGGGAAATAATTTTATCTAATTCTTATATCTAGTATTGAGATATAAATTCAGATCCAGTCTAAGTTTTTAAGATTTTAAGTATTTTAAGTTTTAGAGTTTTAAGAATTTAGCTAGGATTTAATCCTACTTTACACTAATGTAATTAAGAACAGCATTCAACTTACTGTTTTTCTGAAAAAGTCTCCCGTGGGGTAGCTTCTCTTTTCCCAATATTGAAACAAATCAAAGCCAGGGAAGTTGAAAGTTTGTGCTTGCCTGAAAGGAAAATGCTTATTTAATGCTATCAGCATTCAGCTTGAAGCTACTTGCAGAATCAGAGATAAATGGAGCCAATACTCTGGCAATGGCCAGAGGATAAAAATTTCCAATTATAAAAGCAGAAAATGCCTTAAGGATAGGTTCCTTTTCTTCCAGCCACATAATATTCCACCTCAAAGACTGAAGGTGGGTTGCTAAATGATGACAGGGACTGAGTTTCCTCATATTATTCAGATATTCCAAATTTCATATCAGTCTGTATGAGCTGTAGTTTCACACATTTTCAGTGGAAATGCTAGCTATTACAACTACTGCATTAGTTACTCAGAAATGGGTAATTTTGGTGATACAAGACACTCTGTAAGCCACTACCTATAAGTGAATGAATTGTATACCTTTAGTCAAAGGATTTAAACTTATATACACTCATGTACTCTATTACCAATCAAGAAAAATACAGAGCAACAATATGAATATGCAAGAATTTGAGTTTGATGCCAAGTGAATCAGTACAATCATCTACACAACTACATCTTTAAAACAATTCATCACAATTAGCATTTTCTGACTTAAAAATTAAATCCTGAATCTGACACAGAAAACAGTTTTGCAAGGGAGATGCTAGAAAGATTTGGTATGAGGGAGATGTAGGCATAGAATCATGAGCAGAGTCTAACAGCTGGACATAGAGCAATAAAGAAACCAGTTAGACAAAAAATCTTTCCATAAAAGAAAATAATTACAGATAACATTGAATATCCAAAAGTTGCTCCACCTTTATTTTCACAAAAATATGCAAAATGTAAAGGTTTTCTCTGGAAAACAAACAATTTCAATTACCAAAGTAGAATTTGTGGGAAATTTGTGGAAAAACTTCTTTTTGGATTGATGGGAAAATATTTCCTTCATGTTTGTGATTTTTTGTGTTTTTTGTTCTGGGAATATTGGACTGCTTAGCTACTTTCCTTATTCACTCTTAAAAAAGCAGTAGTGTTGATTATTTTAGTAAGTTTGCAGTTATAAGAGTACATAGATTAAAATATTTTTTAAAATAATAACAAAATTAAAATATAAGAACTAAAAACGATGCATACTTTTTTCCAGCTTTCTGAACAGATCTAATAAATCTAGAGTTGTAACACTCTAGGTAAAGTTTTTCCTATTATGATAATATAATTCTCTTCAAACCAAGGCTATTTATTGTAGGGATTATTGTACACTGTGGCCAGGGATGTGTAATACACCACTTTCTCAGTGAAAGCAACTTTACACTGAGAAGTTAGAAAACCTTTGAAGATATGGATAACTCAAAGGAAATTAAAAAGATGACACAAATAATATATTTGCAATTATCTTGTCACAAAAATCAAGTTATACCTCTAGGCTGTTAAATGTTAATACTACAGATGAGAGCACCATTTTCAATTTTAAATTCTGCGAATGATAACATCACTAGAACAGTGGTTTAATTCCTCTGATATTAGAAATATGGAAGCTTCTACTCCTGAAACTTCAGTCAAATTTGGATGAACTTACAAAGCGAGATATAAATATTAAACTGAAAGAATAAAAGCAACAAAAGAGATTAAGGGCAGGAAGAAAAGGAGTGAAATCTTTGTGAGGCAGAACTGAAGATGCTTTTGTATCGTATTTCCAGCCATGACCTAATTTATTGCAACAGTTGTCCATGGTTGAAATAAGTTATAGTTACCGGCATAAAAATCTGCCTACTTGAACTCCACTTACGCTGTATTTCTCTGCATTCATTTTATTCATCTGCTCTACACATTATATTACTTAATTTTTTTTTTAAATCAGTATCTTCTAATGTACAACTCTATATATGAAAAATAACTAATAAGTATTTTATCTCCCTTTAGTAATTTCAATATTTTTATATGTATTTAGAAAGCACAGGGGTACATAAATAGGTTATACATAAACTGGAAATGTGTAGAGGAAGGGCATACCTTATTTCAGTAATGACAACTGTCCTCTGTGTGCAAACTGCACTTGAAAGAGTTCTAAATGGACATACATGAACTCCGCTCTCCCCCTAGCTCAAACACGTCTATGGCACAGACTTCACCTCAGCACGTAAAGAAACCTGTAGAACTATAATTTATCCAATTTCAAATTCCTAGTTCCTCTTTCCCAAAAATCTCCTCCTTTTTGAATGTCACTTTATATTTAGGTAACATAAAACAAATCTCAATGTTTTTCTTTTAAGACTCTTTATTAGTACAAACCCTGCAGCAAATGCAGCATCCTCACCTACTACATATTAAAAGAGTTTCTCTAGTATCAGTGGAGTAAATACTCAAACATTTGTACTTGAGTACTTGGACAGGCAATTCTCAAAAGCAGTGAAGTAGGCACACAACCTGGTTTTAGAAGTAATTTTTAGAAATGGTTTCAGGACCATGCTTTTAAATTTAGTATAGCTGACATAATGCATAGAGAACTTTGCATTTCTATGAAAAAAAGAAAAATATCCAATATTGCTTAGTCAGACTTCAGCAGATAGAGATAAGAAACTGCAATTGAAAAATCCCAGCGATTTACTCCAAATCATTTAGCTATACTTGGAATTTCTATCAAATGCTTTATGCTGAGTAATACTGAAAACTGCCACCAAATAAAAATGTTAGTGACAAGTCTCTCTGTCATTCTATTTCAATGTCAAGGCTTCTATTGTCTTTTATGGCCTGTGGTGATTATAACTTAGTGATGGATCAGCATTTGTCAGCTAAAGAGTCAGTAAGACTAACACTTTTGGTCCAGAAATAATGGAGAGGTAAATAAATACATTCCTCTGATTACATTTGTGTATTTCATGTGTCAAACATGAAATGGAACATTGAGTTAGAAGTTAAAGAGAAAAAAGATGCTAAGAAAGAAGAATGAAACACAGTATATTAATATAATTGAGTGTAGTTTTTATGCAAAGTGGGGAGGATGAAATGGCTAGAAATGGCTGAAAAACTGTGTTTGGGAACAGAAATTTCTTGTATTAATTATCCATTGACTTCTTTTTTAAAATTTTATTTGCAGTGTTTCAACAGTCCATGACTTATTCTGAAAACGCATTTATTCATTAACAACTCTATACAAACTTGTTTTAACAAAAAATGAATTAACATTATAAATAGAATTTTAATAATGGAAGTATTTACAGAAGTATTGGGTATGATGTTTTAAAGAATGCTTTGCTATTCTACTACGTCTTGGGAATCTATGCCTATGTCTAATTATGCATTTAAGCTCACATGAAGTTTTCAAAACACTGGAAATTCTAAAATTAAATTATGTGGCTGTACAGTCATTGTTCATTTCATCCTGGACTGTGATGTACTCCATATATACATACAGTAATTTCACGATTATAAGCCGCACCAGAATATAAGCCGCACTTCCGGGTAGCCAGGACGACCACAGGATTTGTCCATATATAAGCCGCACCCGAATATAAGCTGCACCTTTTTTTTTTTTTTTTTTGTTTTTTTTTCAGAGTGGACACATGTGCAACAAAGTAATGAGTTAGTAACAGAATCAAGCCAGTGCAGGGTTTGCTGTCAAGTTGCTCAAGGTGCAAACAGTTTTCACAGACTGGTGAAGCCTTTAAACGCAGCCACAGGCGCCCTCCCCATGCTATGTGGCCCGGCACTCCCGCCCCCGGCGCTGGCTGCCGTGGCGCCCCGCCCGCTCAGCAGCGGCAGCGGCAGCGGCTCTCCACACCGTGCGAAGCCGGTGGCTCGCCCCCTTGCTGCGCGCTTGAAGCCGGCTGCCCGCCGCCTCAGCGCGGTGGGAAACCAGCTCCAGGTCCCTGCCTACTCAGCTGCGGCGGCTGCTCCTGGCGCCACGTGCAGCCTCGAGCCGTGCCGCTGTGGTGCCGCAGGCAGCCCTGAGCTGCGCTGCCGCGGGCTGCCCCAAGCCGCACCGCTGTGAGCAGCCCTAAGCCACGCTGCCGTGCTGCCACGCGGGGCCCCGAGCCGTACCGTCACGGGCTGCCCAGAGCCGCTCCGCTGTGAGCAACCCCCAGCCGCTCCGCCGCACCGTCACGGGTGGTGCCGAGCTGCGCTGTCCCGGGCAGCTCCGAGCCGCTGCACCGCGGGTGGCTCTGAGCTGTACTGCCATGCCGTCACGGGCGGCCCAAGCCGCTGCGCCATGCCGTCCCGGGAGGCTCCAAGCTGCGCTGTCCTGGGTGGCCCCAAGCCACTGCGCTGCGCCGTCCTGGGCGGCTCCGGGCCACGCCACCACGGGCTGCTCTGAGAATCGCTGCCTTGCTGCCACGTGCGGCCATGGGCCGCCCCGAGCTGCGCCGCCTCGGGTCCCACAGCGCCCGTGGTCCAGGGCGGCCCGCGGCAGCTCTCTCACCAGTCGGCTCGCACTTCCGGTCTGGCCTTTCACCGGAAATTGTCCATAAATAAGCCGCACCTGAATATAAGCCGCACTACTGGGGTAGGATGGATTCTTCAATGAAAAAGGTGCGGCTTATATTCGTGAAATTGCTGTATATATTTCTGTGAATGTACTCATCTTCCATTCATATTCTTGAGAGAATTTAGAGTGCTTTTTGAATGGTCTAATGAATATTTCATCAAATTCACAACACTTAAGGTGTGAGCCTGAGTATCATTTCTACTACCCTAATCGTCCTCTGAAAATTTCAAGATGTATGTTTGTCTTCCATATTTCAAGGTAAGTATAATATATATTGTTATGGTTTCACCCCAGCCAGCAACCAAACCCCACAAAAACACTTGCTTACTTCCATATCACCAGGTTAAGAATTGAAAGAGTAAAATTTCAAAAACTTGTAGGTTGAGATAAAGACAGTTTAACAGGAAAAACAAAACTTATAGACACATGTAAAGCCGAACAAGGAATTAATTCAATGCTTGCTGAGGGCAGGCAGGAGTTCAGCCATCCTCAGCAGAGCAGGGACCCATCCCATTGAATATGGGATGATTTGGGAGGACAAACACCATCACTCCAAGTGAACCCTTTTCCTCCTTCTTCCTCCTAATTTGCATATTGGCCAAGATGTCACACAGTCTGGAATATCCCTTTGGTCAGTTGGGGTCACCTGTCCCAGCTGTGTCACCTCCCAGCCTCCTATGTTCCTTCAGCCTCCTTGCTAGTGTGGCAGTACGGGAAGCAGAAAAACCTCTGTGTAAGCTCTGCTCAACAATAACAAAACATCTCTATATCATCAACCCTATGTTCAGCACAAATCCAAAATACGCCCCTATACCAGACACTGTGAAGAAACTTAATTCTACCCCTGTCAGTACCAGCATACATACACACACACACATATACAATAATTTCAAAACTATAAGGTGCATGATTTTGACTAAATTTTTGATCAGAATCCGGAAGTGCGTCTTATAATCTGGTGTGCCTTATAGTTGTGAAATGCTGTGTATATATTTATATTTATATTCATATTCATATTTATATTATTTATATTTATATTTACATTTACATATATTTCATGGCCAGGTTGGATGGAGATCTGAGTAAACAGATCTAGAGGAGGGTGTCCCTGCCCATGGCAAATAATCCTTAAAATCCCCTCCAATCCAGGCCATTGTATGCTATCAAGGTGTACATTTCAAATTTAGGATATGATACATTTTTAATTTAGGGTTTCCTTTGGAGTTCTTTTTTCTCCTAAAGCCAAAATTCCCAACAGTCTCATATTTGATGGTGTGGAATGCTGTACTGGGAGTCTCTTTTGAAAAATTTAAATTCAAAGAACATGAATTATGAACCTGAATTCCTTGTGCAATGAAGATAACATTCATTATGGTTCACCTGTGTGGACCAATCTAAGTGTTAACAATACTGACTTCTGTTCTATCAAGGATTTATTTCCCCTGCCTTGTACGGCTGTTAGAAATTGGGTTTCTACACACATGTGTAGGTGTTTATCTCTCATTTTCATCTATTAGAACACCTCCATATTGATCCATAAGAGAGATTGCCTATAGCATGAAAGACATATGTAACAGATGACAAAATATGTCCAAAAGAGTAGCGGTTTTTAATTTATACCTCTCCCTTGAATTTAGTTACCTTTTTAAATAAGTGTGAGCAATTTTTTTCTTATATTTTAAAATGAACAATCTGAAATTCTTTTGTTGTTACTCATAGTTACATTTTTTAATACGGCAAATTACACTATTCAACAAATCAAATTTTTGCTCAGTGCTCTTTTCTGCCTTAACAAATTCATACCCATCTTTTGAGTTATAACTTGGGCTTGTAACCACCACTTCTGCAAAATCTAGCCCATGGTACTCGAGTTGAAGACGCATAACCCATGAACCTTTGGAAATGCAATAATAAGAAGTGTGACCCTTGCATGCTGATGAACTATTCTCTTCAGCTTTGTCCCATCAGTCTTGCACATAAAGTCACTCTTGAATTAATAATGCTGAACCACTCTAGAGCAAGGACACAAATTAGACTTATTTTGCCCAAATAGCCTCTCATTAAGAGTACCTTTATTTTTATGCTGCATAATAATGCTATTTATGTACATTATGGAAAAAAGAAATCATAGATAGACAGAGAGGATTTGGATGATTGAGAGCTCACCAGGCGGTGCAAGGTTATTTTATAGTGTCATAAAAGATGCTGAGTTCAATTCCATGCTCTTAGTGTGTACAACTGATCTCAGTGTTTAAATGGTTTCTTGGTGTTTAAGAAAATCAGAATTACTAATAGTGATTAACTAGGATGCATATATGCATTTTATGATTTTCTTGGTTTCTTACTTGTAGAGGAAACAGCAGAAATAGGCAGAAATTTTTGTCTTTATAGATAATGTCAAAGAAAAGTAAAAAATGTAATGTTATGAAAGTGTAGTCCTTCTGTTTTCTCCTTAATCCAAAAAATTTAATTGCAGAGAGGTATGAAAAAAAGATGAGTCATATGCAGCCAGATGAAGTGTATTTCTAATACACTATTACATATTATATTACTATTTCTAATACACTGTTACATATTATAACATTATATACTATGTTTCATGCAACAAAGTTCAACACCATTTCACACAGCAGTTTCACAAGAAACAATCATACAGGGGCAGGGAATTTTTTGAGTAAAAGATGTTTAAATATCCTTGAAACAAAGGTAAAATAATATGGGCTTTTTAATACAGAGTTTCCTCTGTTTCCCTCTCTATGACCTAGAGTCATGTCATGCACCCTGAGAGACCAGTTGCAGGATTATGGTATGTGTTACTGTGTCTATACATGTAACAGAAAAGTGTTTTCCAGTGCTGTGTTTGTAATTTATGACTGAGATAATAGTACAAAAGAAAACAAAACAAAATATTGAAGGTCAGAAGATAATTCAAAAATCCTTATGTCAATCCAAGATCTGAGTTTCCAAATATAAAAGAATATAAATATAAAAAATATTAAAAATATAAAAATATAAATAATATAAATAATATAAATAATATATAATATCATATGTATATATATATATATATATATATATATATATATTATACAAAATATTAAAAAATGTTCCAAATATAAAAAATTGTTCACATCCTCCATACTTTTAGATAGACACTTTAAGTAGAAAAGAATTCAGCTGAGATTTCAGAACCACTAGGAATAGTGTGTGACAATCATCATACATGAGAAAAAATATTATCTATTTTCTACTCCTGAATGTTAGCTAAACTGGCTGAAGTGTCCTTAAAAATGACTGTTATATGTATATTAATACTTTGAAAACAATCAGAACGGAATGGATGATATTAGTAAAGATCTAAAGCTTTTAAAGCTTTTGACCATTTTACTGCTGGAAATCTTACATGTAAAAACTAAGTGAATCAAGTGAAGACAGTCAGATACAACAACTTTTAATGCTTTCACTAAGGAACCAATAGATTTGTATTTTGAAATTATATTAATGCTTTAATGCTACACTGTATTAGGCATAATTTATAACTCTAATAACAAAATGCATGAGCGCAGCTCTCTTGATTGTATATTTTAAGAGCTGAGAAATATGCAAGCTCTCTGGCTGACTTTATTTTATTTAGCAAATCTGCTAATGGAATATTGTTTTAACATATTCACAATGAGAAGATTTTAGAAGAATGTAGTTGTATCAATAAGTTTTGTCTTGAGGAGTGTCATGGATAATCCATGACAGCATTAATTACAGTAATGTATGATGTTAACAAAAATAAATTAGGACTAGATTATCACAGACTACTGTACCTGATTAAGATGTCTCATACTTGTTTCTGTAGAATATGTAAAACTCTCTCTGTTCTATGCATTTAAAGATAACAGCATAACTGTTAAAATTAACAGAATAAAGTGTGAAGTATCACTTGGTTCTGAATTTTAATGCTGAAACCAGGCCATTTTTCATTCAGTGAAGTCCTTCATAAGCATTTCAAGTAGTGACAATTTTTTAGGAATTCTGAATCTCATTTGCAGGTGAAATAACCTACTTTAATGCTACAGAAGCAATTGAGGAGGTTTGGCAGTAAAGATGGCATCAGAAGACAGTTTCAAGAAACTAGGTTTCTCTAAATTTAGGTCATACTTCAGGATAGATAGCTATGATTTGAAGAAAGCTTATTAAATCCAAATGCTCCCATCAATTATTTTACTATATATTCCTTTAGATTAAACAAGCACAATCCATCTTATATCGATATGGAGGGGTTGACTTCTCTGTTACCACTGAAAATCCATGTCAGAGACTCATAATTTCAACAACTGGAAATTTCTAGCCTAAATTTATTCACAATTAGTCCATTCTTATATGTTCCATCTATCAGTCTTCTTTATTAGAAGATCTGTTCTCAATTTCTTACTATTCTGATCATTTTTCTACTTAGAATTATCAATCAATGCTCTTCTTCTGTCCACTTTTTAGTACTTTTATGCAGTAGTATTCATCTTTTAGCTTTCTGAATATAAGTGACTCAAAACCATGTCAAATTACAGAAGAAATGTCTTATGAAACAAAAGTAATTTATCTTCTCTTTCCTGAGATAACTTTCTCCGAAACACCAAATCTGCCTTTCCATTACCTTGTGATCAGTATTGATCACCCTGCCATGACTCTTCTGATACCATCTCTTTATGATAATACACAAGATTACAGCAACTATTTGTCTGTCCATTAATTTCTACACATGGCATGTTGTATTTTGGACTATCAGGTTATATCAAATTATTATTAATCCAGGTTGATGTTCTTCCTGCTCTCCTTCTTATTTTATATCATCTGAAATCCATTTTCTCCCCAATAAACAGATAGGAAGGAAAAATCACAGAGCTGCAACTAATAAAAAGCTGTAGAAGATCAAGGTTCATTGCAGTTGGACTAATGCATGCAATCTGAATTACACTTGAAAATCTTGCTTTATATGGTGTATATAACTGAATTGGACCAAATCCTGGATCTAACAACTAATTGTTACAAAAAGGAACATTAGATTTATTTTCTTTCCCTGTGATTATAGCAGTTAAGTTTCTTACTATTTACATCTGTATTGTGTTTTTGGCTTTTTAGTTGGGTGTTTTTTGGTGACACTCCTCTTGTAGACATAATTATTTTTCTAATTATAAATATTTATTAAATGAATGATATTTTCCGCAGTTCTGATATTGAAAAGATCAGGTAGTACCTGACTCTTTATCCAGCTGTACAAAACTATTTAAGGACTAGAAAACAAAGTATTGCTTTAATAAATTTTTCATTGACTTTGGATATGACATCTGCCAGAACATGTGAAGAAATATGGCTTGAAGAGGCAAGAGAGATGTGATATGTGGTGAGAATTTGGTTGTGAAAAATTTATATCAAAAGAGAAGCTATATTATTCATATGGACATAAAATGCTTTAAGAAACATAAGTGCATGACTATCTCAAACACATGCTCTTCTATGAGCTGCAATGTACCTGATAGTTTCAGTTGTCAAGAAAACTGAGAGGTTTTTACATCCTTCTTAGGTTTTCACTTTACTGAGAAAGTCACATTGGATCCATTCTCACAAGAGCATTCATCATTATGATTTTCTGACTTCTAATCCCTCTAAGGGGAAGTTATCTACAAGTACAGTTGTTGAGACACAGCCAGGAGAGTATTTTTTAATTGGTTGGATCTTCACGCAGATTTCTATGCAGCCAGCATACATGGATGAGTAAAATAGTATTCTTAGTACATTCAAGAATTAAAATAAATTTGTATTGAGCTTGTTCAGTTGGGTTTTTTTCGAAAGGCTACTCATAAGTGAAAAAATTATACATGTCTCTCTACCTTCCTCTTCAGGAATGAGTCTGTTATCTAAAATTTCAGCAAACTATTTCAAAACATACGAGTACAGAAATTTCACGCTTGTAAGGCGCACCAGCCTATGGCGCACACTCTTTTTTTGAAGTGAGGATCCGTGTGCAACAAAGTAATGAGTTAGTAACAGAATCGTGAGATTGTGGGGTTTGTTGTCAGGTGCTCAATTTGCAAAGTTTTCACAAACCGGCAAAGCCTTTAAACACAGCCCCAGGTGCCCTCCCCATGCTGCGGGCCACGGCACTCCCACCCCTCGTGCTGGCTGCCACGGCTTGCCACCCGCTCAGCAGCAGCGAGCTGCCCCGCTCAAAAGCAGCAAGCTGCCCACTAAAAAACGGCAGTGGTGAGCCACCTGCTCGCCAGTGACTCCAGCTCACCGCCCGCCTGGCAGCGGCTCCGTGGCAGCTCCCCGCCCACCCGGCTCGCACTTCCGGTTAGCAATTCTCCAGAATTCGTCCAAATATAAGGCACACCGGGTTATAAGGCACACTTCTGGTTTAGTCATGAAACTTCAGTCAAAAAGTTGCGCCTTATATGTGTGAAATTACTTTAATCTGAAAGAATCAGCTTTAGAGGAGCAAACCAAATATACTATTAGCAAGAGCGTTTCTGGGAACCATTTCTTTCACTGGGACAGTGATGCTGTCATGTGCCAATTTGTCATCATAATTTACTAATCCATGCTGACATAATTTACTAATAGTTTACTAATCCATGCTCATAATTAAAGGAGAAAACATGACTATTAGTAATAATTAAAAAGTGTATGGAGAAAACCCTGTAATAACTGTTCCTATATATAAGAGGAAATGTAAGATTTTTGCCCTAAATTCAGAGGATAAAATGAGTGAACATAATTTTATATTTACATTATTGAGAGAGTATTATCCTTCTTCAGCATCCCATTACACAGATGATCCTCGATCTCCAGTAGTAAGGAAAGAGAATCCTCTTCCTCCTTTCTACTTATTATGAGGGAAAGCATGAAAAACTACCAGTAAATTGCATTTGTTATGCTTTTTCTTCTGTTGGTGCTTTATGTTTTTATTATTTTACTTCTCTGTATTTTGATTTCTTACACTCAGAAATCACATGGAGGATGTATGTAATTTTTTTTTAAAAAGTCTCCCATTTTCCTGGATGAAATCCCGCTTTCACTGAGGTACATCTTTAGGAGAAAAGCAGAGATATTTTGAACAAGCTATGGTTTTCAGTAGTGGCAAGGTGAGAGTGCAAGTATTAAAGACTCATCAAAATAATTTGCTTTTTGGGATTGGGGTAAGATTTCTTTCACTCAGTCTTGGAAATAAGTAAAATAGAGAAAAAAAAATTAAAATATATATTCAGTTGGTGATTTCTTATTAGGCAATAGGAAGAAAGCTGAAAAATTAATTTAAAAATATCCATAACATGTGAATACAGACTTGAGCATACACAACCCTTCCCTCAAATTTAAGACATGCTGAACAGTGGAAATGAAGTATGAATATGAATAATACCTTTATTGACTCATAGGATAGAATCATAGACTATTTAAGGTTTGAAAGGGTCTTGAGGATCACCAAGTCCAGCTATAAACCCAAAAACTCTAACCACACAGTTTTTTAATACCTTCAGAAAAGGTCATACCACCACTTCCCTTGGGAGCTTTTGCTGATACCTGAAAACTCTTTTGATGAAGAAATCTTTCCTAATATCCAAACCAAACCTCCCCTGGGGCAACTTGGGGCCATTTCGTTTTGTACTGTCTCTTGTTACATGGGAGAAGAGACTGAAATGCACCTTGCTATAACCTCCTTTCAAGTAGCTGCAGACAGCAAGGAGGGTTTCCTCTGAACCTCCTTTTATCCAGGCCAGACAACTCCACATCCCTCAGATGCTCTGCATAATATTTGTGCCCCAGATTCTTTCCCACTTCAGTTGCCCTTCTCTGGACTCACTCACTCTTGTAGTGAAGGTTCCAAGACTGATAGGATTCGAGGAGTGGCCTCACCAACGTCAAGTACAAGGTAAAATCACTGCTCTGGTCCTTCTGGCCACACTAGTGCTGATACAGGCCAGGATATCATTGGCCCTTTTGGCCACCTGGGCACATTGATAGCACATGTTCAGCTGCTGTTGACCAGCATCCCCTGGTTCTTTTCCTCCTGAGAGCTTTTCAGCTACTCTTCCACTGTCTTACATTGCATGTGGATGTGGTAACTCAAATACAGGAATTGGCACTTGGTTTTGTTTAACTTCCTGCAATCGGCCTGAGCCTATCATCAATCTAGCCTGTCCAGATCCCTCCTAAAACCTTTACTGCCATCCAGCAGACCAACACTCTTGCCCAGCTCGGTGTTGTCTGCAAACTGACTGAGGGTGTTCTCAATCCCCTCATCCAGATTGTCAGTGAAAATTTTAAACAGGACTGATGCCAATACTGAGCCGTAAGGAATACCACCAGTGACTGGCAACTAACTGGATGGAACTCCAGTCCCCACTCCTCTCTGAGATTGGCCATCCAGTCAATTTTTACCCAGGGAAGAATGCACTTGTCCAAGCCATGAGCAGCCAGTTTCTCCAGGGGAAGGGTGTGGGAAAGAGTGGCAAAGGCTTTACTAAAATCCAAGGAGACAACATCCACAACATTTCCGTCATCCAGTAAGAAGGTCACCTTGCTATAGCAGATAGGGCTGGTGAAGCTCTCTTTCTTAAACCTGTGTTGGCTGGGCCTGATCACTGGTTGTCCTGCACATGTTCATGATGGCACTCTAGATGATGAGGTCCATGACCTTTCCTAGCATCAAGATCAGGCTGACAGACCTGTAGTTCCCTGAATCCTGCTTCCAGTCCTTCTTGTAGGTGAGCATCACACTGGCTAACCTCCAGTCAACTGGGACTTTCTGGTTTAATCAGGACTGATAAATGATAGACAGTGTTCTAATTCTGGTTTTGTGTTCTAGCTTGTACATGTCCAAGACAACAGCGACATGCTACAGAATATAATCTCTCCCAATATCATTTTGGAATGAAGCATCTCATAGAAGAAATACAAATAGCCAAACTCCGCAACTTTCTTATTGAATAATTTGCTTTTTTTATTACTTCTTATAAATTGGTTTGGAAAATAAGCTACATTATCTTTGACTAACAGATACAGTTGATTTCCTGCCATGAAGTTCAACTGAGAAGTAATAATATCCAGACTTGAAAAAGTAATTCAAATGATGGTGTAAATCACGTTAGAAATAATGCATGCCTTGAGAGATAATCCTAATCTTTTCTTCACTCAATTATCTTCTCTATTTAATTAAATTAATTTGGATTTTTTTAAATACAAAAGTAAACATCTGAGACCAACAAAGCCAAGGCATGACCTGTAGGTAAAGGTTTAATAATTTAAAGGATGTTTGGAATAGGAAAATAAATATGATATTGCATTTTCAAAAATACTTATTAATTTCATTTAGTGTACTTGTCAAAACAGTTTGTTGTTTAGAGACTTGTAATGCTTTTATAGGTGGCTAATGAAGAATATTTTCTCTGTATAGTCATCAGATGTAGAATGAAAGCCATGCTTGCAAATATATCAGTCTTAGCTGTCTAAAGAACTACAGTTAATCTACTCAGAAAAAGCATAAACTACTCCTCTATTTAGTTGAATAACAGATTTTTAAATTGATTATTTTTATAATCAAAATAATCATTCTGCCTCCAACATTTTGAGGTTCATTGGAGAATGTGCAGAGTAAACTATATATATTGGATAAATTTATAATAATAAAAATATGCAATGGTGCAGGCAGAGAATGAGATATGTGAAAGGAATCTGGTCTCAAGTTTCAGCTCACTCAAGATAGTTGATTTGATACAATGACCTTTGTTCAACCCCCTCTTTCACCAGTTGCATCAACTCCTTGCTTTCACATCCATGAACTTAGATTTTTAAACTAACAAAACTTTTGAACTTAATTGTGATTATTTTTTCTAGTATCCTGACTGCATTTGTCTTTTCTTTGTCAGGGATCACTTAACAATCCTCCAGTACCCTCTTCAAAGAGCCTATCCCAGTCTCTCAGCTTCCAAGTGGAACTTTGCACAGGCTCCTTGTAGTTACTACTATAGCTGCTCTCATTCAGCCAGACCAAATTTTAGCCAGCCCAAGAAGATCTTCTCCATACCAGCTCTTCCATCTTTAAAGATCTTAAATTATTTAAAGTATGATGAACTCAGCCTTTCCTAGGTCCCTATCTACCTTTGCTTCAGGAAGCATCTGATTTTCAAAATATGTATTGACTATGAAGACATGAGAAAAAATTTGGGAGGCAGAAGGTACCTCACAAGAAAAGAATCACTATTGGAAATATTTTAATTTACAGGCAGAAAATCACTAGACACTGAAAGCTATTGACATACCAAGGGTTTCAGCAGATCTTGTTTTATGCCTACCATTCTTGTTTCTTAGGCAGTAATCATCACCCACTGGCATCTACCTGTCTTTTTAGAGTACAGTAATTTC
>VRYO01002772.1:55540165-55565860 GCA_009812075.1 Sialia sialis | reverse complement strand
TTTCATTAGTACACTTACATTTTTTCCCATGTTACAGGTCTCTGATCTGGCTAAAAGTAACTGGAAAGATAGTGGCCTCCTGATCAGAGAAAATCACAGCTAGGGAGGGTACGGAAGAGATAAAAAGCAAGAATTGTATAACATAGCTTCTTAATGTTAGAAGGAGATAGGGAGATATTATAAATGTCTTTGGAATTAAGTTCTGAATAAGGAGAGCAGGATCACAAAGTTCGTCACCATTTTCTTCCATTTGCCTGCAAGAGGAAAATAAAATGTAGCTTATAAATAAAAGCACTTTAAGGTGATTGATTGAAGTTGCCAGAGAGAATTTGATTTTTAAAGCACTATTCCCATTTAAACTCTCAGGATCAAAAGAGTGACCTATGCCTTTTTACATATTTCAACCACATTGTCTTGCTGGTTTAAATCAATAAAAAGAAATTGGTAACTACATTTCCACGATAAAATGTCCAAAACATTTCCAAAACAAACAGCAAATCCTGTCAACCCAGGAAGAAAACATGCCTTGGATCCGGTTTTTTAATAGTAAGTTTGTTTGCAGAGGATTTACACTGTTCAGGACCAGGTGAGGGTCTATGAATGAGATCTAGCCCAGTGTCCTCACCTGCAGAAAGCACCAGTGAAAATGCTGTCACTGTTGTATTTTGTGCTTCACAAAGATGACTGCCAAGGCTTCACCACTAATCTCTTTGTTTTCTTCCTTCAAAAGCTCAGTTAGCCAATAAGGAGGCATTAAGAACAGCTATGAAGCAAGAAATGGGAGTAAAAAATCCTCAGTCTATATTCAGCCACCTAAATAAACAAATATTTCAGTCTTGGAATGTGTTGAGTACCTGCATGTTCCACTACTGACCCCACAGCATTTTCAAAGACAAATATTCAGCAATATTCTGAAAGAATTGACCCAATTGCTGCTTTCTAACTTTATTGTATTGGGTTTTATATATCTTTTTCAAATACTAAACATTAGTTTTTTATGCCATCTGTGCCAATACATTTCTCGCAGAACGTCTTGCATGATTGCAGTGGTTTAACCAACTAAGAAGGAACTCACCGCTCTTTTGTTTAGGAGGACAAAAGCCCAAAGCAAAATTGAACTAAACCAAAAAATATCCAAATCTGAAATCCAAAATCAAACAAAAATTTGATATGATTTTAATTAATTAATATAATCTTGATTCAAATCAGCCAACTCATGAACTAGGACTAGTAACTTCTCTAAGGGAATACAATGCTTTTAAGTAAAAAGTCATTTTTGCTAGATAGTTCTTTATGGTATGAAATGCCTAATTATACTTGATATGGCTATTCATTTACTTTCTCCTTTCAGGAAATGAGCATATTACTTATGAATATCAACAATTTACAAGGGTCTAGATGACAGTGAAATCTGTAAACTTGAAATAACCCCTGCAAATCAGTTACTTTCACATGAACTAAAGGATCCTGAATTCTCCCTTCTTGCCAGAAAAAAATTTAAAAAAGCAAAAGAAAAAAAAACAACCACAAAAAAAATGGTTCCCACATCTGACACCTAATCCTGCACACACAAAAAAACCCCAAAATGAAAAAAAAAAAAAACAAACAAAAAAACAACAACACCAAAACAAAATAAAATCAACAAAACAAAAATATTAAGATCTATAGCTACCAATATTTTCCTGCTGATACCATACAGACTTCTGGTTAGTGCACTGATCTGAAAGTGAGAGAAAAGGAGTAATAGCCCCGATCTTGGAAAGAACATACATAGATAAACACATTCTTTACAGAATTCTCATACAAAAAGACACAAGCATCACTGACATGCTTAAACTAGATGAAAATACATACTTCCACCTGGTACTAATCTGTCCTTTAAAGGGTGATTGTCCTCAAGACACAAATTCAGACACTGAATACCAAAGAAATGGTAAAACATGAGTTTTCTGGCCAGTATCTCTGCCTTGAATTATGGAGTGTATTCAATGCTTTTGTATCAGTTAACTTCAGGGAAGTTCCCTGATCACTGTTTGGGTTGACTAAACTGCCCTTTGAGGTTTCTGTGAGCTGTAGAGACTGCCAAGCAGCAATTAGATTTCAGAAGTGGAAGAAGTGAATCTTGTGTCAAATTTTGTGACATACTCTGAGATTCTATGAAGAAAATGTAAAGCAGAAGTCTAAAATTCTCATTTCTCTATCACTAGATGTACTATGCATGTGATTAATACAGTTGGAGTCATCATGGTTGGCAAAACAATTTTCTTACTTGAATTGTCACCAATTTTGCATGGCTGGCATATATCAGTTGAAAGAAAAACCCCTAAACTCTTACTAGAGGATGTTTTAATCAACAAGCTAAATGAAGAAGAAAAATAATGCTAAGGGATTTTTTTTTTGTCACTCAGATAATACAATAGATGGTGGGTTTAATTTTTTTAAGCATAGCTGTAGGTATGATTTTATTAATTTTGGGAGACAAATGTTGAGTTTATTGAAAAATGTCACTTTTTAATTAACTTCTAATTTTGCAAAAACATTATTTCTTATTAGCTTTGCTAATTTAGTGCACACAAGACAAAACTAATCAGTTTGGCAATTATTTGTCTTACAATTTTTATTAGCTCGTGAATCTCAGTTATCCTATTCTTGGTGTGTTAGTTACTTTAGCAATACCAAAAAACCTCTTTTTTTTCTGGCTATGTTATTTTTCTAAGAAAATCTTAGTCAACTTTACAATACTTTCTTATGATAAAAAGTGAAAAATTGCAATTCACCAAAACTGTCCATCTGAATTCTGAAACCAATTTTATACTCTGAAGAAGATACTCTACCAGGTCAATGTTTTGTTGTTTTTTTTCCATGTAGCATACTGCTTCTTTTAAACACACAATGGCACTCTTTTACTTTCCACAAGTGCAAAACCAAATTGATATTCAAAGTAGAACTGAAATTATCAAGAGCATTAAACCAGCTTGCCAAACTACCCAGAAAATGCAAAAAATACCCAAAAACATTTCCACCATGAAAACGAAATATTCTATCCATACAAGATGCTTTTTCAAGAGTCTGGAATTTGAACTATGTATGGAGCATCAGTAAACACGAATGAAGGACATAATAAAACCATGGAATCATAGAATGATTTGGGTTGAAAGGGACCTTAAAGATCATCTAGTTCCAAGCCCCCACCTGTAGGCAGAGATACCCTTCAGTAGATCAGGGGCCTCAGAACCCTATCTATCCTGGTCTTGAAGAATTCAGGAATGGGGCATTCACAAACTGCTCTAGACAACTTGTTTCAGCCCCTCACCATCCCCTCCCCCCCATGGAACTTTTTCCTTGTTGTATCACCTTAAGTCATTCCATCTTGTTTTATCATTATATGTTCTTGAAAATAGTCTCTCTCCATCTTTCTTGTAGGCTACCTCTACCTTCAGGAACTGTAAAGCTGCAATTCAGTCATCCCAAAGTTTTCTCTTTTCCAGTATGAATAAATCCTCAACCCTTCCCTAGAAAAGAAGTGTCCCATTCCTCTGACCAACCTGGTGTCCTCTCCTCTGAACTCGCTACAACAGGCTGATGTTCTTCCTGTGTTGGGGACTCTGGAGCTGAATGAGCACTCCAGGTGGAATCTCATCAGACTGGAGTACAGGGACAGAACCACCTGGTTACTCTTGGCTTTCTAAGCTATAAGAGTGTTCTCCAGACTCATTCCCCAGCATCCACAAGTCCTCCTCAGCAAGGCTGCTCTCAATCTGTCCATCCCCCAGCCTGGATTAATGTGAGGGATTGACCTCACGCAGGTACAGCACCTTTTATTTCATCTTTAATCTAATAAGGTTCCCATGGGCCCATTTCTAGAGCTTTTCCAGATCTCTCTGGGTGACATTCCACCCTTTAGGTGTATCAGCAGCATCCTCAGCTTGGTGTCACTTGCAAATTTGCTAAGGGTGCTCTCATTCCTTTTGCCTGTGTATTTAAAGAAGATATTAAATAACATGGGTCCCAGCACCTCAAAGGTCACCACTTTTCACTGATACCCACTAGGATTCTGAACCATTGACCATTACCCTCTGGATGCAACCATCTAACCAATTTCCTATCTACTCAGCAGTCCATCCACTCTCTTCTGTTTAGTGAGAAGGATATTGTGGGGCACCATGTCAAAGGCTTTATAAATGTTCAGATAAATAATATCTTAACACTTCCCTTATCCACAGTTTTGGTCACTTCCTCGTAAGAGGATCACTAAACTGGTTAGGTAGAACTTGCCATTGCTTCACATTAATTGAACTCAAGTAAATAGACAAAATTGTTGTCACAGTTAAGGTAAGACAGATGGAGCTGGAAACACCATCAGCCCTCTCACCAGCATTCCTTACCAGTCTTCATACATAAACTCCACACATTTTCATCTTCAGTCATTATTCTCATACAGCTCTGAACTCAACACATTTTCTTCTACAGACCTTTTTCTTATATAACACAGTCTCTTTTTCTCATAAACCTCTCTGGTAGCTCCATACAACTCCATGTCTTTATCTTATAGACCTCTCTGTTAATTCTGACTCCCTTCTCTTATTAGCAGCTTGTATCAATTCCTTTACTTATCAGCAATTCCATTCTTCATAGCTGGCTCCCCAGGCTATCCCTGTCCCTCATACAACATCATCTTACCTCATCTGTCCCTTATACAACCACATGTCCCTTGACTCCTTACAGCACAGCCAATAGCCTTCTGATCTCTCTGCATATCCAGCTTCAAGTGCCTGGATAGTGGAAAGCTGACCTACTCCTTTATATTCTCAAGACTGACTGGCTCGGCATAGAAGTTACTTCTTTGGCAATCAGTACAGCTGTGAATTGTTGGAGAAGCTTGCCTCCTGCACTACCCTAGCTCTCCACAAGTTGCTAGCACTATTCTGCAAGCTCCGAAAAGAGTGTGTTAAAGCACTTAAAAGCAATTTAATTTACTTCCTAGGCTACAAATATTTCGAACTCTTTAGGAAGAATTAAAAATATCAAAATGAACGTGTAAAATAAATACTGCATCATTCTAACACTAAGAACATCTCACAGTCTATTTGCCTCCTCCCTACCTATTGGAAGTATACACAAGAGTCATTAGCTGCAAAAACAGAAAATAAGCTTTTCTTTACCTTCTGAATTATTTTTCACAATAACATAATCTGTCACTAAACAGAGTTATATCATGCTTAAAAAACGGGCTATTAAAATATGACTTCATATATTTCTCTTACCCATGATACAATCCATTATCATTTATCTTAATCCATGAGACATTTACTCAGGAATTAACTTTAACATTAAATATGGCTAGGATCATAAACTGCTGGTATCACTGTTGTTATTCCTGATATGTCATGGGAATATGGAATCCATAACATTTAATTACAGTTTCTCGAAGGACATCTCAGTTTCCAATTCTACTGAGCAGGACTTCAAATTGATTAACCCAGAAAACATCTCTATTCTTTCCTGAAAGTTAATAAATTACTGGGAGATATTAAGACATTTAAGATGATCTATCAAGTGGAAAAATAGGAGAAACTATGTGAAGGTTGCAAGAATATTCATAACCAGGATAGTTTTTGCCTTCTTCAGTTTTCTGCAATAACCTGTTTTATCTGTTCCAGTAATATTGCTGGTTCTCAAGTGGATGTTAAGTAACTTGTGCAGTATTTCATCTTTACAGAATCACAGAACCAAGTCAGTAGTAGAAACTCTTTGTGTTCTCTTTTTCATATTTTCAATTGTACACCTAGGCCTAAGATTTAGAAGAGTTCCTTTCATAAATCCTTGCTGTAATTCCAGTGGTTTAGCAAGGGTGAGGAAGATATAACTACAGGTGACCTCAAGGCTGGTGATAACCTGGGGAACTGAAAAATGAATGTGTTGTATCTTTTTTGAGAAAATTGAATTACTTGAAAAGCATTGTTTATAAGATTATTGCAGTTTCCTATTAAATTTTATAGATTTAAATTTCTACTAGCTTCTGCTAGATCTGCATGTCAGAATAAGTCACACCTAAAATTAGCAAAATTATAGAAACAACTTTTTGAAAGCTGCATCCTTCCAAAACTGGCATGCGTATAAAAAATACCACCTCACCATACATTCACAGAAAATTAAAAATTGATATTTTTGCCACTGGCAACATTATTTCCATCTCACTTTTAAACATTTTAAAAAATACGTTAGAATTGATTTGCAGATGGAAGTAAAACAAAATACATTAAAGTATCTAAAAGCATCAGGCAATCAAGTTTAAGAAGTTAACCTCCACTCTTTTAATCCAAAACAAACAAGTACAACTAAAAAGATATATTGGATGTAAGATTTTGTTTTAGCTTAGCTGAGGAAAAGATAGAAAGGATTTTTCACCTATTTATGTTGAAATTGCTACTTCATTGTCTTCCCCAGCCATCAAAAATCCACACATACACGTAAACAAATGCACCTATGCACTTACTATCCTGGTGAAAAAGGCTTTGAAAACAAATTAGTCTTCTATTTTTCAAAGTAAGTTTTAAACATCTAGTTTAAACACAGATACCTTGTATATTTCAGGTAAGGAGGAAGTGCACATACTGCTAATTAATGAATTATAGTCCTGGATTTAGGATTCTTGTGTACTACTTTTCTCCTATTCATTTCTATACTTATGCTTCCATATTTAAATGCAAAGTTGGCTTTGGCATTTATCAACAAGAAAAAGTGAAATTAAAAAATAAGTAGGACAGCATTATATCCTCTCATATAGGATGAATGCATCTGGGAGAATGGGTGCTGCACACTCATAACATAGCTCATTAGTGAAATAGAGTGCATTACATTGAGAAAAAACTGTTTTAAATTATGTCTTTCCTAAAAATTTTCAAAAAAAATTAATGGCTAATGAGGGTGTTGGACACTCTGGACTCCTAAAGAAGAAATCAAGAGGTTTATTTTCCTCTGAGAGCTTAAAGTGAGTGTCTTAGAAGTGAAGCAGGTCAAACAGTGCTTAATTGTGTAAGTACCCCACAGGATTCTATGAAAAAGTGGGGTACTTTCTTGAAAGAAAAAGGAAAGCCTAACAGATAAATCTTTTGAAATATCAGATGGCAGGTGATGAATCTCTAACCTGGCCCCAGTAATGGATGAAGAGCTGGGAAGTAGTACGAGAGACAAGAACCTTCTAATTATTTTATGATTTGCTCTAATTTAAATCAGACTTTAATTTGTTGTCACAACAGATTAACAGTGGCTGCACAAACAAATGTAATGAATTCAGGGTGCTTCAGAGCCAAAGGCTAAACCTGTATTTATTGTTGGCATGTGCTTTTTTCATCTCTCTGGCCTGGGTAGGACTAGTTTCTTTTTTTTTGTTTTTCCTTTTTTTCATTGCCAGAGAAGTCAGTGATTTAAAGCAAACTAATGAGAAATAAATAAAATTAAGCAAGCTTCAACTTAACTTGGGGATTTGCATTTGTGTGGGTATTTCAAAGTAATGTCATAAGCAGCTGTACCTTATTCCGTTTATTTATTTATTTCTGATTGAGCAAAGAGGAGAAAAACTGTTCTCTACCATAGCACTGATTTGGGCCTAATCTGGAATAGCCTTTTTTATTAATATTGTACTAAACCTCAGGAAATGATGCCATAGGCCACATATTAGTGCCAAAATACATATGAAGTCAGTTGATTCTATTTATTAAGACCATACAAGGCCTTTGACCTTCTTACAGTGCACAAACATTAGGCCAGCTGGCTTACAGACATTCTTTTATACTAAATCTGCACACTCATATCTGTTAGCGACTTTTCATTTCAACACATCACAAGGAGTACCACAACTGCAGCAGTGGTTTATGTGGCTGTATTTAGACTGCATGGCTGGCCAGTAGAAGTACATACTGTGTCATTTTCATGCCTTCATTAGTGGTGGCTGATAACAGCCATAACGCTTCTTTCAGGCAGATAAATCACATTGAGCTGAGAACCTGGAAATGATCAGATTAGGAATTGACTCTGAACACACATCTCACTATAAAGCACAGAAATATTTAATTTGGCAGGAATTTATCACTGAAAAAAAGTGTCATCTGAGTGCAAAAGCATTTATGACTGTAGTTTCAAAAGCTTGAATAGGCACAAATCTCTTTCTGAGGTGCAAGTATAGGCTAGAGGTGTTACTGATTTTCAAAGAGATTACTTGAATCTGTAATGAAAGGTGCAAAGTGACATTGTTTCGTAGACATAACCCACATTTTCTAAGCCCATCAGGTTCTGCAAACTGCAAACAAATGCAAACTGTTTATTTCATGAATGGCCTGTCTGTTCACAACCACAAAGTCTCAACAGAGACCAAATTCAAAACATTTTGTCACCATTCATATTCCTTCACTAATTCTCCAAGCCTGTGTGGGAAGGCATCATGTTCCATTCCTGGGCTGAGTATGTGGTACATCACTATAATTATATTTTGTCTTATATTAGGCATAAATTGCAGACTTTTGGTAGCAGGGTGAGCTGTGTGGAAGAAGGCAGTGAACTGCCCTATGCCAGTCCCAGACATTTCCATAAGGTTGTGAAACAGACCAAAAAAGAACATCTAACACCAGAAATTCAACCAGGCAGAGGAGTTTAACACACATGTAGAAAGAGCAGTGGGTGTGAGGCACAGGAGCCACCACCTGGGAAAGAGACTCTCAACAGTGGAAGAGACACCTCCAAGGCAAATGTTGCCATGGGTAATGCAGACAAAGGCAGGGACACCATCAAGGGACCACAGCCTGTAGGGGACCCTTGCTGGGATAGGGACACCACCAGGAGGGAACATACAGCAGGTGAACCATACCAGAGTAGGGGAGTATTTTAAGGAGCAAGAAGCAGTGCAGAAAAATAAGAAGCAAGGAGAACCAGAAAGAAGCCATTAAGTGCAAACCCCAACCTCCTAGTCTGCCTGCTGTATTATGAAAGGGATTGAAAGGGACTGAGCGTGACATACAGACCCTAGTATTCCTACAGTCAGAGTTATTAGGCATTCCTGTGAATTGATAAAAAGAGCAACATGCAATTCTTCTGAAGCAGTAACCTTCCTTTTACAGAATGTTGGTAAAAATATGAGGCAGTGAACAAAAATAAAAATGGATCGTAACTGGATGATAATAGGATGCCAAATCTGTATGCTATCATAAGCCTTTGTCATGTAGAGGATTGAGTTCACTGATTCACAGAGTGGAGGGGATTAGATGATGTTTTTTGTTGTTTACATATTCTAAGATTTTGAGATCCCTAAAGGAATTCACAAACTCCATTTAAGTCATCTTTAAATCTTTGCCACTGTGACCTACTTTAAACTCTTCTTGTAAAGAGAATGTTAAAACAGAGAACATCAAGGTGATTTGCAACTTCAGTGTAAGAAAAGAGGGCACTCAGCAGTTTTCAAAAACAGGAAGAGTACAGCCTTGTTCCTAACAATGCCTGCTAGATTAAATTTTAAATGTGTATTCTGAATAAGTAGTTTATATAACACAGCACAGGTTCAGAACTTTTTCGTTTTAAGATTGGCTCTTTTCTTAATAATAAAATGGATCTACTGCTAGGAAGTCTTACTCCTGCAATTAAACAACTTAGATTTTCTTTTTGCTTTGTCCTGGTTAATGCTGTTCCACATGGGGAAATGAAAAAATGCACTATTCTTATGATGACATTATAGAATTTAAATTACTCTCTGTTAAAGGAAATCCATGGAAATCAGTGCAGTCATTTTTGATTTACAGAAGTAGAAAAGAAAGAGAATTGAGCCTTTTGTTAACAATATCCTAGCTCTGACCAAGACTTTCTGCTCCAGAGTTACCTCTTGGAGCTTCCTTAAAGTTCACTGTTAGCAGTGAGAGTTTCTGTAGTGTCAAAACTAGCTGGTTAGGTAATAGGAATCAGTAAAAAGATTCAAGACAATGCTGGAAAATGTTTTTCTTTCATTTCTAAATATCAGAAACTCCAAGCTAAGTGAGTTGTTTAAATTAATTTCTTCCAACAAGACTGAGACTTCAGTTCTAAACTAGTGTTGTATTCTTCATCTACCATTCCTCAATGCCAGAAAAAAAATCGGACATTATGAGACTTTTGCATCCTGTAAGGAAAGCAGTCATGTCTGAATATCCAATGTATTAAAAACATTGCAGGTAGATCGTAAAACACAATGTAATATAAAATCTTTATGACATAGAATTTTCTGTTCATTAAAAAAATATTTCAATGAATAGCTGAAAATATGAACATTAATACATTGGGTTAATACTTGAAACTTCAAATAATAATTATGTAGTAAGAGTTAAAAAAACCCCAAACTGTACAGTAATTTCAAGATTATAAGCCGCACCTTTTTCATTGAAGAATCAAGCCTACCCTAGTAATGCAGCTAATCATCAGGTGCGGCTTATTTATGGACAAATCCTAGTGAAATGCCAACCTGGAAGTGAGAGCCAGCCTGGGAGGGCACCTGGGGCTGCTTTTAAAGGCTTCACTGGTCTATGAAAACTGTTTACAACTTGAGCAGGTGACACCTAACCCCGCCCGGGCGCAATTCTGTTACTAATTTGTTACTTTGTCACACATGGATCCTCGCTTTAAAACAAAAATAAAAAGTGTGGCTTATATTCAGGTGCGGCTTATATATGGACAAATCCCGTGGTCTACCCGGCTACCCGGATGTGCAGCTTATAATCAGGTGCAGCTTATAGTTGTGAAATTACTGTATTTATACTTTAAGGTGTAGGAAGCTTCTTAATATCTGCATGAAATGTTATTTGGGATAAATGATGTGCTGAATTCCATCTATGGACCCTTCCAATGCCCAGATTAGTGAGAATCCTCTTTTCTCCACTGTGGAGGTGTGGTGTATACCCCCAAAAAGAAGTTTGGATTATACTTTGCAGAGTAAATTCAAAGAGTTTTTCAATCTTGTTTCCTTAGTTTTTCTACTCTTCCTAAAAGATTTAGGAATCCTAAAGGATTTAGGAAAGACAGGAAATTTTTATCTGTGATGGTGGTGAGACACTGGATTAAGTAGTCAAGGAAGGTTGGGAATGCCTCAACCCTGTCAGTGTTTAAAGGCAGGCCGAATAAGGCCTTGACTAGTGGGAGGTATCCCTGTCAATAGTAGAGGGATTGGGACTAGATGATTTTCAAGGTCCATTCCAGCTCCTTAACATTCTACAGTTCAGTGATTCTGTGGTGCTATAATTGCATGATTTCATGGGAAATTTAGAAGTCCAACATGCAAAACTGTTAAGCAGAAAGCTGTAAATAATGGCAAACAGAAAATAATAACAGCCTACAAGTACATCTTCAATGGTGAAGCAGGGGACTGCTCTCCACTTTTCAGTTTTCACATATCATTGTATATCCATCTTAATTCTGACATGATATCACTGTGCAGTTTCCACTTCTGTTTACCAATACAGATATATCCTGTCCTAACAGAAATCAGTGCAAATGATATCTGGTTTTGGTATGAATACCTGGAACATTGATCTCAAGCTTCATACATATAGATAACCTTAGACATACATATTCTTTTTAACTTTTTAATGAATTACTGTCAGTAAAGGTTCTATTTACACTGTTGGACTGCTTTTGGAACATGTGAAATTAATGCAATGTGAATTACAGGTTTTTCCTGATAGCTATGAGAAAAAGTAACTACATTCTAAGATACTTCAGAGCTCAATAGCTATGTTTTTCTGGAATTCCCTGTTGCCTGTAGAGAATATTAACTTTATTGCTAATAATGGAAATGTTCATTTGCCCTTTACATATGAGTAGTGAGGGAGTATGTTCTTCATTCCCCACCTTAACACCATTCCCTTGAGCCCTCCCCAGCAATCAAAGGTACAATAATTTCACACTCATAAGCTGCACCTGGTTATAACTCCCATTTCCAGGTAGCCAGGAAGACCATGGAAATTGTCCATAAATAAGCCATACTGGGTTATAAGCCGCATTTTTTTAAAAAAAAGTGAAGATCTATTTGCAACAAAGTAACGAGTTAGTAACAGAATCGCACGAGCACGGAATTTGCTGTCAGGTGCTCAATTTGCAAACAGTTTTCACAGACCGTTGAAGCCTTTAAAGGCAGCCCCAGGAGCCCGCCCCGTGCGGTGGGCCCCAGCACTCCCACCCCCGGCACTGGGTGCTGCGGCTCCCCACCTGCTCGGCAGCGGCGGCTCCCCGTGCCGCAAAAAGTCAGCTGCCCGCCTCCCCCTCACTGCATGCTCATGGCTGGCTCGTCGCCCCCACCTCGCCTCAAGCTTGAAGCCAGCTGCCCGCTGCTGACTTGCCACGCGCTCGAATCCGGCCGCCCACTGCCACCTCGCTGTGTGCTCAAAGCCAGTCAGCCACCCACCCCCCCATCGCCATGCGCTCGAAGCTGGCTCGCCACACCCCCCTCGCTGCGTGCTTCAAGCCGACAGCCCGCCACCTCCTCACAGTGAGAAAACAGTGGCGACTCGCCACATTCTCACCAGTGGCTCCGCTCGTTCTCCACCCGCCCCCTGCCCACCAGGCCACGGCTCCATGGCAGCTCCCTCCCCGGCTGGCTCGCACTTCCAGGTTGCCATTTCGCCTGAATTTGTCCATAAATAAGCTGCACCTGGTGATTAGCTGCACTTCTGGGATCAGCTCGATTCTTCAGTGAAATAGTTGCGGCTTATCAGTGTGAAATTACTGTATATACACTCTCATAAGAGAAACAAATAGAAATTCTTTCCTTGAACTCTTTAGAAAAATTTCCAGTGAAGATATGAACTGCATTTCAGAACATCAAGAAACATTGTAGGACAAAAAAGAAAATAAAATAAAACTTTAAAGAAGGCTGTTAAGTGATTCTGACAACACATTTTTGATGTTTTACCTATCATAAGAATCATCCACATTGAATGATGCCTTAGATGTTTGCTGTACTGGATATTCATATCATATCTCACCATTTGCTTGTTTATGACTGTTACATATTTATATTCTTTTTCTGAAAAAATACATGTGAGAGAAATGGCTTCTTGAATAAAGTTGTTTCAAGATAAAATTTTATAGATATATATAGAGAGAGATAAATAGGTAGATACAAATATGTTCTTACTTCTGTTCACTTTAATGAATATTACCGATTACTCTCTATTGTGTTAATTAATTTGTTGTTGCTTTTGTCATAAAGACTTTTAAAAATCTGTAAATTGGTAAATATTTCAAGGATTCTCTGACTCCTGAGGTTAAAAACATAGTCTAAATTTGGCATTTCCTTTATTACTTATTTTGGCAGAGAGAAATAAGCATGGGATTCATACTATAATGTTTTTAAAAATTGTGGATTTTTTTCAAGAATGAGTGATGAGTTCGTTAAATAAGAAAAATGGTACTGCTCTACAATGTTCTTTGTATGAAGAAGCATAAAAGAAGTTAAAAGTTTTTTCAAATATACTTCTTTCAACAGTGCTAGAGAAGCTTTGAATAGAATTTCATGTGTTATAAATCCTATTGTAAATTATGATAGGTGGTGCAAAAAACCCTCTAAAACTTCAATTGCTTTCTTAATTAGGATGACTTTTTAAACTGATAGGTGAAATGGGTAATTAACAGTCTTCAACGTTAAATGAATGGAGAGGTTCAGAACTGAAATTTGTACTGGTAAAAAGGACAGGAATCCCTTCTGCTGGTTGTTCCTATGAAGAGTATGTGGTGACACACACCTATATATAAACATTTCCTCTGTAGTCAATAGGGAGAATTTAATTTCTCCAGACTAGACTCACTCCTTCACATATGATTAGGCTTCTAACTTCTAAGTATTTGAAGTCTGGTGAGAGAAATCCAGGCTCAGGTCAAGGAAATTAACTTCTTTTTTTCTTTAATGTAGATTAGCACTTGTGAGTTGACAGTGCAGAAGTGCCAACAATATTATGTAGGGTCCTTGCCTGTGTTTTTATTAAGTTATCAGACTAAACCTGTTCTTGTGAGAGCAAGTAGCTTTACTGAGATAAAAACACTAGCAAAACCTCTCACTTTTATTGTTCCTGAATATCTAGACATTAGTATTTTTTGTTTACATTGCTATTCATGGCTTTTTAGAGTTTTATACTAAGCATCTGTGTTGCCTAGCAATTTTATTAAAAATTCTGAATAATGTATGAGTGTTTGTATACAACTTACAAGCTCAGTAAGTTGTATTATATTAATATATGCACTATAAATCTTTCCAGTTCAAGAAGTATTTGATTATCAAATCATGTGGCTGGTAAATACACATGTAATCAGATTGAGTAGTAGTCCTCTACACATAATATTTTCCACTTTGAGAGTAACTACCATCTGTGGGCCTCAAAGATTCCATATCTATTAGCAATTAAACCTTCACACCTTCACACACTTCACACTGCAAATCTATGCCATTTTTTCTCTCTATTGCCACACACAATACCTTGTGTACTCTTTGATGTTTTGGACACCACAACATAACAAAGATATTAGATTATTAAAGAGCATTAAAAGGAGGATAACGATCATAGCGAATGAAAGTTCTGGAAGGAAAGCCATGCGAGGAGTGGCTGAGGTCACTGGGTCTGTTCAGCCTGGAGAAGAGGAGAGACTGAGTGGAGAACTCACTGTAACTCCCTTGTGAGGGGAACAGGACAAGCAGACGCTGATCTCTTCTCTTTGGTGACCAGTGACAGGATTGAGGGAATGGACTGAAGTTGTGCTGAAGAAGGTTTAGGTTGGATATCAGGAAAAGCTTCTTCATCCCAAGGCTGAGTACTGTGACAGGGTCAAGAGGTGGTCACTGCACCAGCCCGACGGATTCAAGAATATTTTGGGCAATGATCTCAGGCACATGGTGTGATTCTTGGGGTTATCCTATGCAGGGCCAGGAGTGGAGCTTTGCTGATCCTCATGAGTCCCTTCCAATTCAGGATATTCTGTGATTCTATGATATGCATAAAAAATGTAATACATTAGCAATTCATTGCCTCTTGCATGTAGAGCACAGCTGGATCATCTTATCATAAGTGGAAAACTTATCAAAAGATAATATTGCCACAATGATTCTGCTTATTAAATCATTTCAGTGCAAGACAGTCTCATTCATTACTAATCCTAAAGATTTTTCACCTCAAGACTAAATATCGTAACTGAGCCACAGTGAAACAGAGCTTATATATTCCTTCAATTATTAGAATGCAAATCATGGGTCTTCCAGAACTGGACATTAAAGCTTTGGAGAAAGTAATGTAACATAACTTGACATGGTAAAGCACCTTTAAAAACAGGGATTTTTTCTTCTTTATTTTTTTTTAAATATTAGCTATTTATTGAACAGCATATATAGCTGATTTTCTAGATATCCAGGAAAAAAAACCCAAAAAACCATATAATCTCACCTATGTAAGCATATAAAAGTGGGAATTGAACACATTTAACATCTGAAATGACTCCACTCAATATGAGTAATTTTACTGTCCAGGGGCATCAACAGGACTAGAACTTTGTAAGAACTGCTTTGTTGACAGAAGCAATATAAAAAACATTAGGTGTGGTGATGTACAACTACATGCAAAAGGACCAGTTTAAATAGATTATAAATCAATCTCATAATGCATTAAGTAAACCAGGAATATGTTGGGATGGTGATGTAGGAAAAGAGTCTTCACAGGCTCACTGTTTGGCAGAGGAAATGAACATCCAATGAATTACAGGAAAAAAGGGTTTCAGCAATTTTGAGATATTTTAGCTCTTTCCCATGTCTAGGAAAACACATGCTCTAGCATTAGTATATTAGTCACCTCAGAAAGAAATGCTGTAAAAAAATTCCCATTATTTCACCTTGTACAAATAACTAAACAGGAAATATGAATAGAAGACTGTCATGAATGCTTATTTGTATTTCACAAAATTCACTAATTTTTAAAAGTTACACTATTTATTAACTACAATTTTTTTTTTTTTTTAGGAAAAAAGAAAACATGGGAAACTTTTTATTATAAAAATTACTTCCAGTATCACTTAAATCATTATCAATATATTTTTCATTACTTCTTTATAGCAACTTTGTTGGTGAGAAAAAATTTATCTATAAAAAACCTTAAAAACAATTTAGAGTCAATTAGAACTAAACAGCATAAGACAACTCATAGATTACTGGCACAAATATCTAATAGTTATTTGAAATAAAAGGTATGATTGAAACACCTGCGTAGTTATTGAAGAAAGTAAAATGCACTGTGTAGGTCATGCAAATAAGTTTTAATTCCAGTTCATCCATCACGTTTGCGTCTATACCTGCCATAAAGTGGTTAAAAGAATGCTGAGTGATGCCACAGATCTCTCAGTTTTTGACTGTGCATATCTTAAACTCATTAAACCTAATTCATTTGTGCTGTGTAACAGTGACCCTGACGAGCCTTTGAGCACACACATACCACTTAAACATTTGTCTGTGGTTGTCCCCTCTAATATACATTTGAAATATATAATAAAAAAGATCAGCTTAGGCTTCCTCAGTCTTCTGTGTCCAGTAACAATAATTTTAAGTAAAATTTAGCAGTGAATATACAGCAAAATTCTTAAAGACCTCTTGAAGAGACAAGTTTGAAAATTAGACTAAATTTGTCCTTATTATGAGATGACAAAGCATTTAGTTGAAAATCAAAAGCTCAGCAAATGTGTTAGCCAGAGATTTCAGCTGTGCTAAAATGTTGTCAGCCGCTTACTCTCTACACCCTGTACTGTTTGCAAAATTCACCTGGGAGAGCAGTGAAGTTACAACACTAAAAGGCTCTACAAATTCTCAGTGTTTGTTCTGTACCCATAGGGTCGACTGACAGCTATGCACGCTTTAGAGGATTTTCACATGAAGCATTTCTGTGTTCTCTAGGTGAGAGTGGGAAGTGGAATGATGCTTTGCAGAGAATTAAAACGAGACAGAGAGGAATCCCTGTCTACCATCAGACTGTATAAATCAAACCAAGTATTTTGAACAGTGAAAATGACAATGTTTTTAAGCTGGAGAAGAGAGGACAGATGGATACCTGTTTTATAGACACAACTTTGCTAGTGGCACAATTTCAATTATTAGTAGTCAGATCACTGAATAAAACCATTTGTACGTATAGGAAGGCTTTTCTTCAAGATTTCTTTGACTAGACAGATTTTTCCTTTTTTTTCTGATATGTCAAACTCCTTCAGAAAACTTGCAAAAGCACTCTGGAGTATTAAAGTGAGCTTTCTGAAAGCATAAAAAATGTCTTTGAGAGCTTTGATGTAATTTGTAAGCTTTCAAAGGTAAGATTTATGTTATTATAATCTTCTTCAAGGCAAAATGACACCAGAGTTACCTTGTTCAGGTAAAGTTACGGTATTATGGTAACAGAGACACAAGTATATGATATGAAGCAGAAAAACAATAAGTATATATAAAAACAAATGCAAAAAATTATAAATGAGAAATAAAATTAATAGACATAAAAAATGGAAATAAAATATTTGCACCAATTAAAAGGTAACAAAAACTAATGATATTGGATAGACTTTCTGTAAGACAATACATTATAAAATTTCTATTTTTTAGACTTATGCTATAATCTTAAGCATGTTTTCATATCGATAAAACTGGGGATTCTTTTGTATAGACAGCAACACACGTAGAATCCCAGAATTGTACAGCCATAGCATTGTTTGTGTTGGAAAGCCTCTTCAAAGTTCCCTGCATTCAACCTCTCAGCCATGTGCAGTGGCATCCTTCGCTATAGCAGGTTGTTCAAACACAAACCTTGCACACTTGCAATGACTGGGCATCTACAGCACTTCCAATTATGGCTCCCCTGGGCAACCTGTTCCAGTGACTCATCAGTCACATAATAAAAAATATTCCCTCTTTATGTCCAATATAAACCTACCCTCTCTCATTTTAAAAACAGTGCACCTTTTCCTTTCCCTGCAGGGTACAGTAAAAAGCCTCTCTCTTTCTTTCTCAAAAGATCCCTTTATATTAATAGGCTACAATAGGGTTTCCCTGGTGCTTCTCTTCTTCAGTCTGAGCAAGCACAACTCTATCAGCCTTTCCTCATGGGAAAGGTACAGCTCCCTGATCGTTTTCATGACCCTTCTCTGGACCAACTCCAACAGGTTATTGTCTTTTTGTGCTAGGGATCCCAGAGCTAGAACAGCCTCCAGGTGGGGTGTCATGAGAGTAGTGAAGGAGAAAAATCACCTTGCTTGACCTGCTGCCCATATTTTCATTTTTCGAGCTTAAAATATGATCGGATATCTGGGTTGTAAGCGGCAGTGCTGGCTCATATTTAACTTTGCATCTATTGATATCCCCAAGTCTCTCCAGATCTGTTCTCAGTGTGTTCTCCACTCAGTCTGTATTGATATTGAAGATTGCCCCAACCCAGGTGCAGGGCTTTGCACTTAGCCTTGCTGAGCTTCTTGAAGTTTATATTGTCTTTTTCTCCAAGCCTATAAAAGTCCCTTTGTCTTCAGTCTAGGCTATCAGCTGCACCACTGAACTTGGTGTCACATGTAAACTTGCTGATGGTGCACTCAGTTCCTCTATGTGATTAATAAAGTCATTTAACAGAACTGGTACCAACAGGGACTGCCAAGGGACACCAGCTGCGACTGACGTCTGTTTGGACATTGAGCTGTAGACTGCTCTTCTTTGCATGCAGCCATTACAATTACAGAGAACTGATATTACCTCCTGCACAAGGAAATCCTGCTAATCATAAAGCTGAGCTTAGAAACTATCTGTCACAGTAACGAGGACAGGCAATACTGATACTCTTTCAATGTAATTCTGATTACTGATCAGTATCTTGCAATGGAGAAAAGAGTAATATTCATAGACCATATACATTTATCAAGGAAAATGGAATTTTGATTATATAAATTATAAAAATCAATCTATTGAAATGTTTGAAATGTAATGTCTGATTTCTTCATTATTATCTTTAAGGGACTGACTGCTTTTTGGCTTTCTTCTTTGTGGTTTTTCATCTTATTACAAGATGATGCAGAAAAGAAACAGATAAAAATCTTTGAGGAAACTCTCAGAATTATTCCTTTTTTACCCTTAATTTTTTAAATGTGACAATTAAATCCTTACTTCTTTTATTTTTTTCTAGTTTTACTCAGAAAGTTTGGAGTTAAAATGAAATGAAAATGCAATGAAATTAAAATGCAATGAAAATGAATATGAATGATATATGAAAGCAAACATTTCCTTTTTTATTCCCCTCAGTTTTGACCAGGTTCCTCTTAATTGCTCTCCCTCAGAAACTTTGACACAAGTAGCACTTCAGGCTGTTAATTTGCAGTGTTAGTCACTGAGGTAAAAAAATTGGTTTTGCACATATTTATATGCATGTTTCTTTACAGACATATATATATACATATATATATATGTTGTTGCCTATATCTACATACACACAAACATCTATGAGAGAAATATTATGTTAGTGTCACTGAAATGTATGGTAATGTCAGCCTCAGATAAGCTATAAACTTAAATCTGGAAACAGCTTTCAAAACTGTTTGCTTGCCAACTGTCTGATGCACTAAGTTATTGAAATTTATTGCTGACCTTGGTTAGCAGGTGTGAAATGCATCAGGGGAGATGTAGTGAATCATCATTATTTTGTTTTCAATTATTGTGTTTGCTGTTTGCAGCTGAAATATGAATGAAACATATTTTATATAGGTTTTTTCAATGACAGCCAAAGAAAATACATACAAGGCAAAACAATTCATGATGTTTCCTTGTTATTTTTAAAATTTCTGCTATGAAATAATTCCTTTCAAAGTGTCTAAACATGTTATACACCCAGGTTGTACATACTTTTCCTGTTGTTAAGGAAAAGAAACAGTGGGAAGACTTCAGTGGTAAGAACATTCATTACCTGCCTCATATAACACTCATTTCCCCAAAATCTTGCCAGATGCTCACATCAAATATAGAATATTGTCAGATGTAAACTTAAAAGTTGCTCAAAGCTACATAAATTATTGCAGTTTCTCTGATGCCTCCAAACACAGTAAGATATATCCCTACTTAAATAACAAGAACTAGAAGAATTCCCTGCTGCAAGGTATAAAGATTAACATGGTAGCTTTCCTATTAGATGATGAGGCTGGAAAAAATGGATTTTGGTTCTGAGTCACAGCTGACCAAAGTTTTGTCCACTTATGTAAAATTCTGTGATATCTCTTTACTAGTAATCTCTTCTTTCCCCTAAATCTCATGAGACTTACTCAGTACACAGGTAAGGAAAATGAAGCTAAACTCTTAATTTCAGCTATTTTCCATAGTTCAGCTCCTGATTGTCTCACTCCTTTCAGGCTCAGGAGAACAGCAGCTGCACGAGGCAGGTAGCCACCCATCCCTTCTTTTAGTGCCTACCTGGATACTACTAGTGTTGCACATAATACTAAATTCAGGTAAGTGCACAGTCACAGAGTATTTTAAAGAAGCTGGAGAGTCTCAAACATGTAGCCAGCTCCTTGTAGCTGTCCATATGTGCTAATACTCTAGTTTAAAACATAACATAATTTGCAAATAGCTAGATCTTGAAGTTATTTCTTTCAAGGAAAGATCTAATTATTTGATTTAGCCCTAGCTCACCTTGCACAGAAAGCACCTTTAGTAATTTTCTCTTAAATCAGGCCAATTTTGTCTTTGAAAATTTATACACTAAATTTACTTATTGTATGTATTTTTAAATGATACTCTTCAAAATTTTTTGTTGCTGTTGCTCCAAAATATAAATGCATTCTACATTTTTGCTTTGATCTGTATGCAGATGTAGAAGGGCTTGGATATAAAAACCACAAACAAAATGCATATATATATGTGCACATGTTTATACGCATAGTTATTTCATATAAGAAAGACAAAAAATCGTCTTTGAATGGCTAGTTAAAGACTTACAGGAATGATAGTCTTTATCTGAAATTTTGCATACTTAAAAAATGAGGAGTCACATACACCTTCAGTCATTTGCCTTAAGCAGTTTTAAGTTGAGATACAAAGTACTCTGATGTAAACTGGGGAAAGACAAGTGCACAAAAAATACAAGCCAAAAGCTTGAGTTTACAATTAAAGCTACATTGTTTTATGAGACAGTTATCCTAAAGTACTCCACAAAATGAGACTACCCATGTAAAATCTGCATTTAGGGCACAAATTCAATAATTTTAATGTAATTTTATTTTCTTATATAATAATTATATATATATATATTATATATATATAAGAGTTAAATATATTGATTTTGGGAAGAAACAAAAGTTTAATTTGTAGAGTTGTTGAATTGCTAAAATCTTAATATCTGAAATATTATAGCCTTTCCCCTTAGTGCAGTCAGATAAGTACCAGTGCTTTAGCTGGTATTTCAAGGCAGAACTTCTGGCTTTTATGACATAATACATATGCAGTCAAAATTAATTTCATTCTATTCTTAGCTCCAAAACCAAAAACTTCAAAAGTTTTAAAAAAAAAATCTGCTTCTGTAGTAGTAATATGGCATAGTAACATATTTCTCTGTATGTAGGGACTTGTTAACTAATTTGCTTGATTTCTTATTTTCATTCTTCCTTTCCTACTTTTCTCTCTCTTTTTTTTTTTTTTTCATTCTATGTATAATTCTTTGAATTCAAACTAATAAAAAACTGTTGATGAGATTCAGCTTCAGAGGAGCAGTTTTTGACTCATAATATTTCAAAAAACACATTTGGGGAAATTTTGCCATATTAAATCTTAATAATATAGGGGTCTGGCACAGTCATTATTGAGTTGTCATCATAGTCTACAGGATATAAATCTAAAAAAATGCCTCCTGTATAAAGAGAATTCTTTATTAAAAACACCTTAGTTTAAAATTATATTACATCAATATGTGATTTTTTTGAGAGTAGAAGTTCCTTTTATGTCACCATGGTTGGTCAACTCCCTGCTTGTGTTTCATCAGTAGTAGAGCTATTAGAAAATGTGGAAAGCAGCTTGAACAGGTGACCTTTTAAAGAAAAGCTTGTCAAACCACTGATCTCAGTAAGATCTTCATTAAAGTGAAAGGAGTATCTGCTTTTTTTTTTCTTTTTTTACTTGAGAATTGAAATATCCTAGGGTGATTTAGTTTACTTATATTTGATAGATTCTTATTTTGTATTCAAAGTCTGAATCTCTATGTATTCCAAGCAAATAACATTAAGAAGCAGTAGCAAATTATTACTTTCATATCTGGTCATAATTTGACTGACATTCCAGCAAAAATTCTCCACGATATATAAAGTTCTGCTGCAGTTTCTTAGATAGAGCATAATGACAGAGGCATGAGTTTTACCAGGGCTTTCTGCTTAATAATCATAGATAGGCAGAATATTCCTGTAAGCAAATATAGTTGAAATTAGTCAGCAGTAACCAATACATATTTCAGATGATATTGTTAAAAATGTGAATATCAGCAGGTTAAAGATGACTTGTAGGGATACCCAACATGTGTAACAAGTTACCAGCTAATTTTTCCACTGATGTTTATCATGAATACAGAGTACACTAATATTCACATTTAACAGGGATCTGGATTCAAAATAGTCTCTATCTTATGTGCCAAATCCCTCTAGGCTTTCAGTTGAACACAGCTTGTTTTACAGTTTGCCTAGATTTCACAGGTTGCCTAGTAGATTCTTGAGAATCTACTCAAGAATTTTGAATGCGTGAGAAAACGTACAAGGAATTTTTTTTATTCTGTCTTTCTTCAGCTCAAGGAAGTCACCATCTGCTTCAGTCATGCAAGAGAAGAGCTGGACAAATAGCAGCTGACATGTGAATTCCAGAGCTGTTGTGCCAACACTTCCAAAGCCACGGCTATGTCAGTAATTGGCCAGCTAGAAACAATCATTAGGACCCGCGATTCTAATTAGCAACAACTTGATGGTAATTGTTTTCCTCCCTTTAAGTGGCAGAAAATGCAGGAATCCACCCTCTTTCAGAACAAAGATATAAAAAAAATGCACTTACTAAAAAAAAAAAAAAAAATTGTCCATTACTCCTGCTAAGAATGTAATGCAACATCAGGATAGGTTGTATACCTGCTAATACTGAAATGCAGAGATTTGTCTTTAAACATTTTAAACACTTCTATCCTGAAGCAGTATGTGAAATTTCCCCAAGTTGTAGATAGTTCATGGCTGTTTTACACTTCTTGCTCTAACAAGCAAAGTGGAGTGATCTTTTCCAATTCTTAAGAAGACCCTTTTGCACGGAATAAATGCTGTGCCTGTTTTCTTCACTGTGTTTATCTGTGACCATTTGTGCTGCGAATAAAAGTGCAGAGAGGATCTTGTTGCTAAGCTGCCAGGAATTGCATCACGGTTAGATAAAAGACCTGGTCATAAAAAAAGGGCTAATAGTGGGAGAAAAGTAAACATTTTCACAGGTGACTTGGCTAGAGATTTAGTTCATCAAAGACCTTTTTTTTCTTTGAAAGAAACAGGAGAACGAAAAAAAAAAAAAAGAGAGGTCTTTTAAAATATTATTGGGAAAAGATCAGAGAGAGCAAGCAGTAAAATTGTCTAGAAACATAGAAAGTAATTATGTCAGAATGGACATTAAATAAAAGCAGATAGGAGTAAAAATAGACATAATTGCAATCAACAATAGAAGACCTATGCTAAAAATGGAAGTAACTTCCTGAATCAGAGCTCTAGAGCCCTAATAGCATATTTGAAATGCAAAATGAGACTCCCCTTATTACTTGGTGTGATTTTTATTTTAAGCTCATGTTTAAACAGAACCTTTGTAAAGACTACCAATAAGTGAATTCTTATATTTTTTTAAAAATATTTTTAAGATTATAATTATAGTTGAAACTTAAAAAATAAACTATAACTGCAGCTTAAAGACCTGTCTTTACTCTGAAGAAGCCTTTGGATCATTCACATCTTTCTTTCAGTTTAATTGCCAGAATTAATGTTTGGACAGGTGGGAAGCCACCTGAACATGGCTTTTTAATATAACTTTCTATAGAAATAAATTTTCTGAGATAATGTTGGTCGTCCTTCTTCCACTCCTTCCTTTTGCCAAAGCTGTTGAGTGAAATGGTACTGAGTTAAACTTAATTATTTTTAAAAAAAGAGTTTCTGCATTTTTTCTTTAAGCCATAAAAAATAATTTCTTTTTAAATTCGATTTCATAAAAATGCATAGATTGCATTAGTGAGCTTTTTAGATGGATAATTAGTTTCATTCTGTTTTTTTTTAATGAAGAATTTAGCCTAACAATATTGAGAATGATCAGTATTGAAATCCCAATTATGTAGCTAGTTTTTGGAAACACTGAGATACTAATCTTCAGATTATTTTATATATTAACAGTTACAAAAATCTTTTTAGTTACTGTTCATTTCATCCTAAAATGTGTTTAAAGTTGATCAGATGAGTTCCTATTACTCTTGATATATTATAGAGCATTAAAGACTCAGCAGAATATGCTCACAGCTTTATTGCAGTGTTTCATTTGCAATAAAAAACCCAGAAACCTTATTAAAGAATTTTTTTGTTTCATATGCAATGCTAAAAACAAGTATAAGCCCATGAGCTTCCCATGTCATTAAAACTGTACTGTAGATCCAGTGTGAAGTAAGAATGAGTCTTTTCTTGTTCTTTCCCACTATTTGATGTTAAAACCCATCCTGCATTACCAGTTTCGGTTATTCCTTATATATTTGCAAATAGCTTTGATATCACCTTATATTTTTTCCTTTTCTTGTATTCTTGTAACACAAATAAAAAATATCCTGCAGATTTTGCAAATGGTTTGCCTCTACTTAGAATCCTTTTTTGTTACAATACTAATACTCATAATTATATAAGGAATAATTGCCACCTTACATAATATCAGTCTTTTTTTATTAGTCCTACTGTAAATGGTGCAAAATTCAGGAGAGCTAGTGACACCTTCTCCAAATCTCCAAAGCTTTCCCAATTACTTCTTACAAAACTTAAAGTATTGTGAGGAGTTCTACATTTTTAGTCACAAGGAAAATTATCATTGTATTATTAAAAATATTTTGTGTTGTTTCTTCATATTTGCTTTTGAAACACAGAAGTCTAGATTTGAGTTGAGGAAAAGACACAATTAATACAAAAATTTCTAAATACAAGTTTTTGGGTTTTTTTTTGTTTTCTTTAACATGATGAAATTACAGAATATAAACAGTGAAAAGTGGATAAATAGTAAATAATTGATAATTATAAATTGCATAGATATATTAACATTTGAATGTTTTTCCTAAAAGACATTCTCAGTGGAGGTTCCTGGAAACAAGTTTTCACATTGAAGCTGATGTTCCCTTGACAAGAAGTATTGTTTTCACCAGACATAACTCTTGTTCTACCTGTCAGGTTTCCAAACATAATGAGGCTGAATCCCAGTCTGTGCATATATAGGTAAGTGTGTTAATTTTGCAGATCCTTTTGGCGAACTAACAAAAATTTGATATGAATGCAATATAGCCTAAGCAATGGTAATTAGCACAAGCAAATATTCTGTCTCTGCCAAAATTTTTGAAGGCAATGCTATTACCATCAGAGATACTACCATCTACTTAACTAGTACAGTAATTTCACACTCATAAG
>VRYO01002772.1:55489091-55539165 GCA_009812075.1 Sialia sialis | reverse complement strand
ATTCTTCAGTGAAATAGGTGCAGCTTATCAGTGTGAAATTACTGTACGTTTTTAAGTTTCAGGTCCACTTCAGACAGTTAGCAGAAGAGAAGATAGTTCTGTACAACTGTAAAGTTGAAAATATGTAGATGAACAACACAACACAAAACAAAACAAGGTGTAGAGTGCTTTACCCTTGGAATTGATTCCAGTTGACAAGAACTCAATCTAACTAACAAAAAGTTTAGGGAATGTAAAATAAATTTTGGAGTCTGATCAGGGTGTTGGGGATTTTTTCCCCCCTTATAGGAACACAAGTGAAAGCTTAGTCATGATTTTGATGATTTAATTTAAAATGCCCCAAAACTCAGCATTGTATTTAAATTCATCAGTGAATATCTTTTGGGATGTACCACTTCAAAGGACTTACTTAACTAGCAAATATGATTTTTGGTCTCAGTCTTTATGTCAAGTTATCTGTCTCAGTTATACATAATCATCTACACAGCATGCAAAGTCCTCTTTTAAATGTAACTAATTGGGGGTAGTCTGGAGAATTTCAATAATTTTAAAGATCTTCCTGTGAAGTTTACAGTTGATTTTGGTTTTTATAATTGTACCTTGTTAAATCTGCATAGCTTTCCTGATCTTTTTTCTATACAAATTTTGAATGATCACAACTCTTGAGCTTTTATCTTTGGTGTTTATTTACAGCACACAAGAGAAACTTTGTTGCCCTTCTCCCCATACAGCAGTGCAAGGTTGGAAAATTTTTAATCAGGATTTGGAGTAGAATCCAGGAAAATGTGAAAGGATGATCATCATTTCATATTTATGGAGTTTTAGACTAGAAAAGTTCTCTTTTGCATAGCCACTGGACTCAATCCCCTGTCAGCAGAACTGCTATGAAAAACAGTCTATCATTAGTTGACTCCTTTCTCCTAGCTGCCAAGCTGTAGCTGCAGAAAAGATCTAAAAATGTTAGTGTTTTTTGAGGGTGTATGAACATTTGAACAAACATCTGCATTAGCATCCGCAGGATCAGCCACAGGTGACTGTGATGTGGAAAGCCAAATCTCTTCAAGTTCAACAGTAACCTATATTCCCAGGAAAAATTTGAACAGCATCTTCAAGATACTGAGCTGCAACACAGAGATTTCCAAATTGTCCAGCAAAGAAAAAGATTTTCAGCTTCTCTCTGTATTTATTCTTATGTGGATTTTCCACATCAGATCCTCTAAGAAATGGTTGGAAAATTTCAGCTCAAGAACCTCACTCTTTATATCATTGTTAATAAGTTTAGATGGGTTGTTCCCCCTTATCCCCTAAAAAAAAAAGCTTTCAAGATCTGACAACAGAAGGCTGCATAGCACAAGCAGCTTCAGTTCTGCCAGTTAGAAAGCATTCAGACTTCCATCAAACCTTTTATTTTTTATGGCTCTCTGCATTCTGACTACGAAGTAAAACAGGATTCTTTCAAAGTCCTGGGCATTTTGCCACCACTTTGGGCCATGGGGCCAATAAAAATCATTAGCAATACATAAATTTTATCCAGTGGGCTTTCCTGAACATGTGCAAATGTTCATAAGGTTAGAGAACAGAAATCCATATGTTGTATCTTACATGCTTGGAATGCATAGAGTTTAACTAGTTTAGAAGAAGTTCATATGAATATCCTGATACTTTTATATCAAATTAAGACACATGGTTCAAGTACTACAATAAGAGTCCTGATTAAATAAACAGATCGCTATTACATTACAAGAGATAAAATCAATCACTGCAAAAAGCACTGCTTTTTCATCTTTACTGTATTATATCAACACTAAGCTACAATATTTGTGAAATATCCACATTTTCTTAGGTGGAAATTTGGCCTTTTTAAAATAGAGAGTTTCTATTTAACATTTCCTGTGGTAAAGCAACACTGTTGAGTTATTTGCAGGGGGATTAACTGCAAAATCTACTCTTCAGTAAAACATTTTTATGGGATATTATGGAATATTTTGGACCAGTTTGAACTCACAGGTAAGTAGCTTTCCTAACATGACTACCTGACATATTCAGTAAGAAGAACATAGTATTGTTTAACTATAAGTTTTGTATACCTGGAAAAAAAATTACCCTGTTTCTGGCTTGTTCTTGAGTTATTTTGAATAAGCAAGACCACTAATGTTTTGGGATTACAGTTTGTTCTGGATTTTTTTTTTTCAAATGTGCATTGGTTTGTTTTTTTTCCATAGGCTAGTTTCAGGTAGTAATAATTTCAATATGAAAGCAAAAACAACAGAAGAAACCTGAAAACTTTTAATGATATCAATACCTTAGCAGCACTCAAACTTTTAACATGTAAATATATTGGGTCTGACAAACGTGGCACTTAACAGAATCCTGCACACATTGCTCTGTAATGATATTTCACAGAAAATTTTGCCATAACAGAGCATTTTAGCATCCTACAACATGTTTTGGGAGTACACTTGAAAACAATTTCATAGGGCTTTTTTTGGAGTTAAATGGAACTGGAGTTGAGCTGTTCTATAATTGCATTTTATTGTGGTTCTGGCTATCCACCTATACACCCACACTAGAATTATTCCTTTCTTTAGGCTATTAGATCTTGAAAAGTGATATATTATTGTAAATGGAAGTACTGAGGCAGAGCTTTTCTGAAGAGGAAGACCACTAAAATTATTTTTCTTAAGAATTTTACTTACCAGGATGATCTTAAAATGTAAACACATTTTGGAATCAAAGTACATTAAGATAAAAACCCAAAAAAACTAATAGAAGGCCCAAAATAAATCAATTCCCCCTAAAGACCCACCAGAATTACTAGTTAAAACCATTGTTGCTGAGATGTCAAAACCTCAGCCAGAATAGGAAAAGATTAAAAAAAAAATGCTACTTTAAGACATTTAATTTGGCCTGAGGAGAGTCTTAATTTTTTATATGTTGTGATCTCAAGTTTTTGATGTCACAAAAAATTTTTGATCCTTAGGCTGATTCCAAGTGACTGTAGAGGAAATGTACTGCACTTATGTTCCTCTTGTGTTAAGTCATCATGATCTAAATTTTCTGAGCTATGCACTGGCTGTGAGAACAAAGTGTCCTTATAAAATGTGAGCATTTTTCTTGCATGGCGTTGCAATATTTAATCTGGGTAGGTTGTCAAAATAATTTGTCTATATATCCGGTTTCTTTTGGTTGTTACTAACACCTTTCTTAATTTATTTAGTAATTTTCAGCAGTGTAAGAGTGATTACATAAATAGAACATATAGTTTAGTTTTACTAACTTGTACAGTATGCTGGACACTTTCATGAAAATAAGAAGCAAATTTGAAATAACTGGACCATTGACTGGATCATATTAGAGATACAGCTCTGATAAAATATATTATTGCATTAATTTTTATTGATTTGTTAATAAATAAATATTTAATCTGTTTTTTCCAGATAATTCTGTATCTAAGATAAGTAGAAATATTGCCAACTAACCATGTAAACATAAGAAGCATGGAACATAGTTATAAACAAATTTTAATTACTATAACTGAGGAAAGTGATACTAACTACAGTAGGAAACTTGAAATTTCAACAGATTAATGTACACATATCTTGCTAAAATGGAAATTACAGGATTTTTTCTTTATTTGCCATGTTTCTTTACTTGAAATAACATTCAACCTGATTGTTTCCAAAAGATTTTAATTTCAATTTTTTTTACCTGATTATTCAGTTTATGTCCATTGTTTAAGACTAAGATAATAGTCATTCAAGGTTAATTCAAATCAAATCAGATGACCTGAGCTGAGCTTCAGAGGAAAAATGCAAATATCATTGATCCTTTTGAAATAGCAATGGGGTTTTCGAATAAATAATGTACATACATAAATCTGTCTATCTATAACATTTTAAATAATCTTAAAAAAATATTTCTACTTAATTTTATGGGAGTTTCCAAAAGAAAGATAAATTTTTATTGGATGTCTATATAATCACTGAGATTATCATTCATTATAGAAGAATATCAGAATATTTTTCAAGACAAATAAGACATAAAGTATATATGTTTAGTAACATACACACACACATCTCTAATATTTTTTTAATTCTTTTTCTTCCTTCTCCCATTTTCCTCTATCCAGTAATTAAATATACCAGAGTTTCATGCTGACTGATGATGTGTTGGACTAACCATTGCATGCCTCACTGCAGCTCTTGCTCACACTGAAGCCAGACTCATTTATGAGCTTTCTTACATAAGTCTTCAGTAGAAATAGTATGTGTAGTGAGTTAAAACATACTGCCAAGCACAAAAATGGAGTAGAAAGGATGTTCTGAATTGTCACTTATCATCCTTTACATGTAAGTATTTTGTATTACATTGGCAGAGTAATTTAATTGGTTTTTGGTACCAGCAACCACATAAACTGTAGATCAAAGTGACTTTTCACTTCTGCTCCAGATTTTGAAAACAGAGTGGCTGAGATGCACAGGCACATTTTGCAGCTGAAAGCACAAGCAGATGAGTGTTGCAAATAGAGGGTGGTGCTAGGACCTGAAATCACCTGACAAAAGAAAGTCAGCCTCAGGCTAGCTCTTGGCACAAGGTGTGCAGCAGCTCAGGACTCCTTCAGAAAGATCCCTCACAGTATTCTCTGCTGTGTCTCTCACGTGTTTCACTGAAATAATTTCATTACACTCCACTGCGTTAAGTACAAGGAGCTTATCAGCACTTACTGATCATTCACAGCTCCTCAACATATATTGTTTCTTACAATAAAATGCACCTGGTTTAACTGGTTTGTGGAATTTTTTGGACTTTGTCTTTCACTGGATAGTATTGTGATGTCACAAATACATATAATCTTGAATATATTGGTTTTACCTAGACAAATATTCAACAGTAACTAATTAACTTTAAGCTATTCATATGAAAGCTCAATATCTCATTCTTGCCTTTGCAATTTTTGTCATAAATTTTCTACAAAATAAAACACAAATTGCTAATAATTGTATCTTTTTAACTTTTGTTTGCATTATATTCAGTTCGCTAGTTTTAAAGTGATAGCTCTGGATTTGGTTTTTTTCAACTAGAAAGAATTTTTTAAAAAGACAAGACCTTGTATTCAGCTACAACATGGTAATGTCTTTTTCAAGAACTATAATTAATTATAAAATTATTAGAACTACCTTTAAATCTAAATGGACTGAAAAATAATCATTATATTTCAATTTATTTCAGTGGTCTTTACATTTTTTGTATTTCTTTTACTTCTGCAAAAAAGACTTTTGGTTTTTGTTGGCTTTTTTCTTACTTCTCACAGTTCAGATCAGGGGAAGAGTACGGAAAATCAGGGTAGAATTTCTGATGAATATAATTGGTCTAGGACAGCTATAACAATTAATTCTTTGCCACTAGTACCACACAGTCTCTGCTATTCATATTTGTATGCATACCTGGCCCAAATTAGTCCTCAACATTTTTTCATTTTCAAAAGGAAACACTGCTCAATCCCAATCTAACTATCATTGTCATCATTGAACGCTGATTTTTTTTTTCCTCTAGAGAACTGTATTTTTGCTAGACTTTACACACTTTCTGTCAATGGAACATTCTAACTGAAGTGTTTTGTAAAATCTGGAACAACATTTGAGCTTTGATTTCCTTTAACTAAAACCAGAGTCTTAAGTACCTGCTTGGAAGAAACATTTGGAAAAAATTAATATGAAGAAGCACAGGTGATTATAAACATCTGTCCTTCAGCACTGTTTTAGGCCCACATACCATTTTGAAATCACTCTAATTTATTTAAAGTGATTAATACAGCAACGTTTAAGAAAAATATCTATAGGATTTACTGTGTGGAATATCTGTTGTAAAGAAAGTAATAGACCTACTACTGAATGAAGGATAAATTTTTCTTTTGCCTTTCTTCACTAGTGATAAGTTTTTTGTTTGTGCGATTTTATGAGAACAATTTACTGACAAGGCTGTGTTTAAAGTTTATATACATATATATATATGTATATGTCTTGTGAACACCACTGAGCACCTCTATGTTCTTTATCTTTTTTCTTTTTCTTTTTAGTGCTGGAACGCTGAGCTGCAGCATTGCTCTGTATAAATAACATAAATTACATAGCCATGATCTTTTGGGAAAATAAACCATTTCTCATCTGTGAATAAAATACCTTTTTTGCTTTCAAAGCTATGCAGAACTGTTGTATTTTATGCATTAGAGAATGTTTATACAAGTATGCTTTAAAAGAAAAATCTAGATGAACAGACTTTATCGGGTGTCAAAAAGCATCTGTTGATAAATGGCTTTGTATGTGTTCTGAGTTAACATTAATCAAAAAAGGAAAGTATTCCTTCTTAATCCAACCTCCTAGAACAACCATATATTTAAGCAGAATATAAATTAACTAGAATACCTTTGTAAGGCAGGTATTCCAAGATTTTATTGCAGTAATAAGACTGGAACAAGTAGGATTATAAATACAAAAAATGACAAATATTTAACTTATTCTTAAAAGCTAGCATATTGTTTGCATTTCAGCTATCCTATTTATTGGATTAATGATAATTTTATGCTGTAAATGGAATATTTTCTCTCTGCCAAAGTGAAACAACTGTGTAATACATTAGATATTATTGTTCATAAATAATAATAACAGGGTCTTGCTCTGTCTTACAGTTATGTGCAGCTCTGCTATGCACCTTTTAAGGTGGAATTTGTTAAGCAATAGAAGGATTATTTGGTCATAAAACAGAGCAAAGAGAAAAAACTTCAAAACAACTCTAAAGAATAATGCAACATTAATGACCGGCTGATGTGTACTTCTATGTTAATAAGTTCATAAATTCTTTAAACATAACATTTTGAGATGTGTTAAACTCATGGAAAATGAGGCTGAAAAACTTCTCAAACACTTCAGGAATTCATCTGTGGAAATTCCCTCCTGTAGAGAGGGTCACAATACCTAAACTTTTCCTGACAGATGTTTATCTAACATGTTCTTAAAAGCATCTAAAGATAGAGATTTCACATCCTGCTAGAGCAATCAGTTACCTTGCTTAAATAGCTTCAAGACTGGAAAGTTTTTCAGTGTCTAAGTTAGATCGCCCTCAATGCAATTTAACCTATTTCTTTTTTCCTCTCCTCTTGGAGACAGTTCATTTATTCTTTTCTGCCATAATCTTCCACAGATTTGAAGGTTGTTATTTTGAGACCCTGTAGTTTTCAGTCCTGCAGATGAAGCTAGCTAAATTCCTCTATCCACACAAGCAGTAGTTTTCTAGATTTCTGGCCATGGTAACTATCTTCCAGACTCTAACATAATGCTTCAAATATTTTTTTAAATGTGAGGTCCAAAACCAGGCAAAAAAACTCAGCTGAGCTCTCCATAATGCTGGACTAACAAGAAGGATTTGCTGAAACATCTAATTTATGCTAGTCTTTACAAACTCCTTTATGTTCTTCGAGGAGCAGGACAGGTACAACCCTGTATTGGGAGTGGCAATCAGTCACCTAGGACCTGGGAAGCAAGGAGATGGACCCCAAAGACAAGATCCATCAGCCTTTAAAAATTAGATGCCTTGCTACTAGGAGTACCCCTGAAGGTTGAGGGCAAACAGCCATTCCGAAGGTAGCACTTTTGTAAATGAGGTCAGCAACAGCCTGTGAGAGAGGGCTGAAATATTTCCGGTTCAGCTCTAAAGAAGGTCTGCTTTTGGTCTGAAAACTTAATCCCAGCTCATTGTATTCCCACTTGACCCCGGAAAATCTCTCACCTTTAGGAGAGAAGGGGATCTCCTTTAGGACGCTGTGTGCGACCAGCACAAATAGGGTGTAAGGATGGGAGTGACTGATGCATCTGATCAGTCAGGTGCCAGGACTCAGCTCTGCCTTTTGCTGCTACAAGTTCCTCTGTCAGTGGATTTAGCACAGCTCCTTCATATGCACACCTAGCTACAGCTCAGATTTCATCTCAGTAAGAACTGTATATATTGGCATTGTGGCAGTTTGGCCATTTATCTGCTTCTTAAACATGTAAAAGATAGTAAATCTGGTTTGTATATAGAAAACACTTTTTCTCCGTGAGAAGTGCATGTGCCCTGTTTGCCTTTATTGAAATGATCCCAAGTCCGTTTATAAAGTAAGAATAAATCAATTTTCTATTTCACAGAAGTAGACTTTGTGAACCAAATCCCTTCCTGGCATACTCCAATCTGGTATATCCCTGGCCTCTAGGCTAAAGCAAAGGGGTTTTAGGGTTTGTTTTCTTTGTTGTTATTGTTGTTTCTATTTGGTTTTTGTTTTGGTTTGGTTTTGTGTGTGGGTTTTTGTTGTTGTTGTTGTTGTTTGTTTGTTTTTACTTTTTTTTTTTTTTTTTTTTTTTTTTTTTTTTTTTTTTTTTTTTTTTTTTTTTTGTTAGCTTGTTTTCTGGGTTTTTATTGTTTTGGGGTTTTTTTTATGCCTGACTTGAGATTCTTTGAGATGGTGCTGATTTTATTATATCTTACTACATGTTTCTAATACAGAATCCTAACCAAGTTATCTGTTTCTTTCTCCTCACAGGACCTCATCTGATCTTTAAATCTCCCTCCTAAGTAGCTGTTGTTGCCTCAAAACAAACAGATCTGACATTTTGCAAACACATTGTCCTAATCCACTAGCTCCCTAACTAATATCAGTTGTTAGGCAGAGTTGATTAGCAGATCTGTGTGGAGCCCTTGTCTGTTTGCAGAGCTGTCGGATCCTGCCTACACTCCTGTACAGCAGAAATGGGCTTAAAGTAAACAGTATTGCCATACTGAAGCTAGGGAAACATGTCTAGATCAATTAAACTTGCAAGCAATTTTTAAAGGAATTTTCAGTGTCAAACTGTTTATTTTCAGTGACAAATTACAACAAAAAAGCGGGGGAAAAATCAGTTTTAAATTTATTCTTAATATAGTGGCACAGAAAAGAAACCTTAAAAAGGTCTGACAATTCTGACATAACTGGAAAATACTTAAATTGTATAATGATGTTTAACAGGGAAGGAAATTATATGAGCTCAGCTTAATGATATTAAGATCATTATTTAAAATCTACTGAATACACATAAATTCTTCTTCTTAGGTTAAGCTATATGATTTTTTTTGGACCAATTTAAATGAATTTTGATATGTGCTTTGTGATTTATTTCTACCAGTTCAGCCCCCTCCTTTTCATTCAATTCAGAAACGATAGCTCACATATATGTATATTCACAGATGCATGTGGGTGTGTGTTCTCATGTGTATACCTGCTGTTTCTCCATAAAAGAATAATTTAGGGCAAATTAAAAAATTAAAAATTATATCTGACACCATAGGCTCAAGAAAAAATCATCAGTCTGGGAAATAGGAAATATCAATGATTTACAATTCCAGCATCACACACTGATAGGTTGCTTTGTTTTATAGCAATTTACAACATTTAATGTTGTGAAAAAGTTGTTTTATGGTGATGCATTATACCATGATGTGCAGTAAAAATAAATGCAGACAATATTTGATTTATATAAAACTTTGAATTCAGAGATTCATGTAGAATGGGAAGTCAAGCATGAAAATAGTTCTTTGGGTTCTGGAAAAAAAATTGTTTACAGAAATAATATTTTACACACACTTCATTGGCTTACAGTAGTACTGCATAGCATGTGCCATCACTAAGTTTTCTTGATGGCATTTCTTCTTTGGAAGTTGCACAAACTGAATCCAATGAATTATAGCAAATTTAATAACCCCTTGCTCTTGTAGTAATTGCTGAGACATAAAACCTTTCTGCTACTGAATGCTTTTTTGTGTTTCCTGGCATTTTCCAGGATGATAGCAAACAGGCATTTTCAAGTTTTTCTGGAAAAGTACATGAAAGCACTTACGAGGCAGAAATATCTAAGTTGCAGCATATCAAGTGGATAAACAGTAATTTTAAAATCATCATAAAAGACTGCATAGTGCATAGTAACTGTCTATGGTCTAGAAAGCAATAATCACATACAATCAATCTGTAGGTGAAAAGTGATCTTAAGTCATGCAATATCATTTGTGGTGCCACTTTGATCTTATTCTAAAGGAACTTAATTATTAAGCTTTATCACCAGATATTTTATAGCATCTTTCTCTTTATGTTAAGAATATTGTATTTTCAAGAAATTTTAATAAATACTTATTTTTGTCTGCAAAATGTACCTATCTTTAAATACCTAGAGATATAGACCACACACATTTGTGGTAATATATTTCAAATATAGTCACATATTTCTTTCATTACATTCTGAATTTAAAAATAATCTAATAATAGTACAAATCCTGCTGTTTTCATTCTCTAGAAGCAACAGTTCAGTGTCAAAATTTGCAGCAGGATATTTGATAACTTCAATCAAAATGCTTGCTTATAATCCAGCTGTTTTGGGTTTGTATGGCCAGGTTTTTGCAGCGGGGGTTACAGGGGCAGCTTCAGTGCGAAGAAAATTTCTGTCCACATATTCTTCTATGTCTGGCAGAGCCAATGCCTGGCATCTCCAGGATGGTACCACTGCTGGCCAAGACTGAGCCAATCAGGAATGATAGTAATATCCCTGTCGTAGCATATTTAAGAAGAGAAAAACATTATTGATAAAATTTAATTGCTCTCAGAGAAGCGAGTGAGGGGAACATCTCTGCAGACACAAAGGTCAGTGGAGAAGGAGGGAGAGGAGATGCTCCAGGATCCCACGCTGAGCCTGTGGTTCAGACTGTGACAAAGCATTTGTGCCCTTGCAGCCCAGGGAGGTGAATGGGAGTGCAGAGATCCACCTGCAGCCCGTGGAGAGAGCAGCCCGTGTTGGAGCAGGTTTGCTTGTGACCCTGTGAGATACCCACTCTGGAGCAGGCTGTGCCTGAAGGACTTCACCGTGTAGAAAGGGACAGTTTGTGAAGAACTGCTTTGTTTGTGATGGACTAACACTGGAGATTGCAGAGAGCTGTCTCCCGTGGGAGGAACCCCAGGACTCCTTTCCCGGAGCAGGGGCAGGAACAAGGTGTGTTGAACTGACCATAGCCCCCATTCCCCACCTCCCTGCACTGCTGCAGGGTAGGAAGTAGAGCCAGTAAGAAGGGAGGCATGGGAGAAAGGCATTTTTTAGGTTTTTTTCCCTCTCATTATCCTGCTCTGTTTTTGTTAGTAGCAGATTCAATTAACATCCCCAAGCTGAGCTTGTTTTTTGCCTGTGATGGTGACCAGTGAGTGATCTCTCTCTGTCTTTATGTCAACTCATGAACCCTAAGTTACATTTTCTCCCCATTGTACAGCAGTGAAGGGGTGTGATAGACTGGCTTTGGGGGACATCTGTCATCCAGCCAGAGTCAACGCACTACAGCAGAAAAGAAAGGAGTTTACATTTTCACCAGTGAAAAATATCTCACTTGGTGAAATTAATTGGAAAATTTAAGCAGTTAAGTCGTACTCGATATGAGTAAGGTACTCACAAGTAAGGCTAAAATAATTAGAAATAGTACTTGCTACATACTTATTTGTATCCATCACTTCTTATATCTAGAATGCAGTACAGTAGCAATATTTCTAATTTATTTTTTTCCAATTCCTCTATTAATTTTATTTTGAAAAATATTTCAGATTTGAGTTGGGAGGGGGGTCCTATTAGTAGTTTCATTTCACTTGTTCACTGTAACTCTTTTTTGTCACAGTATTAAACTCTATAAAGAGATGTCTCAGAACCATGGTACAGGTAAGTGTGAAATCAAAGCTCTTCATTATCCTTTGCAGCAAATCTGTAGACTTTAGAAAATTACAATGAAAGATATCTTTTGCACCTGGAAAAGCTACTTGATCTATTTATTAACTAAACTGACGGGTAGAGTTTTCTCTAGCATGCTTCAGATAGGGCCAGCTTAAGGATTCTCAGACACGTACCAAATTAATTTTGTCAGTCTGAGTCTCACTCAAAGGGAAAGGTTTAGGAAACGTAAGATGGAAACATGATGGCTTACTTCATCTGCTGTCTCCAGAGGAAAACATATCTGGTTGGCCTCCCTGGCCCATGACAATCATCTTCCTTTAACACTACAAATACCAGGATGAAAACCCAATGCCTCACTCACCAAAGTGAAGACAATTTTGCATGTAGCCTAGTTTAACCTACTATATTTTTAATATCTGCACAGATTTTATTATGAATATAACTCCTGGATTCCCAGGTTTTGAATTCAAATGTCTAGTTTCATTTTCATTTTTTCTACATGCTCTGGATGGGCCACAAAATTAAACGATTTGGTATAATTTGCTTTTATTATTAAATATATTCATAAAATTGAACTCCATGATGATTCATCTAAGCAATATTATCAGGTCTGTTGGCTACTATAAAGTGAAGTAGGAATGAACAAATTCAAATTGATCTCTTACTAATTAGCATCTCTATAAAATCACAGCAAGATGTAAGACCGTGAATACAGAAAATTGGTCTGGGAAAATATAGGCTGTGTTAAAAATGGCAACATTCTAATAGATACTAAAACTAATTAGGTTGGGATCTTCAAGGCAATCTACTTACTTTCCTGTACATTTATGAAAAGCTATCTGGCATAAATTCTGCCAGTTGTGGAAACCCTCATTTGAAAAAAGTGTCTAAAAGTAAATGATGCAAAATCACAGAGTCACAGAATGCTAAGGTTTTGGAATAGACCTTAAAAATCATCCAGTCCTACCCCACACTCCACACTGGACCAGGATTCTCAAGGCGTTATCCAACCCGGCCTTGAGCACTGCCCTTTAACACAACCTCCCTGGCTCCAGTATCTCATCGCTCTGTAGATACCTTCAAGAGACTTCTGGATTTAACATAGATTTTGGGGAGGCCAAAATTCCCTTATTAAGGACACCAAAGTCCTCAGCTAAATTTAATCCTGGCTGGAAAGAAAAGTACACTTGTAAGAAAAGATTCAGCTGTTTTCTATTCCTATTGCATAGGTCTTTCTATTAGCACCTAGAAAACTTAATGCTACCAGATTAGAAGATAAGTCTATTATTTGGCTTTCTCAATATCATCTGTTAAACTTGTTATGTTTTCTCTTATAACACTAGCAGAATTTCTACTGACATAGTGACTACATTTGACCACCCAGAATTATATATTTTCAGAATGATTTTCCATCACTAAAACCAAATTCAAAATCTCCCACTGTTACTTGCAACTGTGTCCTCACTAGAGTTTAAACTAACTCCTCTTTAAATATAAACACCAAGACAGGAAGCAACTAAAAAGCTTATCTCATAACTATTCAGAAATATTACATATTAGTGTAAACTTACAGTATCTAATATAGCAATTTGGCTTTTGGGCCACGTGTGTTTAGAAGGAGAAAATGCATATACTGTCAAATAAAAGTTAAAAGACACTAATGCAAACTTAGTTCATTAACTCTGAAGAGTTTTCCTTTTTCACTGTCTGGTTGGACACTAGCTCTGACTTCTCCCATCAGACTCTCCAAAGACAATTGAGCAATTACCCTTTGTCTCTGAGGTTAATTACCAACAATACCCAGCTGGCCATTAAAGGCCTACATAATCAGTATTTGGGTAGACAGGAGACAGAAAATGTAAAACTAGAAAGTGCTGGAGAAGGCAAACATCCACACTTTAGGTACATTATGTATATTCATCTGGCCACAGAATATGTGGAATCCCATTAGTTATTAATTCAGACACAGTTAACCTTTGTTTATCTGCAGCATTCTGAGGGTGCTCCTAATAATGTCTTTTTGATACTGTCCATGGGAGAGGGGGAAAAAGATATTCACATTGATTGATACAGGTTTTCATTGAAAAGAAATTAACCCACTTCAAACAGTGACAGCAAAGAGTTCTTGAAACTGAAAGCATTTGCAAAGGAAGAAAGAAAAAAAGAACTAGAATGAAATAAAAGTGACAGTAATTTTTATCATGTTAAAGAATTTATCCATGACACATAATGTTAAAATTTGAAACCTGTGTGGATAAGAACTGAACCAAAAGCTTGCTGTTGTACCTTGTATAAATGGGAATCTGGTCTTGGCTCATTTCTACCCCTAAGAAGAGGTCTGCTGCCACAAATCCTAACAGTTCTTTGAATTATTCCTTTGCTTACAGGAAGATATATATAATCTAAAAATAGTTTTATTCATTGGCTTTTGTATGTGTTTATATTCCCAAATAATGTAGATGCCTATTTTGTTTCTCAGTCCTGTGTATTAATTCACTTCTAGCTCCCCTTTGGTGTGACCCAACCAGCTCCTGCAAAGCAAAGTCTTCAAGTGATTCTCCAGATTACTCTTCTTATGGAGTTTTACTGAAAGGCTTAAGGAGAAATTAATGAAATTTGCATATTTGCTATCCTGTGACTTCTTAAGCATTTTACCAGAAGTACCTGCATTTCCAAATGCTTCAATAAGATCTTCATTCTGATGTTTATGCAACCATCTGGTCTGCATAGATTTTGTCTACTATCAGATGATTTGAAGTGGAAAAATCCCATCTATAGATTGTGAGGGTCATCAAAATATAACAAGTGCTGAAAAAATCTGATATCCATGTTATCTATTGTAGGAAAAATTAATCTCCTTTGGAGAAGTAATCTGTTCTGGACCGTTGAGCATTTGTGCCTGCATGCAGCTGTGAAGTGCCAAAGAGTAAATTCTCAGTGTTGCCTAGTATTTCTTCATTATGTACTTCCATTACATTTTTTAATGCGTGTTGTGCCTTGGTTTACGTACCTGAGTAAAGAGAGCTTTTGTTTCTTTGAAGGATGATGCAGAGAACATTCTGATTTATGGTTTTTTTTTTGTTTTTTTCTGCCACAACTGAAAAACTTACTTTTGTTTTTAAAATGCTAGTATTATTATTTCCCTAGTCCCTTTTTTTTTTTTGTTTTGTTTTGTTATTTCTATGCATTGCTTACTACACTTGATGTATCTTTGCATTGATTTTTATTGTGTTGAAAATATCCATTTCTTGTACCTTAATACTTTGCTGTACTGGTTTTCAGTATTTTTTTTTTTCTGTACTTGCTCCTGCTTCCCTTTTGGTAGAAAACTAACTTTTCCTGATGTATTGTTTTTGGCACATATCTACTTCATTATATATTTTGAGGAAAGAGATATATTTATCAGCCTATGATCTGCAGATTACTGTCAGTATCTTTCAGTTTCTGTTTATTGCAACCAGGGATTTTAATAGAGAGGAATAGTAGTACCGTCTTCCAAAGTGATGTTGAGTGAGTAAATTAATTAATATGAATAAGAAGCTTTAGATACTGTCATGGAAAGATACATATCATTACGGTAGGATAAGAGATTTATTTGTTATTATGACTGTTGCTGAAAAACTTGTCATGCATTTAAGTGAGATAAATAGCAGTAACAAATTCTGTGAGCAATACAGAAAAAGGGGATGTGGGTTTTTTAATAAAGTTGTGTGATGCCACTTATTCTAGGTTTTCTAGCATTTTAATGCAACTCTTGTGTAATTAACGTTGCTGAGAAAATCCAGTTTGTTTTAAAATTGGGCTTTGAATAGACATACAATTAGCTTATCTTGGGCTTTCAGAATTGTCTTTTCAGAATCCCTTAACTGACAAGATGGTTAATGCACCTGTATCTTATTTTTCTCCTTTCTCTTTTCATTATCTGCACTTCAGTTTCCCTTCTGACAAGGGACACATTTTTTTCTTGATGCAGGACCCAGTATGGTCTAGTTTACAAGGCAAATCCAAAGTGAGGGAACAAATAGGAAAAAATGTCTGAATATACACACATAAAAAACCCTCTTTTGCTTGTTAGATTCTACCATGGTTGGATTTTGCACAGACAGAGGCAGAAACAGATGTGGTATCCAAGGAGAGAAGTGCTAAAAAAACCAAGGCCAAAATCAAGCAATAGTGGCAGACAGTAGGCTGTATCCTGCTCTTCAGATCTGAACAGTGTTGGCTGATACATGCTGTAGATAATCAATGTGTCCATTCTGTTGACATTTCTGAGAAAGGAGGGGGTGAAATTCTTCTGAGCCTTTTTTTTTTTTTTTTTTTTTTCAGCAGCAGTAGCACAGATGACAGCTAGTAATAAACAGTGTTTTCATGGCTGAGATGTCTGCCAGGCATGATCATATGCAGGCTCTGCTTGAGGTAGCAAAATGTTGAGCAAAAGGTTGGGGCAGTAAAACAACTTGATGAGAAGTAGCTGTAGCCCCACGTTCTCTTTGCACATTCAACCCACATTGCTGATGCCTGGGGGTGCTAAGCACTGTTACAAGCACAGCTCTTGTTGAATCCAACCTCAAAGCTGAATCTGCCCCTTCCTAAGACCTTTTGCCCTTATACTTTGGTCAATGATTGTAATGTTTATGTGAAATCAATAGAAAAATGTGTTTAAGAAAAACTCCAAACTCCTGACCTTACTACAGAGCTGAGAATTCAACATTCAGTTGAGGATGATATCACCCACTGTGCAGAGCAACTGGCCAGCTGGTGAGAAATTCCGGCTGTCATCACAGTGCAGGGAGTTAACATATTTATCAGATACTTGAGATGAAAAAATGGTAGTTCATGGGGACATTTTTTCCCTAAGCCATCTGGTCCTGAGGTGCCCATTACATCTATTATTGAATCATTAAAGTCAATGAGGTGAATAACACGATTAAACTTGTTTACTTGTCATGTAACAGTCGGTTAACAGTGAAATGTAACTTCTACTTTCTGGTTTACTCTGCATTTGAAATACATCTTGCTTCCCTTAAGTGAAATTAATGCCAGATAAATATCTTTTAATTTGGAGTCTAATTTAAAAGTGCATTAATTCTTTTAATTCTGCTCTACATAGGAATATTGTATTGCAGTCCCTGCAAAGAATGCTCCTTATAATTAAAACAATAAAACATAAATAATTGGCAATAAGTTCAGATATGTATACTCATCATTTCAGTCTACTAATCAGGTGTGTGCCCATTTATGGAGATTCTGTGCAAAATGCAGTTTGCTCATGCAATTTTAGGAAAGGCAAAAAGCAGTAAATCTCATCAATATATAAAAGTCCTATTTGCATAAAAAGGTTTAAAGCATTTCATTAGATACACTCATAAAAGTGTGAATAAGCAGTTATTGTATTACCATAAATGGATTATAACTCTTTGTACTAAACCAAGATTTAAATAATATGGATTATGCTGTTTGAATTAATTTTTAAAGCCAGGAAATCTTACTGTAGGGACAGTGAAATTTAGTGTAAAGGTTTCAATAGCTATAATTAATTTTACCCTGGAAATTAGGAACTAAGGATGCCCTTTTATATTTATGTTAAGACTTCTGTCCCGGCTTGATGTTGTGTCTACCCCTTCTCCCTGCTTCCCCACCCCTAAAAAAAAAAGACCCCTAAAAAAAAAATTGACTAAGAAGGGGTAGACACAACATCAACCCGGGACAACTTCCTTTTGTGATCTGCAAATTTTTAAAAGTGCAAAATATTCTTAGGCTTAATTTGAAATATTTCCAGTCAAGGGATTCATGTTCCCAGACTTCAGTAGGCTTTAAATCAGGGAATTAATAGTATTTTATAGTGATGTAGATAATTATTCATACCAAGAAAGATAGGAATAAATAAAGATTTTTTTTAAAGTTGTAAATGTATGTATAATCATTGAATTTGCTAAAGTCATGTCTATATGGTCAGTTTTAAGTAGTCTCAGTGTTAATCAGCAGCTTCATGCATATAACACTCATATGTTACATTATATATCAAGAAAAATTGCACTTTAAAATATTATGCTGAAAAGATCTCCCTCTGATACCTTATCCTGCTAGCTTGAGTTCCAGGTACTAATTGATCAATTGGGTAAAGCTGCAAAACCTGGAAATACTCTATCTCATTTTCCAAAAAAAGTGAAATGAACCAAGTAACACTATTGGGTTGTTTGTACCAACTGATCTGACTATAGCCAGAAGTATACTGAGAATGCTTACAGAATCATAGAAACATCACAGATTGTGCTGGGTTGGAAGGGACCCAGTCAGAATCACTGACTCCAACTCCTGGCCCTACTCAGGACACCAAAAAGAGATGTCCCGCATAATCTCTGGAGCTGGTACTGGAATGCAGGCCTCCTTACTTTGCAGGGATTTTAAACCAACATTAACGTGGTTCAAAGATACACCAACAACTATTTAGGTGCTCTGCTAAATGAAACTGTTGTGGATCACAATGAAATCACTTATCCATAACACTCATGTTTTGAACGCCAAGGTTTATTTCCAATGGTAACCTGTGGTGATGTAGTATTCACAGAAGAATGTTTATTAATATTTGAGTCTTTCATCATTAAAATTGTTATTGCTACACCATTCAGACTGTTTTCTATGCTAAATGCTTTGTTTTGTGTGATGATGGTTTGGATGGGGTTTTTTTTGTTTTTTAAATTTTATTTTCTGACTATATTATAAAGAAGGATTACAGGTGAGATGGTGTATGTAATATTAATATTAAATGCATTAAAATCCAAATCCCAGATATTCTTCCTTTTTCTGTCAATTTCAGTTCCCCATCTAGGCACCAGAGAATGGATTTCTTGTTATTATACAGCATTGCTTTATCTTGTCTTGTGTTTTATTTCACTTGCTTTCTTTATATTTTTACAAAAATATATATTTTTTTTAAAAAGTTCCATTTGTCTATGGGCTCTACATCTTTCACCTTGTTGATTACTCAGTAAAAAATTACATGGAAGTAAAAAGTTGTTTATTTTTTCTTCCTTTTTTAATGAAGAAAAAACTAAAAAATCAGACTCAATCCAGAAGATTAACTCAGCTATAGATAAGTGATGTAGGGAGTTAATTGGAATTCCAAGGGCCTGATAAGTTTTTGCATATCCCTCTGAAATATCCACCAGTCTTTGCTCAGGTTTTAGAATGGTTGGAACATTGCTCAAATAAAGCAAGCACAGAAGTACATCTATGACAATCTTTTCAATTTTGAAGACCAGATAGGAAAGCAATATAAATTATCTAGAACTGATGTGTTTGTAATTTAATGACTAAGAATTAGATGGAGGCAGGAGATAAACTAGAGTTGTTCCATTCATGATTTTAGAAGCACTAAAAGAAAACCCCCAAGAAAAATTATTTCATTACCAGAAACCATATCAACTGTTCCCTTACCACAGCAGGAAGTTTGCTAGGTTTGATTTTTTCCACGTATGCTTTCTGAAAGGAAAATAAGGTGTTCAACATCCATTTATTTATTTTTAAATCAAGAAAGTTCAATTTAAATTTTAGAGTTCCTCCAGTTAAAAAAATACAGTAAGAAACAGTTGACACGATTTGGCTTATAGTCTTCTAACACCCACATTTCTCCATCTCTTCCACCTGGCAGCTTGGGAAAGCTGCCCAGGTTATACCAGAATGCTTTGGAACAAAACCAGTCCTTTAGCATACTAGGTGTTGACAGGCCAACCTGGTTAACACATGGTTTTGCCAGGAAAAAAATTATGCTCTCTGGATAAACTGAATCATATTAGCTTTGAACATGTCAGATGATCACTTGGAAAGTGTAGCTGCAATTGTTATGTGATCCTATCCATAGTGAAGAAAAAAATCAGTGACTGAAAAAAAAAAGCAGTCATCACTTCATCCTCAAGGCTTTTGGGGGAAGAACTAACACAGAGTCAGAATAGGTATTTTACATACTATTTATATTTTTTTCTCCTTATTTACCCTAGCAAGTAGATGCATCACACCCTGGAACAGCTTATTTGTTTGTATTGATTATGATGGGACCCTAGAATGGAAAGGGTTGAGGTAGCAGTCTGCACTGCTGATATCTGCAATTGATCAGGCAGGCATACTCATGAAAAATTGTAGAGTAATATATTGCTCTACCTAGGTAGCATCCAAGCTGATCTGTGTTCCAATCATGAAGGCAAATACAATGCCAGAATACTAGTTTAAATATTCATGAACATTCAAAAGTATTTAAATGGATCTTTGGGGTTAGAGTTGGGGTTTTTCCCATTATTATCATTGTTATTGTTATTGTTATTAAAGTAGTATCTTGTGATTTTATTCTCAGCTGCCTGGAAACATGCAGACTAGATTATTTCTAATTTTTCAAGCTGCTCTTTAGACATTTTGCATTAACTCCAGTTTTTAATAAGAACATTTATCTTACTAATGAGATTAAGAAGGTTTATCTCATTATTTGTCTATTTCTGTGACTTTTGCAATTAAACAGTGTCTTTAAGCATGGGCCTAGGAAACACCATTTTTGTCTTGGTTTGTGAAAACCATATCCAAATATCTATCAGTGTTGGTAATGTTTCAAGTGCAGGTGCATAGGGGACAATGACTGGTAAAAATGACAATGTGACTGGACTGTGTGTGTCTCTCTGCTTAGATGTTCTGCATGATCAGAATGTCTTTAGATAACAGAACTGGACCACTTTGGTGCTGTTTATGGAAAATTATGATATTGCTGCTGTTCACAGAGAATGATGGTTTAGAATGGTTTCGTTTTCTAACCTCTCTATAACATACAGTAATTCCATGCATATAAGGCGCACCTTTTTGACTGAAGTTTCAGGCCTAACCCGGAAGGGCACCTTATAACCCGGAAGGCCTTATATGTGGCAGATTCCAGCGAGTTGCCAGCCCGGAAGTGCGGGCAGCCACCGTGAGAGTAGCTGTGACTCTTCTTCACCCAGACCTGGAGGGGCTGCCCTCAGCACGGCTCTCCATGGCCACCTGCGCCGGTCTGGGGATGCTCCCTAAGCGCCGCTCTCCCCTGGCACGGGGGTGCTGTGCCTTGGCTCCACTCTGCCCTGGTGTGGGGGTGCCGTGCCTTGGCGTTGCTCTCCCCGGGGGCTGCTGTGCCTCGGCTCCGTTCTCCACCGGCGTGCCATTCCTTGGCGCTGCTCAGCCACCTCCCCGCGCAGTTTGCGGCTCAGGCTCTCCCAGAATAATATGGGGACCCATGATGTGCGGAGTGAATGCTGGGGCCCGTGATACAGGGAGGGTGCCTTTGAGCACCTGCCAGTAAACCCCGCAATCGCATGAATCTGTTACTAATTCATTACTTTGCACGCCGATCTTTGCTGCAAAAAAAGTGTGCCTTACACGCAGGTGTGCCTTGTATATGGCAAATTACAGGGACTTGCCAGCAACCCAGACGTGCGTCTTATAATCCAGTGTGCCTTATAAGTGTGAAATTACTGTAAATGGTTTATATTTCACTTACTTTATTAAAAGAATGACTTTAGTGTAGAGTTGCATAATGTTTCCAAAACTAGAGCTGAGACAAAATTTTCCCATTTTTTTCTGTTTTACTTTGACATTGGTATGAAGCTGTATTCTACAAAAGTTATAAAAGACATGTGAAATGTGTCTTTGGAAGCATTTGCAAGCTCTATAAAGTATATTAAAAAAATTCAGTAATTTATGTACCTGAGGAAATATAAGGGTGCTGTCCTGTATAAGACCAGCATCCTGCATCTCTTTGTTTAATGGGTCTTCAGAAAAAGAACTAAACTTTTAGAGACAATCAGCATTATCAATAATAATAATAATAATAATTTTAATTCTTTCTCAGTGGATGTCTCTAACCTTTCAGAAATAATCCCATTATTTTTTTCTGATCCTCCCTTTAATAAATAAACAAAGCACCAAAACTGGAAAGAAGTATGAATCTTCACAACATTAATTTATTTTTATTTCCAAAACAATTTAAAGAAACAAAAGCAGATGCAAGGACCACCCTGTTCTTTGCTGTGTTGACTAAACAAATATGTTTTATTTGGCTGGAAGCAAGATCAGAGGTTGAAGATTGTAATATCATAACCACAATTCACTTCTCTCTGCAAGGGGAAATTGTGTTACTGTTTACTTGGGACTAAAACTTTCCAAGAACTTGCAATACCTGATACTAAATAAATCCCTAGGCCATTTATTTAACCTACCTATATGCAAAGTCTCTAGCAGCTACCATCAAAAGCTAAGCATGTTTTAGAATTTTTAATTTATTGTTTGGGTGTTTCCACTGTGAGGAAGGTGGGAATTCCAGAAAAGGTTTTCATGCTTTTTGTAAAAATGGGAAAGATAGTATGTTTGCAGAAGTTATTGTTATTATGCAACATCCTAACTGGTGGTTAAGAGAAGGTAGAAAAGTGTAAAAAATTAAAAAGCAGCTCACACTAATACCATGACATTTATTTAACTGCTTAGATATAAATTAATGAATCCACGTTTCAGGACATCTCTAGGAAATTATTGATTGTGGTAGCATTTTGTTTTGGTGGGGTTTTTGTGTGTTTGATTTGGGTTTTGGTTTGTTATTGTGTGTTGTTATACTATGTTACCACCATGTATAGATCATGTATGTTTCTTTCTTTAAAGCCTTTCTCTATTTTCTAAGGACCTTCTCCCAAAAAAAGGGCAAAGAGATAGCTGCTATGAAACATGTTCCAGAAAATGTACAGCAATTTCACGACTATAAGGTGCACTGGAGTATAAGAGGCATTTCCGAGTCATTGGCAAATTTCCGAACTTTGTCCGTATGCAAGGCACACCGGACTATAAAGCGCACCCTATTTTTGCAGCGAGGATCTACTGCCGGCTCTCCCCTCACAGCTACCGCGGCTGCCGGCTCTCCACGCGTCTCTCGCAGCTCGCACTTCCGGGTTGGCAAATTTCCAATCTTTGTCCATATATAAGGTGCACTTCTGGGTTTCTATCAAAATTTTAGTCAGAAGGGTGTGCCTTATAAGCATAAAATTACTGTAATTTCTGAGGAAAGAAAGCAGGAGTCCTCTGAGAGCAGAGCAGCATACAGCACTGTATAACTATTCATTTTAAGCACTGCATACTTATTTAAAAGTAGAACGTGAACTTCACTTGAGGAGTGAAATGGAAGTGTGACTTTTTACCTTGAGATTGTTAGGAGTTCTGTAGAACTGTGATGAGCTTTCTTTTGAGAAGATGCATACTCTTGAACACCAGACTAGGTAAAGTGCTCAAGACAAAAAGGTCTAGGTAGAAAGCAGCAGCTACTGTAAACTCCTTCCAGCAAGGACACTCTCGGAACAGAAAGAAAACCTTGCTGGGGCTTGTAGGGCAGTCATAAGCCCCTCCTTGAATTTCTGTTCCTAAGGAACATCCATCTACCTGGATGCAGCAAAGGGCAGTGTTAAATTTCTGATGCTGTGCTGTGGCTCCTTCCTTGTTGCCTAGAAATCTACACAGCTCTTGAACAATGGAAACAGATTCATTTGTCCCGGCTTGAGCTTGCGTTAGATGCCAAATTGACTTAAGCTCCTTCTATAGAAAGCTGCTACATTTGAACCTCTCAGAGGCTGAGCTGTATGAACCCTTGCAGATGATTCTTACCCACAAAGAGATTAGAATCGCTCAACTCCTCAGCCAGGTGTTTCATTTAAGACACCACAGAAATGTGACAGAAATAGAGGCCATAAGAGGTGATACAAAAAAGTGTCACATCTATCAAAGGTGACTTCAAGCTCTCTTTAAGGATAGCAATAAACTTCACAGTTGAGACAGAAAGTTTTGTGGAAAAAGTACTGTCAAAAAAAGTCCCACTGGTAAGCAACTATGATAACTGACAGAAGTCAGCAAAACAAGAAGGTTCTTCAAAAGTATCTGGGAGTACTCAACAAATACTTCAATAATTACTGTAATAACAAGGTTAATTAAAGTGTGTACCTTGTCCACACAAGAAAAATTGCTTCATTAGGCTAAATCAGTTTAAAAGTAAATCTGATTATACTGGGGGCAAAAAAAAAGTGTGATCGAAGATGGCCCCTTGTGGTTTTCACTTTTCATTGTTATTTCGGAGAAAAAGTTGCAGCCTAAAAGTTCCCAGATGATATTTCCTGATGCTGCTCTACCTTTTTTTCCTATATTGCATTTTTTCAAAATAACTTTCACAACATTTTTTTCCATATTTCTTGTAAAATTTCCCACATTTCTTGATGCAGGGTGGAGATCACAGAATGACAGGATCAATTAGGAATGAAAAGACCTCTGGGGTCCAGCTCATGACTGAACATTGTCATGTCAACTAATCCAGAGCACTGGGTGTCGTGTCCAGACTTTCCTTAAACACGTCCAGAGATGGTGACTCCACCATGTTCCTTGGCAGCTCATTCCAATGTCAAATCACCCTTTCTGTGAGAATCATGATGTCCATGAGTGGCTTAAGACTGTCTTATAAAGATCTATATTTCTGCCACAAATTATACATAAAAATAGCAAAGTTTCCCAGTTACAAACCTTCCAAACCCTACTTTTTTTTTTTTCTTTTTTTTTGGTCATTTTAGAAAGTATGATTCTTTGAGAGAAACGCAAGTGATGTGGGTGGTTGTGATGGAGGGCCATTATAATACGTTCAGGAGTGTTTTCCAAATATTTTCTCCATTCTATCAGTATTTTTAAATAGGCAAATTGCAGTGTTTTTCAATATAAAAATAGTTCATTATTAAATTAAGTTCATTATAAAACACATCTGAAGCTATTTGTGTCAAAGTATTTTTTAAGAATTTTTGAAAAAAATATGTAGAATAACAATAGAACTTTTCTTTTCTGATCCTTTTCTTGTAATTTATATATTAAATCAGCAGTGTTAAGTTACGTACACTTAAAGGATTGTTTGTGTTAATACTTTTTTGAAAAAAAACTGACACTTTTTCTAGAATGGTTAACACCACCTATTTCACTAAAATGGTATTCCAAAATGTTTGCTATACTTTTATATCTGTATTATGTAGATAAACTTATTTAATTTATTTTATTGTAACAGTGATGTATATATCTACTTCTGTACATAAAAAAAAGTTAATTTATCTTCTACTCCACTCCAGCCATATTTTGCTGCTTCCTTTTATTCCATTTTTTCTTCCTGTTTATTTTTCCCAGTCTTATTATCAGGATTCAACCCTTTACCTGTTCTCTTCTTTTTTATTCTCTTACAACCCTATTTTTCTTTCATTCCTGTTGTATCTAGTGACTTTCCCACTCTCCATAATTTCCATGTCACAAAGTATTCTACCAATTTTTCACATCATTACTGTTCCTCTCATTGCTGTCCATGTTTGAAGAATGTCAGTTTTCCATTACATTATTTTCAAATCAGTATTCCAATGCTATTCCCTTTAATTACCCATCTGATCTCCTCAGTCTTGAACTCAGCTTCTCACAAGCACTCACATCCCAACCGCTTCCACTAATGTCTGCTGGATATCTAGTTTTATCACCACTTTCTCCTGACTTCTCTGAGTTTTCTGTAAAGAATTATTACAGCAGTAGCAAGACAGAATGATGTGACCCTATAGTACTTTTCAGAGTCTCATTTCTAATATACTGTACACTTTTATTGCACAGTTTTCCCTCTGTAGACCTCTCTTCTTCACAGACTGTATACAAAGCTATGTGTTTCAAATAAAAATAAAACTCTTCTGGCTGCACATGTTATTGCAATATACACTCTGCATTTAAGGCAAAGTCTGCAGTTTAGGTTCCTACAGGAATTTTTCCCCTCTAAAATATTTGTACAGTCAATAGCCATTCTCTCACAACTATCTCAAAGGCATTCAGTCAAATACTTCAAGTTCCAGTAGGACACAACTCCTGCTTTCTAATTCTAGCTGAATAACTAATGGGAACAGTCTCAGATTTTCTTGCAATAACAAATAGCAGATAAAAATATAAACTGAATGCATTTCCAAAGTCCTTGTCTATCTATAACTAGAACAAAGGGTAAACCTTTTCTTTCAGCAATTGCAATTCAGAGGAATGTTAAACTTTTGAATTGATTAAGCATTAAGAATTGATTAATCTGGAAGAATTTAATCCCTTTTTATATCTGTAATATAGCATTCCAGTATATTTAAGAAGGAAGAACGATCCAGCACACTTCATTTACACTAAGTGGCTTTGTAAACTAATTCAACTTTTACTGAAAAGAAGTTTGAATAAGTTATGTATTATTTTGTGTGAAGTGCAATCTGAAAGAAAACCGTTGTCTGGAGATTACAGACCTTTTTTTAGGGGAAATAAACCCCCTATACTTCATCCCAAGCTTCAAGGGAAAGAAAAGAAAAATCTCTAGAAAATATTTAGCATTATATTTATATACAGTAATTTCACGATTATAAGCCGCACCTGAATATAAGCCACGCTACTGGGGTAGGCTGGATTCTTCAATGAAAAAGGTGTGGCTTATATTCGTGAAATTACTGTAGTAATAACGATGTTTCTATCTGAAATGTCTTTTCAAGAGCGACACTTCTCTTCAGACCAGTCATTTGATGTTGAAATGGTGACAACGGTATTAGTCTTTATCTTATAAATTGGTACAGCCTACAAGTCATGGAACCATATTGTCATAGTACTGCATCCTGACAAAAATTGTTGAATATATATATTTTTTTTCCTGATAACCTTACACAAATATATGACAATTGGGCAACCTAATCTGATATAAATTGCTCATATCCAAGGATTTCTAAAAAAAACAAGGATTCCATCTCATGGGTTTGTGGGTTTTTTGATTCTGTTTTTTGTTGTTGTTGTTGTTTTGTTTGTTTGTTTGTTTGTTTTTGTTTGGGTTTTTTGTGATTTTTTTGGTCTTTCTTTTTTTTTGTTTGTTTGGTTTTTTTCCCTCAGATTTGATTTGCAACCAAAATGAAAAAAATAATTAGCTAATCTATTTTCTTGGAGTATCTCATTGTAAGAAAACAAATCATTTATACTTGTATTTCTTTTCTGGGTTACATATACTTTTTGTCAACTGACCAGCATTTGAAGATCTATTCTAAGGCATGTAATTTTCCTTCAATAGTTATGAAGTCTGAAGGGCAAACTGGAATGTTTAATACATAAAAAGAGAGATAATGTAGTGACTTTAGGAGAATATACATAAATAAATTTTACCTGTTTCTATGCAGCAACAAGAATCTTATGTATCCCACCCACAACACTAAAGCATAAATAGGAAATATTTGTGAAGTTTTTGATGTTTTGTGATTATCATCTCTTTATAATTGGGAAAAATTTAGAAGATAAGTCTTTAATTTTGGTCAAAAGGTACATATTATGTGCTTACTGATTTACTTAAGAGCAAGTGAATATAACATGAAGTCTATTTTCTTGGGGGTGAGAAGGGAGCTTTTCCATTTTTCTTGGGCTTTGGGGTTTTTTTGGTTTTTATTTAAGTTCTACCTGTGTGCTTTTCTATGTTTCACATACAGAAGGAGGTAGGTCTAGCTGGCTCTGTAACAGTGTCCTGCTTCAGGAAATTCTTAGCAGAGTTGGTGGTCAATTATGCAGAGAAAGAATAATGCAGCATAGCTTGCCAGCAGGATGTGGGGAATGTGTTACTTTCTAAATAAAACCAATGGGTTTGTGGATATGGAGTGCTCAGTAGCCTGGATATGCACCATCTGCCTACAATATCTTGTGCCTTGAATTTCACGAGGGAGCAATGACAGTATACAGAAAATAATGAACTCCTGTGGATCTCCTGGGGTGGGTGACAGCAGGGCTCCAGACTTCACCTAGAAGCAGACCTATCCCTCGCTCATACACAGGAGGTTGGTCTCAAGGCAGATATTTTCCTGTCCCTGTGAAGAGAAAACAGAAGGCTAAGGACCATGAAATACACTGGTAAGAAAGATTAACACTTTAAACTGATTCTTTCCTCTTTTTTGCTTGTTGATAGTATTCTGAAAATGTTAATTTTTATAAAGGATTTACATCAGATGCTATAGGTTTTTGACTGTTCAACACCGGCAAAATCTTAAAAGTATGGATCACTGCTGACTAGTAAAAATATAATGCTTCATCTTCTAATCATCTTTGAAATATTGACTTAGTCTCTGTGAATACTGATTGTCACTACAGAATAAACCAGAAAAACTGTTTGAGTGAAGCTGGATCAGCAACAGCGCATGTGTGCTTTAGAAGAGCCTAGCCTAATATGAGAGTCAGTGTGTTCAGGGGGTACTAACCTGTTTCTTGGACTAAGGAAATCAACTGTGCTGTAACATGCTTCCATTAAGTATTTTTGGGAATTCAGTCTCTGAAAATTGCTTAGTACAATTACAGTAATTTCCCAACTATAAGCTACACTGGATTATAAGGCGCACTTCCAGGTTGTCAGCAAATTTCAGAACTTTGTCCATATCTAAGACGCTCCGGCATATAAGGCATACTTTTTATTTGCAGCAATGATCCACGCACAACAAAGTAACAAATTAGTAATGGAATCATGCAATCACAGGGTTTACTGGCAGGTGCTCCATTTGCAAACAGTTTTCACTGATCAGCATAGCCTTTAAACGCAGCCCCAGGGGCCCTCCTCATGCTGTGGTCCCCGGCATTACTGCCCGCTGTTCTCCCGAACCTTGCAGCTGCCCCAGGCACCAGGCTCCTTGCTGTGGCTCAGCTCACACTTCCTGGCTGGCAAACTTCCAAACTTTGTCCATATATGAGGTGCACCAGATTATAAGGCGCATTTTCAGGTTTCAATCAAAATTTTAGTCAGAAGGGTGCGCCTTATAGTCATGAAATTGCTGCATTTATATATTAGGAAAGATGACTGCAGATTGAGGAATTTGTTCTAATTTGAGCAAAATTTTTCAGGACAGTGAGGTGCATTAGACTCAGCTGCTGTGAAAGGTAAGCACATGTTATCATTCTCTTAGCACATGTCATCATTCTCTTAACTAAAACTTTTATATGTCTCACAGGATTGTGTAAAAACACCGAGACATCAAAATAAACATGTAAAATCTCACCTTTCCTCCAGTTCTTCCATAGTACAATATTACTTACATTACATGTGTTTGCCCAGTTTGCCCAGAAAGTTCTTTTATATAGGCCACCCCAATTCCTGATCCTTTTCTAATCACTGTGTGTCTCATGTGCTATCGATAATAATTTTTGAACCCAGTTGCCTACATTTGCCCCCTGCTTCTCCTTGAGAGGGAAAAAAATGCAGCTATTTAATCAAGTTACACAGCAAGTAATTTTAAGCTCCATCCTAATTAGTTCAATGAAGGTTAAACCATATGACAATATAGACAAAGTTTGATAATTACATACTTCATTTAGGGAAAAGAGTGCTCATAGTGGTGAAATTACTAAGACTTTTATATTCTTCCTTGATATTGTCCCTATTTCACTCAAACTGAATATATCACTAGCTGGAGAAATGTGCAAAAATAGCTTCCATAGGCTAATATAATTCGCTATCTAGGGCCATGCAGAATGCTCATAGGAATAAAAAAACACCAATCCCCAACCATCAGAAGAAGGACATGTGAAAATATCTGCCAAAGTAGCTACTATAGTCACATATAAAACCAGACAAAACTGAATGAAACCAGATGTTTTCTCTTGACAGATTCTGTGTCAGATAAATCTCGTACAAATCACTTGATTTCTGTAGAATATTTCTGGTTTAAGAAGGTACAAATGAATCAATATTAAGACTCTTGAAGCAACATTTCATGATCCTCAGTTGCAAAGTGTCTAAAACATATTGTTCTTATAGTTCTGGAAAAGACGTAAAATACAACAGAATAAAGAGTGCAAATATTTTGGGCTTTTTTTAAATACCATTTCAGTAAAGGCCAGATTCCAATCACCTGTAATAATTAAGTAGCTTCTGCACTTAGGAGTTCTAACCTTCAGTGAGGGAATCTTTCTATGATTTCCAGCAAAGGTCAGCTTTCTATTGACCAATTATTGATTAGTTTTTGTGTGTTCTTGCAATATGAGATTGCTAAAAATGCAGAGATTTATGATACTTTTGTATATATCCTTGTTGTTCAGGAACAAAACCTAGCAATCTAAATATATTTTTATCTCCTTATACTAGAAGGATTTTAGATACTAATTCAGATATCGTTTTTGCAAGTTCTACTCTAAATTTATTTGGTTTGAAACACAATTCTGAAACCTTTTCTACTTTTAAGCAAATATTACTTTCTTTTCAGCTAAAAATAATTGCACTTAAATATGTTCAGAATACATGAGAAACATGGATTTTAACATGTAAATGTGGGAATGGACCAAAACTAAGTTATTCCCTCTACTTGCAAAAAAACAAACAAAAAACCCCAGAGACACAGGAGTACTCAATCTTTGTTAAAGAAATTGAAAAATCTGTGGTCATGGACATTTTTATTCAAAATTTATAAAAGCCAAATATTATTAAACTATTTTGGCTGATATTGGAAACTGGTTTTATTTTGTGATACAGTAATATTATGATATAGTAACTATATCCTTTTATGTCTGTTTTTAAAATTTACAAAAACAAATACAATCTTTTAAAGATGCTTAATGCTCCTCAGCTGTCTCTAAGAGAGCTTAATTTGACCATACCCTTATGGAGACATAATACTTTACACTGCATAGTATACTCTGATTTTTTACCTTCTATTTAAACGTCTTTCAATAGTTTGAAGATAATTCCTGAAAAAAATTTCTTCTTCTTAAATAGGCATCTGACACAATAAAATAATTACTGTAATGTAGGACCAGTATTAGTTTCTGTAAGTGCTACCACAAAATTACTTTCATTATAGGCATTCACTTCTACAATCAGCTGGTAATATTCAGTTCTGAGCCTGATATACTACAACTGTCATGAAAAGGCACTTTTAATCATTAGGTGAATGAACTTTTAATCAGGTAGCTGCATATAATCACCTTTTGAATACACACACACAATTTTATAGAGTACTAGATGAGTTTGGAGAAGTCGGTACCAGCATTTAATGAGTTCAGAAATCTAACTTTTCAGCTCAATTAATTTTAATCTGGCACAAGTATAGATTCTATTAGCCTTACATGTGATAAATAGTATCATTCCTCAGTAAAAACACATCTAGTGAGAAAAGCATTAAATGGTATTTGAATAGCAAAACTTAATCCATAGTAAATAATTTGGGAGCTCATTTGAGTTCTTGCTCTGTTTTAAAAAAAAAGTCATTTAACCACACAGATTGAGTATTAGTCTTAACTTGAGTCAAGAACATTATACCATTTTTCTTTTCTGACTACAAGTGGGGGCACACAGTTAATTCTTTCACTCAACAGCTCCTACTTGAAAGATTTTTCCCTGGCAAAATCTCAGTTCCCTTTGGAACTCAATACTTGACCAAAGTACTACTATTTCTACTAGCACCACTAGGTATTACCAAGCACTACTGCTTGTTCTCCTCCACCTCTCCACAGTGGAATGGGCAGAATAATCAAAAGTAAAATTATAGTTTGAGATGAGAACATTTTAATAAAATAAACAAACTGTATTATTATTACCACTGCTACTACTGATAATAACCAACACCCAAAATCATAACAATAATAATAATTGGAAAAAAGTCAAACAAAACCAAGTATTGCATCATACAATTGCTCAATAGCTGCTGACCCATACCAAATCCCATGCCTGAACCCTGATCAGGCCCCTATTCAAGGTAACTTCCTCAGCTTGTATACTGGGCATTATTTATGGTGTGAAATATCCCTAGCCTAAGGGATAGTCAGTGATGCATTCTGGCTACCTACCAAATTTTTGTCATTGTCCCTCACTACAGAACATGAGACATAAAAAAGTCTTTGATGCAGGATAAATACTCCTTAGCACCCACCAAACATATCTATTTTACCAACATTATTCTCATACTGAATCCAAAACACAGCACTGTACCAGCTACTAAGAAATTAATGTTATATCAGATGAAGCCATGACAATTATAATTTCCTGTAGACAGTCCTGGATCATTTCAGCTGTGTGGAAGATCACTCAGTACCTTTAAATTATATGTGCGGGTGTTACTCATTAAACACCAAATTAGGGAAAAATCACACATTTATTGCAAAATACCTGGAAGGAAGAGACAGAATGTTTCTACATTAAGTGCAGCACTTTGTAAAAATTCTTGATAACTTGGGAAGTTCTAAAATTAAGAAGCAAGAAAACTAGAAACAGTGATCTTAGGCGGAAGAAAAAACTTGTCTCTGACATTTGTTTATTTCTGTTCTTATTTTCTTTCTCTTCCTTAATGGGCCTGATGTGCTCCTCCCATTTTATATCACATAGAAGCTTTCTGACTTTGAAGGTGCTTCTAGGGAAAGAAGCCACTTGGAAAATATTGGTAGAAATAATTAGACAAACCAGAAGGGTTGTAGTTCCCCCCGACACCCCCCTGAGGTATTCGGGATCTGTTTGTATTCTTAAACCTAGAGTACACAAGATCCCTTCATCCTGTTGCCATGATCATCCACATTAGAAAAATTTTAGTGCACTTGCTCTGTCTTCTAGAGTAAGATGATTCACTCCTTTAAAATTAATCCTAAATAAAGTTTTGGGAAACTGTTTTAGAGGCCCGTCTAAATAGGCAGCATGAATTTTACTGCATTGTGCTTATTTCCCTTTTGATCAACATAGTTCTAAAGTCATCGCACTTATTGCATTTTGCATTGTCACATTCTACCATTTTTGCTGTAGAAAACTCCAGTCCTCCATTCTGCAACAGACCTCTTGCTACAACAGGTACTTCAAATGGTTCTCAGTGAGCTGACCCTACCTGAAATTATGACATAGTGCTGTCTACAAGCTTTTACTGTGCTAAGTTAATGCCTCTATATCAACTAAATTCCATGTGCTTAGCTGTCTATTTGGAGTTTAAAATCAATTATTTTGAATTTTAAGGCTTTTGATTTGTATGATACATTTAAATAGAAACTAGGTATCTGTATATAAATGTTTCTCCCCACACGTGTGCCAGTGTATGTGCATATGCATTACCAAGTATTTTCTACAGTAAAGTTTCTGCTCTAAATTATTGCTGTTAAATGAATGTCCTGCTGGTCTAAATAAAATCAAATTGAGGGTGTTACTGATTTGCTGCTACAGATGTTGCTTGGGTCACTACAGAAGTTTGCTCTTAGCTGTTTACTAGCTGTAACATCACTTTGAAAAATTCAGTAGCAAAGATGGCCTTATTATGTCAATGGCAACTTCATGAGACGCTTACACATTTACACTTTTAAAATTGATTATGATAGTAAAGAAACTTTCTGAAGTGTTAACACTGCATCACAATTTTCAAAAATCTGGCTGAGCACAGGTTTAGTCCCTTCTTACAAGAAAAGCAGTCCCCTTGAGATTTAGATCTCAAAGAAGGGAAGAAAACTGTAACTGTGAGTACTTCTCATGTACTGTATGTGAGCTTCAAAGAATATTTTAACAGCTAAAACTGAATGATTACAGAGAACATAAATAACCACAGGATATCCAATATGAGGAACTCTCATTATTCAGTTCTATTAAATGTCAAAGTGTCTGAGAAAATTAAATAAAAAGGCCTATTGACATGAACAGACAAACTGCAAGCCTTGTAAAATACATGAAATGGAACTCACAGCAGAGCTAAGTGAAGAATTCTAATATAATATAAAGCACATTGTCATAAATCTTTTTGAGTTACTTACATCATAAAGAATTTACTTGTGACTACTTGTTGCTCACTTCTGAATATTTCTTCATCTTTCCAATTCTTTGAAGTAGTATTGAGAATCAATAGAAAATGAACCATGAAGGCTCTGAGACCCAGGGGGAATGATGCAAGTAAAAGAGCAGCAAAAGAAATAATAGCAGTAATATAATAACAACAGAACTCCTTGCCTTCTGCTATAGATTTATATATCTTATGCTTTTTTACTCACCCAGAACACAGAATATTCTCACTTTAGGTCTTGGTTTAATAAATTCATCACTCACTTCCCCTTTTTATTAATGCACCAAATATACTCAATAACGTAATAAATTTTAGTCATAATCAATTGCAGCCATTTTGGGACATAAAAATGAAAAAAAAAAAGAAAAAAGAAACTAATTTCCAAAACACTGTTCAACAATAAATGGAAGCTGCATGATATGTATATAAATAAATAAATGCATTTTAAAATTATGGTTGGTAAAAATAGGAGTCTTTTTCATATTACTTCCATACTGAAATGAACTACTATGGCCTTGATTATCAGCAGCTGGATTTCCTAATAAATTGTTTCAGTCATCATCTACTTCTTTACCCTTAGGAGCATTTTCATTAACTGATAAAGCAAGCATTCTCATTTTTATCTTTGTGTCTTAGATATAAAATGTATTGTGTGACAATTTGAACAACATTGTCACATCTGATAAGCTTAAAATGGCAGAATTAGTGTCATCTATTCAAAGCAATAATTGGCATACCCAGACTTTCAGGAATAGTGTGTCAGACACAATACATGTGAATTTTCTGGGTTTGTTTCTCTGAGGCATGGTTAGACAGATGGACTTTACATTCCATTATTCATTTGATTTTGAGAAGTACCACAATGTTGATTTGCTAAGGAGAAAATTTGGGGTTTCTTAGGAAGAATGAAGGACTTACAATTATTTAAATTCTAACACATATATTGCATTTAAATATACATGTTTTTTTTTTCTCTGTTAAGAAGAAAAATCTATCACCTGCATTGCAGATAATCCCAAGAGACTATCAGATCTGAAGCAGGCTTGTTCAACAGTAGAGCCAGTATTCCATAGTCCATCCCTGAAATCCAAATCTCTCCAATTTAGCAGCAAGAATCTTGTAGGAGACTATAATTACTATTTTGATCTCATTCAGATAACAGCAATGCTTATTTTGCTCTCTCATGGTTCCTTCCTTATTAAGGGAACAAGAAAGTAATAATATTTCCTAAGACCTATAGTGCTCATTTCTTCAGAATTTTGTGCTGAGTAGGTTATTTACCTGAACCGCTGCCTTTTTTTAATTCAGTTTGATGACTCACTCCATAAAATACAGGATTGTTTATCACGAGTATACTAATATTTTTAAAATAGCTGATAATTATTTTAAATATCTCCTATTACTTTTTCTCCTTCACAGAAATTAAATTGAGAAGTAATGTGAAAAAATATGAAAACCACTTTGCTGTCTTTTTGTTCTAGTCGCTCAGGGTGCTTTTTAAAGAAATGACAATATTTTCTTTGTTGTTTGTTTGTATTTAAGTAATAATGAGAAAAATTTATGTGATTCAACCCTAATAAACAATCTGATATGTTCCAGCTTTCATCCTCCAACAAATTTTAGATCATATAAACTGAAGGAAACATTAATTTGTTTGTGTTTTGCAATGGATTGTAAAACAATAGCATAGCTAAATAAGTAGTAACTGTATGGAGTTAAAGAATGTTAGTTTATCCAACAGTGAAAGACTTTAGTAGGCCACAGATCCAGATATTTTTAGCTCCTGAGTGGCTGATTTGGCTATCTAAGGAAAATGCAAACATTTTTGCTAGTCGTCATGTCTCATGAAGTGGAACTACAAGTATTATTTTGTTTTATGACGTGAACCAATTTGAAAAGCTTCCATACAATAAAGACATGGAGCAAAACAGAGATGCTTTGTCCTGAAAAAATGCAGTCGGGTCTGAAGGATGGAGAGAAATATTCTTGTGAGAGGTGAAAGCTATTGAAATAGAAAAAGAGAATATTAAATGTTTGATTAGTTAGAAGAGCGATTTAATCTGATTTATGTTTGTTACTGCTTCCAGTAATTTTAAATTTTTGCTTTAATGACTATAATTAATAACTGAGCTCATTTTTTTCCAAACATACATGAATTTTTGGTCAGTATCACACTAATTTACTATATGCCCTATGTCTGCAGAAAGATTTATATTATTTCATTATACCTATGGAGAAAATGCTGATTAAGTCCTCCCAAAGGGGACAAGTTTCATTTACAAGGAATTATGCAGCATATAACAAAGGAATAAAGTAGCTGTTCTAAAATAAAGCCTAAAATTGCATAGAGGACAGGTCACTACCCCAATGGGTATGTAGAAGAATAATAGAAAATAAGAGGAGTAAGTATCAGGAAATTTCTTTTCATAATAATAACCTTATCTGCCTCTCAACTCCTCCTTTCACAGATTTGTTCTGAAATGCCTACCTGCACACTTATTTTTAAAAAAATTAAATTAAATGCTGAAGAAGAACTATTTCAGTGTTATTAGTACAATAGAAGAATAAAGAAGTCAATATGTTTGTGGACAAAGTCATCCAGGAAAAAGAACTTAATCTGAATTGAATAAAACATAACCATAAAGTTTATTGCATCATTAAGGACATAAATTAACAAATACATTAAGAACTATTAATAAATGAAAAATACAAATTCTCAGAGTAATGAGACAAAAAAAATGTTAGAGGTGAGGCAGCGGATATCAACACTAATGTTTTCAAAATAAATTTTCAAAATAGTAAACAATTTTTTTTTCCAACTAGTCCCTGCATCACATAATCATGGAGCATTGTACATGGGATAGAGTTTATGAGTTCATGGACATGGACAGCATCCTAAAAACCTGAAAAACATTATTATAAAGACAAAAAAAAGATAATTAGGGATAGTAAATGTCTTAGGAGTAGAATGGAGCAGAGGATTACAAGGGAGTAAGTTTTTCTCTTTGCAAATATGCCTCTATCTTTTCCAAATAGTAGCATGAATTCACATGCATTCCAGCTAGCTTAAAATGAAAATTTAAAAAAAATCTCTGATAATCAATTTCAGAAAATCAGAAAGTATATACTGTCTTCATGTTAGAAGAAGACTATATTACAAATTGTAGAAAACAAGCATATGTATTTTCCCAGTGACTTCTTTCCTTGCCCCAAACCAGCTATTCAAGATAATTAGTGCACAGAGTAATTGAAGACTTTAAATGTTTATAGCCAGGGAGGTAAACAAGTAATTAGTGATAGCACAGGTGTGAAAGGAAGTTAAGTGAACTTACAGGGGAGCTATGCTGGAAGTATACAGTCTACATTTGCCTTAAAATATAAATGTGTATTTAGAGAGATGTAGAAGCAAAGCAAAACATAGCATATGCAAAAAAAAAAAATAAATAAAAAAACCCAAACAAACAAATAACCAAGGCAAGTCTGAAAGAGTCAGGGAGGAATTTGGATTTAAGATAATCTGAAAGAGGCTGTGCCCTTCAGGAAGCCAACTTAGGTCTGACACAAGGCAGTATAAATAAAATCAAGGGTGAAGGCTGTCGCAGAAAGTTAGTCTTGGTTATGTTGATATTTCAGATGCACAAAGACATCAGCCATTAATGAAAGTTAACTTACAAAGCTTCTTCCTCCCTAAAAGAAGAGTGGTGCACTTTTTCAGAGATAATAAATGTTCGAAGACAAGAGCCAGGAGTGAATTTTCTGTTCTTCTTTCTGTCCATGTGATAGGAGTTCTGGAGGCACAGACACTACCTTTTCAAAAATAAGGATATGAGTGTATTTTTATTGCCCTGCAGGAAGTAACGGATAAGACCTGGATGGCCATCACAAGTAGGCAGAGCTTCCTAGAAATTTAGTAGGTCTGACTCCTTATTTTGTGAAGGACTAGAGAACATCCTTCTACTTTCACAGAATTTGTAATATTTTGTTTATTATTATCATAGACAAAATAATTGTAAAACAGATCCTTCATACATATCAAGAGTCTCACAGATACATGCCAAAGAAATTGCTAAACAAGCTGCCTATCTTGGTATTAAGCTTGTCACAGAAAAGGATATTTTTTATTTCATATAGCTAATTCTTGAGTTTTAATTAAATAATTTTAGCATGCCATTAGTTTTGGTAGTTTATATTAGGCGCTGAAGAAAATAAACAAATAAAAAGTAGTGCACACACAGAGCTATACAATCATTGTGGCTTCTTCATTAGTGGAGGAGCAAAGTGGTTTTCTATCTACTTTTTCTTCTAAGAGAAGAGATTTAGAGAAAAACTAGGGGACAAAAAGGGAGAGGAAGGAAGGAAGGAAGGAAGGAAGGAAGGAAGGAAGGAAGGAAGGAAGGAAGGAAGGAAGGCCTCATTCTACATAGCTAACATGCATTTATTGTTTATTTAAGGCATTATTCACATAAACAGTATTCCATGAAGTGTATACTGCCATTTCAAACAAAAGACAATATTCATTTGGACATATGTATTTCAAACACATCTGGCTTGTTTTGAAAAGATTCTGCATCTATACCAAAATATTCCATTGAATCAATATCTTCAGTATGCAGCTTCAATCAATTGTGAGATAGCAAACTAAAAGCAGTTACCTATACTAACTTTAAACTTTGATTCTCTAACTTTTTTTATTACAAGAGAAAACTAAGAAATTTAAATGTGATTTAATACTATTAAAAATTCTCATTAAATATTTTCTGTACCTATTTATTAAACTGGTAAAAAATATATTAGACATAATTTTATGCCTTCAAGCTAATAACATTCCAATTAAAATTAAGCATTTAGAAGACATTTAATCTCTACAACCACTTTATGAGCAGCTTATGTTGCAATATATGGTTCACCATGCTAGTCCTGGTAGAATTACTTTACTTCAAATGCCCCAGAGGTAGCCTGAGGCAAAGCCTCTTGCTTATCCCACTACTGTTATAATCCTTTTCCTGTATATGACCTACTGTGAGCTACTTACACCTCTCTGGCTCCAGGTATTCCAGTTGCTTGTTCACACATCTTTGAGCAATACTGCTGTATTGTCAAGTCTAGCTAAATGAAGCTTTATATGGAGAAGATTCATTAGTCTATTTTATTAGGTAAATGATTGACTACATTAAGAGCCTAGAATGAAACTTTATAGCTTGCAGTACTTGAAGAAAGGAAAAGTGGAACAGCTGTTATAAACAGCCATGCCAGATTTAGTGCAATGAAATGAAAAATCAAGACAAAGATGGGAGGGAAATAAGGTCACTTTCTCCTTTAATACAATAGGCATTATGCAGTGAATATTCTGTTTAGCTGAATGTGGAATTACGGAAATTAGAAGACAGAAGCCTTCAAGAAAATATCTAGCTTTCTTTCTGAAATAGTCAGCAAAACCAAATAAATTAAGAAGTATAATAATAAAACAGCAAACTTTTTCCTAGAATGCTAAGATGTCAAAAAGGAAATAATTTTTAAAAATTAGAACAGTTATGATGGAACATATTTAAATTTAGTGTTGTAGAGAAATAAAAAACCCCTATAATTATTATTATACTTGTAGAAAATCAAAATGAATGCTCTCTTTTAGAATATGTGCAAGAATATTGTATGTACAGTAATTTCACAACTAAAAGGTGCACCGGATTATAAGGCGCACTTCCAGGTCGTTGGCAAATTTCAGAACTTTGTCTCTATATAAGGCGCACCGGACTATAAGGCGCACCCTTTTTTTTCCCCAGTGAGGATCCGTGCACAACAAAGTAACAAAACCTAATTAGTAACTGAATTGTGCAATCGTGGGGTTTACTGGCATGTGCTCAATTTCCAAACACTTTTCACAGCTTGGCGCAGCCTTTAAACACAGCCCCAGGCACCCTCCCCGTGCTGTGGGTCCCGGCATTCCCACCAGCCCCTGTTGCCAGCTGGTGTGGCTCTCGCAGCTCACGGCGCACACTTCCAGGTTGGCAAATTTCCAAACTATGTCCATATAAAAGGCGCACCGGATTATAAGGCGCACTTCCAGATTTCAATCAAAATTTTAGTCAAAAGGGTGAACCTTATAGTGAGACTGCTGTAATTTTTTACTGTATTTTTTTTGTTCTTTTTACCCACTTAATCAGCTAGAGTAGTATAAGACAGGACTTAGGCAGATCTTACTTCTTATGATGTCTATTCTGACAGAGTGCAAGTACGACATCAAAACAAAGCAAAAAGGAAATAAACAGGCATACAGGGATCCCACTCAGACATGCCTAATTACATAGGGGCCATTATTTTTCTGAATAAAATCTCTTAAATATCAAGAGTATGCTTGTTCCTGTTACATAGGAAAATATTCACCATACATTTTCCATACTTATTTTTGCTTGATTCCAGATTAAAGTCCTAAACACAAAAAAAAAAATAATAAAAAAGTCCGAAGCGTTTACCAGCAGCACCATACATTTAAATAGAAAATGCTGAAATAGTTTCAATAAAAATAGTTTTATCATGGGATGGCTTCTCTTGCAGGGAAATAATGTCGTCAAAATAATCACATGGGTTTTTTTAAATCCTCCTTTGATGGTTTGTAATATGTGACCAACTACGTTTTAAAATTGTTGCCACAGCATCTGTTCCTAAACATCTATCTTCCAACCTTTTCTTTTTTTTTCCGACAAGATTAATATTTGTGGCATTAAAAAATAGATATAATAGAAATTACTTAACTAGACCTTTCTAAAAGAGGTAGGTGATGTTTTCCACATCTTCTTTCACAGGCAATTTTTAAGTATTTTACGAAGTCGGAGTCTGTTCCTACTCTATTTTAATAACTACAATCACCTGACACTTATCAATTGAATGTTACTGGTTACAACAGGTCAGCTAATTATCCTGATTATTAACCTTTAAGAGTACAGAGGCTATGATAATCAATGCCACCCTTGGTGTGTGCCAGAAAACGAACTGTTTCACCTCCCAGTGGTGCAGGTTTTCATCATTAAGTTTCTAGTAATTTGGTTTCTTAAAAGAATATGAGAAAAACTGGCACCTGGAATGAATCAGTTTATTATAAGGAATGCATAAAATAAAGCAGGCTACTGAAGATGGAATAAAAGAAGCAATATTTTCAAAAATCTGTATGAATCATTGTACAATTTAAAAGCATCAGAAGTTTTAATAGTCAGAAAAGTGGCAGAAAATAGCAATTAGTTAAATATAAGGAAAAATCTGCTGTATCCAGTTTATAGTTAAATGGAAGACACTATCATAAACAGAATGGAAAGTAGCTATTTAGGAAATGCAATTAATTTACCCCAGCAAACTTTTTTTGTTTCAGTTTCATGTAAGTCATAAGAAGGTAATATTCTCCTTCACCTGAAGAATACAGAACACAAGAGCATACAAAATGAAGAAGGGCAAGGTGTGCAGATGAATCTCAGTAAATGGCTAGAATTAAGCATGTGATGTCAGGTCATTAGCTAATAATCATAAGAGTGATAAAGAAAGGCTTATCCAGAGCACTCTTCATCCTCTGTATTTTACAGTTAGGTGACTCATTCTTTGCAAATACCTATTTCTTTCAAGCATCTTTTGATCTTACTAAACTCTCAGTGTCAAAGGGCTTAAGCCAGGAATATGAGTCCCAACTAGACATGAAATGATGGCCACTGCCAGTGAACTGAAACCTGAACAAGGGACATTTTTCAGCGCTTTTCATAGTGTCAAAGACCTAGATTTTTTTTTTTTTTCCAATTTAGTAGACTGATAATTTTCTTTTAGTAGGCAGACAGTATTAGAATTGTGATCCTGAAAAATATGTACGTAAGGTCGAGTGGACATTGCATCGTCCAGGGAAAGGCATAGGCTACTGTGCTGTCCCTCCTGCTTTCTGTCCAAAAGCCATATCATGTCAGTGTTGACATGGAGGTCAAGACAGTATTGGATGGTCTATATACCTTCTGAAGTCAGGCTGAGATGGTGACACCACGCTCAGAAGTGATGCAATTCTATCTATGAAGAAGCACTTCTTACCAGAGGATTCTCTCACAGTGAGGACTGAAAGATCAAGAATAATGTTCCTCAAACAAGGAATGAAGGTAAGAAAATATTTTATTTGGAGACCAGTGAGGATAAAGGACCTGCCATTAATCTGAATCTCAGCATGCTTTGCTTAGGAGGCACGAATCAAAGTGCATTGTGATTGTATGAGTTGTGTGAGTATGCAGTCTGGAACAATGCTAAGAGAACTATGATTGATTGAGTAAAAGCTCACCTTGATCTCTGCCCGGACCTTTGATTCCTCTTACCCCTTATTGCTGTACCACAACATTTCACATTCCAGTAACTTTTCAACTACAGCTTTAATTTAAATAGGGAAGCACCAGCTGCAGGAGGGTACCTCTAAAATTGGTAATCATTTTTATGCATGACCCATAACCTGAAGTATTTTCTTAAAGTCTTATTTCTGGTCTTATTCTGTGCAAATGGATTATGGCCCTTAATCTTGATTCATGGCTCCTGATTTGTCTTTCTTGATTTCTGATACATGATCAGGCTTAGGACCTTGAAACGGATTTGTCATTTAATGATAGGAAAAAAAAATTTTGAGATCTTGCTCAATAATTTTAATGGTAATGATAATATGTTGCAGAAATATCATTGTTGTATGCATAAAACACCTGAAAACAGGGAGATAAGGTGAAAATACATCCATTTTAAATATTAAAATGTTTAAAAATACAAATATAAAAAATTCTAGTTACTGTTTTTCAAAGCTAAATTATTTGCAATTGAAATGTTTATTGTGTGAAATTAGTTAAATTGGAAAAATGTTATTAACTACTAAAAATGCAAATCAGCAAAGATGGCAAATAAATTAGAAGAGTCTGATAGAAATAGGCATAGAGCTGTGTTTAAAGATTGAATCATACATTAACAAACTGAACAAACAAGAATGAACTGTGAAATACATGGTTTTTACAGAAGAGGAAAGCTCCAGCAAACAAACAAAAAATATGGACTTGGCCAAACTCCAAACACAGCTATTATGGGATTTTATTTAAATATATTTTAGGAGATTAACATGACAAAGGATAGTATACAGCTTATGAAAAGATGTGTAAAAAGTATCACCATAGAAACTTGCTTGAGAAAATCAGGATGTCTCTTCAAACTCTGGCATAAATTTGTGTAATTTGACTTATGTGAATGCAGATCTTTCACAGAGAAAAGCTGAAAACTTCATTAGTGTGGGAAAGAAAAGGAGATAAATTTAAACAACAAAAAGAAGCTTTGCTGGAAATAATCTAGACCATGAGATAGGTACCCATCTGTTGTTTAAGATAAGACAAACACTCCTGCAATCTTTTCAATGATGCAATTGTTAAAGAAAAAAAAGTAATTTTCATGATCAGTGCAAAGCAAAATATTTTAAGGAAACCTTCTACAATCCTTAGGTGTGTACTAAGCAAACAGACGGGTGTTTTGCTTTTTAGTTATTACCCCATGTCTGTCAGAGCTGAAACATTTTAGGGAATTGAGGGATGTAGTTTTAGCTGTGACTTCAACTAAAAAGACATTCAAACTTTTTAAGCACAAAGCAGAATGCCAGTATTGGAATTCTCTTTCTAAATATGTTATGTTTTTCACTCAGCTGTGTTTAAATTACAGCTCTTTGGCTCCCTCCCTTCATATGAAAGCTGAAATTAAATGCAGCTCCCTAGAAGGGCTGTCAGAGGCAGTAAAGTGGTATCTTGACTCTCTGCCTCTGGTAAGTGTAATAAAAATGAGGTGAAACCAAGCATTAAAAAAATCCTAGAAACAAATGGTCACCTTCCTGCAGCTTATTGGCAAACTCAGTGAAAACAGGACTTTTCCCAGGAGGCAAAACATGGAATTGACAATAATCATAGGGCTGAAAAGTACCTTTTTCACATCTGCCTCAAATTAGATTAGCTTGTTTCAAAGTGAATTTCCTTTTAGAAATTATTTCTTCTGAAAATCTTAATGTTTTTACTTTCTTTCACCTACAGGTAAAATGATCAAAGTAATATTAAAAAAATTCTCTTCATCTTAATTTATTCATTGTTATACCACTTGATTAATTAATAAAAGGAGACACAGTTTTTACTTAGACACATTTTGTATTATTGCCTCAAGTCTCTTTATACTTATTGATTAGACGTTCATGACACTATGTTTCATTCTCTCAAAATTATTTCTTAAGCTTCAACCTATTATTCTTCAAATTATATTTATCATATTTAATCAGCACCTACAATCTAATTCACAGTCTAGAAAGTACATCTGCATCTTATTTCTGACAAGGGCCATATTTTTTACTTCCTCATCAGCTTCCTGAACCAAAACAAACCAATATATACAGTTTTGCAGAAATGGGTGAGGCTTTCATGCTTATTTACCTGCTTGAAAGTCTAGGGATTTGCATTAATTACCCCCAGCTTTGATAAAACAGCCTTACCCTGAATTTATGCATCCATAATGCTCTGCATCTCGGTGTTATGGTCTTTGAAGTTTCCATGCTTCCAAAGGCTTTCATCTGTCGCAAATGGAAATGAGCTCGTACTGAAGGGGCCAGGTTGCAGTGGCATAACTCCATCAGTGGAAATTTACTCCTTGATACTTGAAATATTAGCAACAATTATCTGTCATATAGATTTAATCACAGTGTATTGTAACTAATAAACTATGGAAGAAGCACGAATAGCTAAAATTGGCTTCAAAAATAGAATTGCAAGAATGATCTTTATGGTTTTCTGTTTTGTCTGGAGAACAAATATAGGTATTAGATCCAGAAAAGACAGATATTTTTCTCAACAGAACAAACAAAAATTTTCACAGGTATTTTAGGCATTGCTACAGCTTATAACAAGGGTATCACTCATGAATGACTAGTAGATAAGAATGTAGTTCAAACATATAATGAAGCCCATGAATAATGCAAAACAGGAATGTCAGAATTAAAAAAGCCTTGTGAAGCTAGGACCCTGCTGGCCAGCTCAATTTAGTTGGTGCTCAATGAGTTCTAAAGACACTCTTAGAAAACTCAGATATGAAATCTTTGAAAATTTTATGCATCATATTAATAAAATCATCAAAGACTCAATTATGAGTCTGTGAATCTCAGATATGAATCACTGAATTGATATGAATCTCAGATAACAATCTCCTATCTTTGAATTAGTAAATTAAGACAATATATGACTTAAATAATTATTGAAATCATAGAGGGGAAAGGTGACTTTTATGATATGTTATTAAAGAGAACTTGGTACACCAGTGTCATATCTTGGTGCAGACACTGAGAAAAATGGCATGCATATGAATAAACCTGGTATACCAAATTAAAACACAAGCTGATTTTGTGCATGCCTCATAGATACATTAGCCTTTGGAAAAAAAAAAATGATTGTGCATAAAGGTCCTTCCAAAAATCTTTCAGGAGGATCTCACATCAATTGCTCCTAAAAAATAAAATTCTAATGAGCTTCTGTGGTTCTGCCTCCAGCAGCAGATTAGCCCCATGTAACCACAAAGTCAATCCCCACAGAGGGTGAAGGAGAGATTGGAAATTCAAAAGTGGAAAAGTTTATGAGATAACATGAGATAAAGAGACTTTAATGGGTAAAGGCAGAGGTGGGCATAAAAGGCAAACCAAAACACTGGATTCTTTCACCACTTTCAGTGTCAAGCAGGTGTTATCCTTCTCCAGAAAAGCCAGGCCCCATCATGCATAGCAGAGACTTAAGACAAATGCCATAACTCAGAACACTCTTGATCCTTATTCCTCATAGCTTTTATTGCTGAGCCTGACACCATACGGAATGGGATATCCTTTTGGTCAGTGAGAGCCAGCTGTCCCACCTCTGTTCCCTCCCAAAATCTCATGTACCCCCACCCTGATTGCTTTCAGGGCACCATGACAAGGACTTGACAATCACTTCAGATGAGATGTTGTGCTTGCACTTCTATGAAGCAAATCAGCTCTGTCCCAGTGAAAATCAGTACAGGAGCTAAGAGATATGGCCCCTCTGTGTCTCAGCAAACAAAAAATAAAGAAACAAAAATAAAAACGACAATATATTCATTTTCAGCATTCTTCCAGTTCTGGAACCCTACCAGAATACCTGTGGATACTCATGCTTAGTATATTCATCACAGACAGAAGAAAAAGGATGAATAGTGAGGGATAAAATTTGTACATACAATTTCATACAAATGTGTAATCACTGGCTTAAATCTGGCTGAAGAAGTGAAGGAATATTTCACAATATTGAATGACAACACAGTAAAGGAAATTCAGTGTTAATAAACTGAGATAGTATAAGAAAAAAGGATGAATGATGATATAGAATAAGGATACAGATTTAGTTTGAAATTTTTAGGAAAAAAGCTTTTTAGGAAAGGGTATGAAAATTCTGTGCAAAAAAGAGTGAAAACTGAATACCAAATTATTATGTATCTGTTATAATTAAGGCAACAACAAAAATGGATGGCTAAAATTACCAAGCAATAAATTTAGAGCAAACAAAATTTGATAACTTGTGTATGATGTATAATTACACTGTGGAACTCATGAATGCAGACAATAAAACTGTAAAGAGATTCTTGAAAGGACTAGGAAATTCGGAGAAAAGAACTCATTGTTATCTATTTAGAAACATGGTAAGGTATAATCTTTGTTTCAAGAGGTATTTTAGTCATTGATTGTTGTAGCTGGAAGACTGTATCTGTCAAAAACCCCGTAATTGCATCAGTCATTGAATATGTCTATGATATTAACTGTATTTGCTTTAAATCTTAGTAACCTTTACTTTAATTTCTCCTTTGGATTGCTAACAAAAAAATAATTAACTAGATGAAATGAAGCTTTATTGGGATACAGTAGAGCTGTTGTGTTTTTACAGAAGGGAAGAATGGAACGTAAGTGGTGAAGCAGTATTCTGGCTGGCAGTAAGTACTAGAAAGTTTGAATTTGACAACTCTTTTAATGAAGGAATATTTCTTAACATCTAATCTAGACATCCCGTAGCACAACCTGAGACCTTTTCCTCTTGTCCTATTGCCTTTTACTTGAGAGAACAGACCAACCCCTGCTTTGCTACATCCTTCATTAAAGCACTTGTAGAGAGCAGTAAGGTCATTCTGATCTTCCTGCTCTCCAGTCCAAACACTCCCACCTTTCTCATGCACTCCTCATAAGATTTGTGCTCCAGACCCTTCATCAGCTTCGTTGCCCCTGTAGACACTCCAGTTGTCTGAGTCATCCTACCAGATTTCAATGATGGTAATTAGGCCATAGTTTTCCTGCTGTGAATGACGATGCCAGAACAGGAAAATTTATGAGAATCACCTTTCACCCTGAGAGCCCCTCTTAGCATTATAAAATAGGAATTGTCCATCCTTCAGATTTAGGGCATTGTCTTTCAGAGAATTATTCCAAATTTATATTTAGTTATTTAAGAATATAAAGTTAGATCTAATTGTGTATTATCTTTAGAGGCTAGACCTACAATAAAAGCAGGGAAAAAAAGAAGGAATGAAGCAGAAAAATCTGAGCAAGAGAAAGTTACGTGTACAAGTGTAAAAGAAATTATTTTACGTGTCTAATCTTAAATCAATAAAATTCCACTGCAAATGAAAATTAATAGATAATAGTTTGTATGTAGCAGTATGAAAGGGTTAAGATTTATTCAGACTAATAACTTGTTGTCTTCCCTCTGTTATTTTTCAAGAAGTCAGGTAACACATTTTATATGTGTAGGATCATTTTAACTAAATATGAATCCACCTATATGCATATATTTACCTCTCTTTCAGAATGTTTTTTATAGTCTATAGAAGTACAAAAGCTTGGCAGTTGAAGGTTTTGTCAGACCTAGTCATTTTCACTGATGAGTGGTTCAACCATATTTAAAACAAAGAGGTATCACTGTGTTGCCAAAGAGAAACTCAAGAGGGTAAGTCATGTCTCAAAAACTTCTGAATCCAGGGAAAAGTTAAACTGGACTTAGGTTTGCACCGGGCAAATATAAATCACCCAAATTGTCACCATAGAACTAAACTGAAATGGCACCTATGCCTGACCCTTAAACCTAGGGCTACATTTGGACCACAAAATCAATTATTCCCTTCACTCTCATTCAGCACTACCTTTGAAACTTCACTGAATTGAAATCTTCATGCTGTAGCCATCTAAAATCTTTAATTCTCTACATGAATGAAATCCAGATAATTGATGCAAAGGACATAGGTGATGTATATTGATATTCAGGGACAGTATTTAACAGATAACAGCTCTTGTGATAATCCTGAGGAAGAAAATTGTATTCTGTTGAAACAATGTGACTGAAAAGAATATTCAGGAATAGAACTACAAGTATGATATTAGCTCTAATTTTTAACTTAAACCCTATATATTCTAAATTTTTTTGGCTTTAAATTTCTTCTTGGTACTTTTGTAGGTGCAGGAGATGTACAATCACAGAGCAACAAGATGGAAGGATGCTTAAAGCCTGTCTAGTCCAAAACCCTGTTGAAAGCAGTGTCATCCTGTACTACCATGTAATCAGAGCTAAATTTCTTGTAATTTATGTCAGCTGCCAATTTTCCTAGCACTGACAACAGTCTATCTCTTATTTTTTCTTGTCATCTCTTAGGTAGTTATATAACTTGGCAAAAACCTTCCTTTTCTTACCCTTTTCTTAAATTTGAAAAAATCTAATTCTCTTATTCTGATTCGTGTCAAAAACATCTCAGTAGCCCAACAATCTAGCCTCTATAAAGTTTTTCCAGCATGAAAACATTGTTATTACACTGGAGTACAAAACACTGGATACAATAATCCAGATTCAGTATCGTAAGTGCTGAATAGTGGCAAGCCACCCCTTCCTTACAGTGCTGGCTGCAGTCTAGGTAATACACCATGTAGTTGACTGAATTTACTGTCAGTCCATGACACTGAGTCACGTTCAGCTTGTCCTCCAGGACATTCTGGTCTTTTTCTGTAGGAATACTTTTTTAATGTATATATATTTTTTTTTACCCAGCTACTACTCAAACACTGTTTGCTGCACCTGTCCCTAGCAGAAAACTGCATTTGTTTTTGCTGAACATTATGAGGTAATTTCAGACCATTTTGTATCCTATCAAGCTCTCAGTGAGTAATTCCCCTCAGCTTGTCATGGCTTGGAGCATTCAGTCCCATTGTACAGGATTTCAGATGCATAATTCTTAATAGCCACAGTATAAAATCCTGAGTAATGCTACTGACCAATTACTGTCCTGTTACATCACAAAATCAGGAGGATCTGCCAATTTATTTTCACCTTAAAGCTCATTTACTCAGTCCATAAGTTACCAAATTAGCTGTAAGGTTTGCATGCAAGTTCATATGAAAAACCCTGATAAAACCAACCTGTACAGCATCCACTTCTCTTTCTTTCAGAGGAAAGCCAGGAACCTCATCACAAAAGGAAAACAAATTGCTTGTGCCCTTGGTAACTCCCTTATCTCTGTTCCAAATCACAATCTTGCTCTTCATGTGCCTGCTTTCAGATAGATTTTATCCATAGCTTTTTCAGGTGATTTGTTTAGGCTAATGATTTGCTCTCCAAATAGTCCATCTTGTTGTTCTCAAAAATGGTCTTACTGTTGCCTTTTTGCAGGGGGAGTCTCTGATTGTCATGACTTGTCAGAGATTTAGAGAGTAGACGTGCAGTGACATCACGCAACTTCATTAACAACTTCACATATCTGATTCCATGGGGTTGCAAAATGTTCAATTTGCTGAAGCTGTGTGAATACATATGACTATTAAATTATAAAAGTATATCTCTAGGTATTTACATATTAATATATTTTGATGATATTAACACAATCTCTGTTACAGCCATGTAATAATTAGTAAATAAGAATTACTTGGATTCCTTTTGAATGGAACATGAGGCAGGCTCAGAGAAGACACTTCCATTAAAGACAACGCTGACCTGGAGAGATAGAGGAAAACAGTGTGGAGAAAGCATAAATTTATGGGCAATTCTAGATTTCCCTAAAGGGAACAAACTCATGCCCATTCCCCTGTTTATCCACATGCCTGTGGCTGTGAGTTAAGTTAGGTCAAAGAATATATATTTCTGTCTCACCTTTTTCCTGCTTCTACTGCTCTATGTTGACCAGAATTTATTCAGCAGTTATTGCTCATCTGAAACCTCTCTGAATGCTATTGGGTATTGTGCTGGCAAACTCCCAACTTTCAAGAACATCAGCTTCCTAAGATTATACTGATTTAATATTTTCTCAAAATAGTGTTCTGAGAGGTCAGTTTAAATAATAAGAGACATTACTGGAGTTATGTTAGAACAATGAACTGAAAATAAAAATTATTACTTTGTTACATTTTAAATATGTTATTTATAATATACAAAATATTATCCATGCAGAAAGTACAGTAAT
>VRYO01002772.1:55465523-55488091 GCA_009812075.1 Sialia sialis | reverse complement strand
CTTATATTCGTGTGCAGCTTATATATGGACAAATCCCGTGGTCTGCCCGGCTACCAGGACGTGTGGCTTATATTCAGGTGCGGCTTATAATCGTGAAATTGCTGTATATGGTTTTTTTTGCTTTTCAGTCCAAGGCTAGTTAATGGAAAGTTTAACATAGCAAAGAGATATGTAAAATAATAAGTATAATTTTTAAAAGTGCCTATTTGCATGTTATTTGAATGAACTTAGTAATGGTGTTTGAAAGAGCAGACTAATAGGGACTTTGAAGAAATTTGGAATTATATTGTTAATTAGGATAATGAAAGCTTGTGGTATGGCTGAAACTGTCAGTAGAGATGTAGATGGAGTCAAAACCAGACAAGTTAGTGTCCTCTTCCGTGCACAAGTACCAAGAAGAAAAAGCACCAAGAAACACCCACTACGTCAAATTGCCAGCTTTCTGAACAGAAAAGAACAAAGGTATCAGGATTCAAAAGAAGTTGCTTTCAAAGCAACTATTTGTTGGCAACTTTCCTGACTTTTGCGCTCAATATGTGTCAGTATCTCTTTGATATAAACATCAGAGCATAGCCTCAACCAAGTTCTGCCCCCTTGGACTGAACCTTAGGGGGTTGCCAGTCTGTAGCCTAACACATACCATAGTCCCACTACTGTATGGGAAGCTACCTGTATGGAAAATATAGACATACAGTAACCCCACTACTGTATGGGAAGCTACCTGTATGGAAAAGATAGACATACAAAACTTGAAATACACTACAGGACCAGAGTGGCAGGTATCCCATGGAGCCTACTGTGCCCAGCCAAACTTTCAATGCTCCTAAAAGAAAGTGCCCATGATTATGAGAATTTAGAAGCTTTTTTTCCTGTGAAAAGTAAATATTTGTAAATTAAATTGTTCAGAGGATTTTATTTGTTGAAATTAACATTTTTTGCATATTTTTTACCTTACGTATTGACTGAATCTTTTGAATAAATTATTTTCTTCATAGTGTCTTTTTTTTTCCTCCAAACCTTTGATCAATGGATTTTTCCCAGCAATTTTAGATGACAAAAGTCCTGAATAAAGACTTTAGAGAAATTTATTAAATGGTGCCACTGATTTTCCCCTGCTTTATCAATTTTAATTAATACTAAGGGCTCTTGTTGCTTTTTGAAATTTTTCTTTTCTGACTTTTTATGATTCAAAGGTTCACAAAGTATGAAATGTATTTGCTGGTTAAAAATAAAATCAGATAATCATTATTGATTATATATTTAGGTACTTATAGCTATTTAATTAATTGATACTTGGTATTTGACAAGGACTCAGTAGGTTAGGTGCTTAGAGAGCTAAAGCACACATCAGCCCTCTAAAAAAATAGAAAGCTATATTTGATTTTCTTCAATTCAAGCTATTAATTTGGCTTATTAATGCAGTGAGTGAGAGAAGTAAAGGGTGATGACTGAGTTCTCTTTATCACTGATCACTAATTGTCTTTGAGATAGGACCTGAATTCTCAAAACCCAGAATTAATAGTCTGATTTAAAGTATTGTTAAGATTTAAGAGCTACATAGAAAATGCATGGAGTAGGCACTGCAGAGAATCATCAGCCTAAACAGGCAGACTTTTATTCATTGTGCTAAGAACTCAGCACAAGCTTAAATTCTCTAGTGATTTGAGACCTCATCAAGTTACTGCAAATGGTATATCAGAGGTGATATAAAATGAGAAAATGAAATAAAAAACAGAACCATTTAATAAATTAAGAGAAGCAGCATGTATTTATTTGTTGTTAATAGTTTCTTTGGCACTGTATAGAATGAATGTGTTTTGTATATGCTGTTCTACATTGCAGATTTTCAAGGGCACTTCTGAATTCAGTCACGTCATTACAGCTTGGAAAGCAGACTGGAAACATTTCCCATTCAGCAAATTAATTCTCAAAACAAATTGTTTCCTCACCATTACTAAGAGTCTCAAAAAGCTTGTTATAAATGTTCTGCAAGCAACAATGGCAGCAAATAAAAGCATCATATACTTAACTCATTCTATTCTGCCTATTGAGTGTGCCAAACAATATACTAAGATAGAAATAAAACTGATTTTTTAACACTCTAACAAAGCATATTCTCTTTTTGTGTCTGAAAACACATAATCAACATTTGTACTAATCTGTATGGGACTTTTTAATTTATAAAGATCATTATTTATAACATTGAAAATTGGAAACAAGCAGAAAAGACAAATTCAACTCTTCCAAAATAATGGAAAAAAAATTAGCTAATTAAATCACAGAAGTAGATCAGCATTCTAATATAAACATGAATCTTTAACTCTAGGCTGATATTCCTCAAAACAGGCTGATAGAAATGGAATAAAAATAGCATAAAACAAACCAATTTAAACAGTTTATCTTATATAGGGTGAATATTTGGTTTTCATGATGGGTATAGAGAACAAATACTTTCTTTCACCTAGATTATGCTAAATTACAATAAATTTTACTTTGTATGGCTTATACAGGCAATGTTTCCATAATCAAGTCTGGGTGCAAGTGGATACCACATACACAAAAACGTACACATTTTTCAAGGGGACAGATAGGTCGTACTAAATTTTCCTTTCCTAGAAACTTTTAAATAGCAGTGTAACTAAGCTAGTTGTGTGAAAGCTCATAGAAGTTAGTCTATACAGAGATACTCAATCTATATGATGACAAAGCAAAAATGCTTTCATAGAGCATTAAGAAGACACCTCCCTGTGTATTTTTCCTTTTCAACTGCATTTTTAAACAACAACTGGTATCCCACATAAACCACATGTGGTTTTGCTGAAAACGTCTTACAATTATTTCTTAGAGTATCTAAGATATACTTGCAAATATATATGTGGTTTTCTGAAACAATTTTTAAAGTGTCATGCAAAAGTGGAGATAGGGACAAATACCGTGTGGATCTGGGAAGATGATAATTCTATGTCTGGACAACGGGTTGGGTTCAATAATTGAAGGAAAAAATAGCAATATGGATGAAAAACATAGAAAGAAATGTAGAGTGCTTCAGGTGAGTTACAAGGTGGATCTCTTGTCCTGTCTGGTTTCAATAGATGCTCTGTGGTCCTGAAAACCCAATTAGAGACAGAGTACAAAAGTATGGAGTATATAAGTACAGAAATTTGAATTATTCTATTACCACTTACAAAATTAGAGAAGGATATATAAGCTTAAAAATACATTTCATCTAACAAGTACTTTGTTTTTTTAATGTGTGGATGGCACTGTGGCAGAGATTTTACCATTACTGATTGGAATACTTTAGGATGGAGTTGTCATGGGAGTTCTCAGAACCAAATGTAGTGCCTTGATTTCCTGGGCTATGCATAAGAAGATGTTCGCATTTGAAAGCTGGTTTACAAAAAACAGTGTTAGTATGAGTTTTTTTCATTGATGCAGGGAGATAAGAAATTATTCTTCTTGTAGCAATAGATGAATATAAGAGCACAATTCTTGGAGTTACAACAGATATCTTGCAATGTCACGTACCGGAGTGAATGAAGAATGTTGTACATCACTGTTAAAGCCCAGAACAATGAGCGCAGGACTACACTAAGTAGAAAAAGAAGAAATAAATGCTGAAGAGTGTTAGACACCTTTCTTTGGGAGGCATGAATATCCTCACTTCATTCCCCTGCACGCAGTGTTGGACAGATAAAGAGCTTAATTTAGAAAGCCCATGAGTGTAGTTGAACTTTTCCTTTGAAAAGTTACTATGGAATATGTTGCTGCCTCTTTCAACGCCTTGTTAATGAGCCCATAATGTCTTTTGCCACAGTAAGAAGTCTTGAAGTTGTCCCATTATGAAGGAAATAATTTAATATTCATTAACTAATAGTAGAGTTGGACTAACATAAGAACAAAGGTCTGCGTGACAGAAGACCTGCAGTAGAAACCTCTGCCATTTACTCTTATCCTTTGGGATATATATGAAATGGAACTTGTCATTCTGAGAGAACTTATGCATGAGGCATGAGTGAAGAAAAGGAAGACACTGGTTTTATGGTAGCAGGATGGAGACTGAGTGAAGAGAAGCTGAAACATTTTTGAATGCATTCTGAAAACAGCTCCTAAGTACCAGTAGTAATTTAAACACACAAAATAAATTCCTCTATGTGTTAACCTCTTATGCAGAGCAGGAAGATTTGTTTTAAATGACTGCAATCTGGATGTGGGTACCAGAAGCAAGAGCTAAATAAATAATCATCTTTCAAGAGCCTTTAAGAATATTCTGCACTCAAGGCATATCACTATTTACCATATTTAATTCAATCTCATCTGCCATGTTTACATGGTTCACATCTTAACCTAGTTCATATAAAGAATATTTTGAAATTATTTTCCACCTTGTAGCCAAAATGTCTCTTAGCTCAACAGACCCTTGTTAACATTCTTATTTGTAGACACAGAACAGAGGAAAAGTTCATGAAAACTGGTGTTATATATTCATAAAGTACCTTTATAAACTCATGTTATATCTTATAAAGTATTTTTGTTTGTACTTTCCCATTTCATATTTGTCTCCTTATCAAAGCACTGTCATCTATTTGAAGATTCTTTAACTTTTGGAAGTGGAAGAATAGTAGGAATAAGTGGTTTTATCATTATTGCTCTCAATTATCACACTTAATTTATCTTTTTTTTTAGCTGTACTTCAACTCAATTCTCTGTGAAAAGAAACTTTGTTGTGTTTGAATACTGGCAATCGCATGGATAATATTTAGATCAATCCCAAAAAATATATATATACTGTAGCTTTTAACTCTCTCTTGCGATTCCCATTATGTGACTCAGGCATCATTTTTTTCAGGGAAGAAAATATAGTTTTCATGCAGTGAAATTGACAAAAACACTGGAGGGCTGCAGGGGTGGGAGTGAAGAAGTGATATTTTCCTTCCATGGAAGGAAATTTCTGTCAATGAGGAAAAGGTCATCAACCCAGACTTGCTGTGCACAGGACGCATAGAAAAGTTTGGCAGAGTTTTTAGTTTTTATGAACTTCCGTCCTTCTTTCTTGGGCCTGAGCAACTTGAGACAGATTCCTGAAGGATTAAGAGACACATATCAATAGTTTGGAATAGAATGCCTTCTGCTAAGGTGGTTCATTCCAGATAGAACAGTGGACTCATTACTTAATTGAAAAAGAGAGAACAGCGACCAAGTCAGTCTTGTCTTGCAATTGAGAGAACCTTACAGTTATGTTTTCCTGGGAAAAAAGCAAATCAAACAAACAAACAAAGCTGCAAAGAAGCATAATTTAAAAATACATTCTAGAAAAAATAGACAGTCTTTTAAACCTTTAAAATATATAAAAATGAACCAAATCTTCCTGGTAAAACATATAAAATTAATACATTATTATTTTCTTTTCAGCTGCGACTCTTTTCCCTCGTGAAATAAAAGTATAATAAAGAAGAAGCTAATATTTTACAGGTTTGTTACTACATTTTAAGTTAAGATTATTTGCAGGGATTTTCTGTCCTCCACCTTGGAATTAGAGAGATTGATTCTGTTCTCACAATCATAAATGAGGATAGCATTTGGCCTCCCACCACATCTGTCACATTGACACTTAAATAGCAGCATTTTATGCTGAGCAGACCTGGAATGAATTTTCCTACAGGCAGAGTTCTTAAAGTAAACAGCAAAGACAGATCTGTACAAAGAACGGAGGAATCTCATGATCAGGAAGGATGAACAACAGTCACTTGAACAGATGTTATTTTACAGACGATAAATGTCAGTGCTATTAGAGACCATCAAGGCAGAAGAAGGCAAGGCAGACAAAGTGAGGCACGATAAGGAGAAACACAACTGAGGAAGAACATTCTTAAAATAGCTATCAGAGATTTGAGTACCAGGATATAAAATATTTCATGATATCAGGGCTATAAGTCAAGGATCTTTCATCTGCCTTTACATGTAGGTTTCTTATTTTAAATTCTTCCCTTTTTGCTTATGAAAAAGGGTATTTTTATCAAGAGAGTGATAGCCATGAGAGTGATGTAAGCAAAACTCTAGTTGAAGGCTTGTACAAAGGTAAAGAGTTTGTTCAGTAATGAAATCAGTTACTTTCAACCTTTTTTCCTTTTCTTCCTTTTATATTTTACTTTTGAATTTATACTTTTTTTTCCTGCTGAGGTGAAAGAAAAGTTGTGCAAAAAGTTATTACAAAATAAAACTTCCTCTCACTCTATCATTTCACTTGTGTCTCTCTGATAAATTTCTCAAACAGATACAGACTAAAACCAGACATGTTGCTTTTATTTATTTTCACATTTGCCCTCATCATACCTAAGCTTCATTTGGCTTATTATTTCTACTGATCTTCAAGAGGTCACATGGTTTTTCTAGGTGTAAAGTGCTGTGAACAGGATCCTGCAAATCAAAGTCCTGTGAAGCAGTAGCGCTCTTGATTCCCTGCAGCGTTCAAGGTCAGCAGCAGATGTGGCCCGAAGGTTTGCTCCTTGAATCTTGACCTTCACTGAGTGGTTCTCTAACGACTTGGGAGGGACATCATAATTAGATAAAAACTTTGTCTATCTTTGTTAAAGGGCACCAGAATAAGTTCTCTGCATGTTTGATGAGAAGTGAAGTGATTGTTTTCCCCACTTCAAATGCTTCAGCATGCCTTTTCATTAATGTTTTATTACTTGCATACTGAATTCTGATGCTTTTGAGAGTTTCTAAGAAAAAAGGAAAATAAAAAACACTCTCTCCTTACAAAATTTAATCTTTTGATGGATATTCTTTCAAAGATAGTCATATTTTGCATATGTATACATTGAACATCCATTTGAAAAAGGTGGCTGTTTACCTGAGGAAAGTAATTAAAAATCAGTATTTTAAGTAAACCCCAGTCACAGATTACTTCAAGCTTTCAACACAATAGGCTATGTAATTAAATCAAAGCTAAAGTGAATTAAATGCTTTCACTCTTTAAATTGTTCGATAAAGCCGTGGTGATACACATGAGCTTTTGAAGAAGGGATGATAAAATATTTATTTTGTTGCAGCTGAAATGACAAACATCCTGCTGCTCATTTTATTTTAGTAAAAAGATTACAAAAACAATTTAGCTCCAGAACACATTGCTGCAGGCACTCATCAGGCAGATCTTTTGCACAGCATGTTATCAGAAGAGCAAGAGGTGAGATGTTAAGTAAAAAGCAGGAAAATGCCAGTGGCGTTATCAAATTGGAGAAGAGTGCAATTCTTTAGAGGGTGAAATTTAGTAAAAAGACCTAGCCCTAGTGCTCTCTCTATAGTCAAAGTCAGTCACTAAAAGTCACTTTCAATTAATGGGCCTCTTCATCTGCACTCCCTGTATTCCTGGTTTTTGTGTCTGATTAATATATCTGTGGGCCAAAACCAGCAACATTCCTTTTATAACCTGTTCATGATCAATCTGATACTATATACACCTTAATGTGCCTTTTTTACCTTTGCATATTGAAAATGTTGGGATGTGTTAAAAATGCCCAAACTTTTGGTAGTCAAGATATTGCAAGTCCTTCGGGTTATTCAAAACAAGAATAATCTTTGAGTATTAATAAAAGATGGTTTCAGGGTGGTCACTGAAAAGTACACAAAGCAAAACAAACACTTAAACACTCACATTTCATTGTTAATACAGCTATTCTTTCCCCATAAGATCTGTAGGAGACCAAATTCCAAGGGACTGCCTTGGGCCTGTTGCTTTACTGCTCTGTTCCACAGGGAACCTAGATCTTTCTGTGTCACAATTTCTAGCTCTCGTGTCTATACCCATAACCATATCTTGTGTTTTTGCTTAAAAGTAAGCAACCAACCTGAAGAAATCAGCAAAAGCCATTTCCAGCTCTTCCTAGGAGCAAGACTGATTGGTGTGCATTCATTGCTTCTTGTACTTTTTGGTCATGGGTTGTATTGGCATTTTTTAATGGCTTGAATTTCTTCTGTTTCTTGTGCCAGATTTTATACATTTTGAACAAATGCCTGTCAGTATATTCTGGCTTCCAGTCTTCACAGTTCTTTTAACTGACTTGCTTCATTACATTCTCTTGACTTTAACAGAGCTGTTATATTTGCCTGCCAGTTAACTTGCACTACTTTTGGCAAAAATTGGCTTTCTTATTAACCACCAATCTATGTTACTACTCTCAGTCAACCTTGACCTACATGTTCATTCATTATATCTCTGGTTGTTGTATTTAATCATCGTCTTTTCCTTTGTGAATACAACTCTGGAGACAGCCCATTCCTTTCATTAAGGTCCACAAATGCTTTGAGCTTACTTGACTCTCCTGAAACTCTACTAACAAAAGGAAAGGTGCAGGTGTTTTAAGAGGAACAAGTCCAAAACCTCCAAGTGATTTAATAGGCATATTCTGCAAAAACCTAAAGCAGGAAATTTTTAAAAATTGGCATTTTTGAGCTCTAGGAAAGATTTTTCCTACTTTTGACCCTCCTTTATGACATTATGATTTTTGTATTTAGCCATGAAGATGTTGTGAAGCTTGGGGAGGGTTGCCTCATTTACAAATTAGTAAAATTTGGGAAGCAAATAATCAAAAATCTGCTTTCCTACTGAAAACGATTAAATTTCAATAGCATATATATTATAGATCTTTAGACATTGATGCTAGATTAGTAGGAACTATACAAACTCTAAAAGAGAATCAAGTAACAAAACCTAATACATATTCACTGTTAAAACTTGTCTATTTTTGCTGTGTTTTTTGTATCTTCAATAATAATTAAAGAAAGAAAACTAATTGTTCAACATTTCCAACAATAAACTTAAAATTTCTTTACCAAGACATCCCATACTAAAAATAATCTGTTTTGCTTTAAAATGCTTTATAAAACAAAAAAAAAAAGGGGGGGGGATGTGAATGTAAAAGTAGATTTTAATAGAAGTGAGTTGCAGAAATCTTGATCAGCATGCATATTCACTGTTTTATAGTCCACCATCACAGACAGATTTATTCAAGTTCAAATTTGTATTAATTTTCTCTGTGTGTCATAAACAGTCATATTAATGCAATTGACCAATGAAAAAACAGGTAAAGATTGTGAAACATAATGTCTTTACTCTGCAATATTGAACTGAGACTGCTTGGAGAAAAAAGATGGATTATTTCTACATCAAGCTTAAATAAAGAAATGTGGAGCTCCTTCAAGTTGCCTGTGGCTACAGTTTTATCAGCTTCACAACGTGACCACAAACATGCGCTCTAACTCTCTGACCTTTAATAGCTGAAATAAGAATGAAAGTACAGTAAGCGTTCTTGACCTAGAATTTCACCTAGCTTGACAAATAGTGTGTGCTAAGGGTAGTCTTGTGTCATAGAGTAAGATGCAGATATTTTATAATTGGTGATTTGAAAAAAATTACATTGATAAGATGGCAATAATTCTAAAATTCCTGTTTTTCAGGAGCACTAATGTAAATTTGCTATAATACTTTCTCTTTACAACCACATTGATGTGGTAAGCTTAAATTTAAATCCTGCAGTCAGACTGTAATTTATGATACTAGAAATAAATTGATTACTCATTGGGCCTTTTCATTATCTGATTCTTGAATTTAGTTGGTACCGTTTCCCACCAAAACAAATCCAAAATACTGAGGAGACATGCCTGTGATGTGTTAGCAAAGAACAACAAAGTATACCAGCAAAGAACATCAGAGATAAACATCCAAACCAAACACAAATTCAATACAAACATTAAAAAAATAAAAACAAAAAATAAAAAACTAAAACAAAGCAAAAAAGGCCAACAACTTCAGCATCTATGGTTTCATTATTAATCATCAGTTTTTTATTATAAACAAAGAATTTGATCTTTTTCATTTGTAGTCCAGGCCAAATATCATAGCATTGAGAAAATGTCTTTCTAAGTAAATCCTAATAATTAGTGCAATTTTTTTACCCAGTTAACACTAAAAATATGTGTCATAGTATCTAGCTTCAAATTCAAATATTATTAAAAAGCCAAACTTACTTTAGTATTTTGACATTAGTTAAATATCAAAATTCTCAAGTACATGAGAAATACTATCTACTTTGATTATTTATAGTAATGGTCCTAAAATTTTTTTTAACAAAAGCACTGAAAGTACTGTGTTTTCCCCTGCTTAGACTGAAGGCAAGTATGAAATAATGCTATTGAGACATAAATGGTTTCAATTCCTGGTGTTGCATAAGTTTGATATCTATACTGCAGTACATAACTTTCTTTTGAAACTTAACATAAAAGTGCTTAGGCAATCAAGTTGTAACAGTTAACATTGTTTACAGGAGAAATTGACCTCTGTTATATGAAATGTTTGTAATCTTCTATCCTGTGTTGATATTTTTTGCAAGATACTTCTTTTATATATTCCCAAAAAAGATTCAACAAAACCCATTAGGAAACTGGTCACAAAAAACACTTTAAAATACCTTTTATCTTTTTCATCGTTGATCATACCTGGATATTTCTCAAAAAAACAAACAAAAAACCAAAAACAAAACAAAAAAAACCAAAACAAAACAAACAAAAAACTAAAAACACAACAATAACAAAAAAAACCCCACCAGACTTTAAGAATTCAGATTTTATAGACATTTGCAAATTGCTTAATTGAATTTGCACATACAAGAGGAGTCTGCCAGAGATCTTATATACACATTTTTGTTTCCTACTTGGTGAAATGACTTAGCTGTGCTAAAGATAGCATCTTTATTTAGACCAATTTTAAACCATGTAAGGCCATGGAGGTGAAAAATTGACTGGTCAATAGGAAGAAAATAAAACCACAAACAATTTTATGAAGTTTTTTAAATTACCTAAGTAAATTGGATAGCTACACAGGAAATGACTGCAGGCTCTGAACACAAGCTTTAGCATTCACTTGCGCAAGCATTTCACAAGGAACATGGTAAATAGCTTTGAGTGCAGTTCTCTATCCTCTGCTGTCCACAGACTCTCTTCCTGTTGACTTACCAATATTGATGAGGTAGTTTTCAGGCACTACTGAAAGTAGGGGTGCTGTCCCACATCCAGGTGAATCAATTATGTTGAGGAAATTCCAAAATCAGCAAATTTTTAGACAACATACTGAACTATGAATTTCTCTATGTCTTTAAGATATCAGTGGTATTTTTAAAAAAATTGATTAAGTAGATATATTGGTAGCATTAGTGTAGGCAGCCATTTCTTCATTCATTTTGCTTGTCCATGAGCTGTAATCCTTTTTAGGCTTTTTAGGCCTTTCTCTAAATGCTTTTTATACACAGATTTATTTGTTTAAAGTTTTGCATAAGAAATCAGAATATAATTTAAGTAATAAGTTAAAGGAAATAAAATAAGTCTTAAAAATTAAACTGCACAAGGCTGACACAGTATTTTAGAATGCTAATTCATAGATGTCACAGCACCACTGAACATTCCCCAGCAGTTTTCTACTTTGCTTCAGACTATGGATTTTATATGAGATTAATCTGGAAAAGTTTAACAGCAGAAGGATATTTTTCTGTCTTTGAAATTCAAAAATGTATAGCTGTGATTCACAACCCACTGCTCAGAGATGCCCAAGCCAGTTCTGAATCCACATAACCATCTCCCCAGCACACTGATTCAGACTCCAACATCACATTGCTCTCTGTGATGTGCCCAACTCTGATGAGAAGGTATTACAAGTAGGATGAAAATTTAGAACTGAGAAGTCATCCACTGTTTACGCTAGACTGCAAGTAAGAAAGTACCATGATTCTGTAGCTGTAATTTGACTTACAACATATACATATCAGTAAATCCTTTCTTAAATTCTCAAGGTGGGTTAGAATTGCTCACAGATTTCATAAAAAACCCAAGATTTTGTGTGCTGTGCATTGAAGTTTTCCAAAATATTCCAACCAAACAGCCAGAGAGGAACATAGAAAACAATTTTCAGCAACAGTTTTACTGTTGTTTCTCTGTTGGCTTTGTTGTTGCAGTTGTTATTTATCTGTTACTTTGTTAACATTGGAAAAGCAGTAGAAGTGATATACTCGATTTATAACTGAGCAGCCACACTACACAAATACCACCAGACTGGATGATTAAATGCATTCTCTTTGTTAGATTGATTTCCCAAAAAGACCGTGCACAAGCTTGAATGTAATACCCTCTGTCCATGTATATTTAGTATTTTTAGAGAGAAATTTTCCATCTTACCCAGTTCTCATTAGCTATTGAACACAGAAAAGTGTGATATATTGATCAATAGATATGACAAAAGTTCACATATAAAACGTTATAGATGCAGTAGACTGCCAAACAATCATATGTATAACTGATTCATCAGTTTTTCCTTTTTTTCTTTTTTATTTTTTTCTATGTTATATTTTCTAACAAGCAATACTAAGCCTGCAGAAAAGCAAAAGACAGGCATTTGAGCTTGCACTCTACAAAATCTAATGGTCCAGGTTAATAGCTTGAGCTATGTTTGTGAGAGAAAATTGAAGCCATTCTTTCACTTGGTTTTGATACAGACTGCAAAAGGGAAGGTATTATAAACAATGAACAATCCAGTCCCCCAACGCATTGCAATTTCAACTCAGAATTTCAACGTGACCTTAAATAAAGCCCACCATTCACTGGTTGTAGAAAACTGTAATGATGTTGGTAAGAAGACATCAAAGACAGTTAAGCCTGCTTTGGTAATAATGAAAGGGAAGTATTGATACAACTTTTCAAAAGGCACATTCTTCAACAGACCTGGCTAAGAACTGACAGCAGCTGGAATTTAATCTGTTTCTTCTTTAGTGAAACAATACTTGCAGGATGGGAAGTGTCAAGTGGAGGGGGATAGCTCTCATTTTCTGAGAACTGCTAGGTTGCTTTGGCAATTCTTGAAATCCCTGTTCCTTTAGCCCAGCATCAATCATATCATCTTATTGGAGGTGACACTGTTTCCCAGACACTAGGAGTTTGAACTCTTCTGCCTCCTAAAAATAGATCAATTTGTCATTCTTTAATTGTCTCCTAAGTGACTCTGCCTAGTTAAATATAGAGGCCAAACATAATTTTAAGTAAAACATGTATGTGTATGTGTATGCATGCATGTACATATAAAGTTCCATTCAAACTATTAGACAAACAAATAAACAAAAAGCCATTACCAGAAAAATCCCTGAAAAGCACATTACGTGAGAATTTCTGTAACTCTGACTTAGAAAAATTATAAGCTTTTCTTACATTCAGGCTATTTTGCCTGTGAAACGGCAAGTTGAGCTCAAACTTATGTAGCTTGGTTTAAACCCATTCTTCACTTTAATCTAGATTAAACTGTGGTCATGGAAAACAATTCCTTCCCTCCTTACTGAATCTATCTGCATCTCTCTTGATGTTTGACATGGATGTTTGTTCTGCACTGGTTTGAAATATGTTTAGTGTTGACACACAAATATTTACGTTTACATGAGTGTTAATGAGAAAATTTTGTGTAAATCTCACACATGCACATGAAATATTTTTCTGAATGTGCTTTTTGCAGAAAGAAAAGAAACTCAGAGAATCTTAGCCTACCTAAAGGGAATTTTAGTTTTACAAAATCCTTTTCCATATTAAAGGCAAAAAAACCCAGAAATTCAGCTGAAGAGTACAATAAAAAAATTGTTACATTATTTTGTTTAGATTTATAGCTACAAAGTGTTCTACCCTTGAGCTCTAGACAACTTTTAATGTAACTTAAAAAGCAAATTTCTGTTTGTTCTTTGTTTATTGCTTTTATAAGGTAACAACCCTAAAACAAAATAAATAAAATGGCTGTACACAAAGTTTTCCAACTTGTTCCCATAATACCAGTCACTCATCTGCTTTTAGCATGAACTGTGCTCAACAGTTCTGGCTAATTTCGCAGACTCACGAATTGAGTCAGGTTGGAAGGGCCCACAGTGGGTCATCAACCTCCCTGCTCAGGCAGGGTCATCTCAGAGCAAATTGAACAGGATCGTATCTGGATGATTCTTGAGCATCTGCAGTGAGGGAGAGTCTACAACCTCCCTGGGCAATTTTTTTTCCAGTGCACAGTTACATGCACAGTAAAGAGTTCTTCCTTGTATTCAGTTGGAACTGCCCATGCATCAGTTTCTGCCCCTTTCTTTATACCTGAATCACTATTTAAATACTTATCTTAGTTGGAAGTACAGTAATTTCATGACTATAAGGCGCACCCTTTTGACTAAAATTTTGATCTGAACCTGGAACTGTGCCCTATAATCCAGCGTGCCTTATATATGGAAAAAGTTCGGAAATTTGCCAACCCAGAAGTGAGAGCCGCGAGCGCCGGCAGCCGCAGCAGCCAGTGCTGAGGGTGAGCGGGAGTGCCGGGGCCTGCAGAACGGGAAGGGCGCCTGGGGCTGTGTTTAAAGGCTACGCCGATCCCTGAAAACTGTTTGCAAATTGAGCACCTGCCTGTAAACCCAGCAATCGTGCGATTCCATTACTAACTCGTTACTTTGTTGCGCACGGATCCTCACTGACAAAAAAAAGGTGCCCCTTATAATCCGGTGTGCCTTATAGTTGTGAAATTACTGCAATTTAAATAATGTCATGGTTGTTGCAGCTCCATCAACAAAATCTAGAACAAAGCAAAGTTCTTTGAAAGAGAGCTGCATTACTCTGAATTCTCACCCTATTTACCATTTAATAACTATAAATAAATCAAAACAGCGCAGCCCAGAATGGCCTTGAAACTTTTTTTGCTGGTGCAGGAGAGAGCTTTAGTCCCACTTCCCAAAAGGGGTAGTCAATATATACAAACCTGAGTTAGTTCAGGCACTGCAGCCCTTACTTTTTTATCACATCCCCACCACCTTGCTGCTGTAGTCAGCTACAAGGGTCTGTTTTAGCGAGAAACTGTTTTTCTGCATGTTTAATAAATTTTGGAGGAAAGAAATCTCATTGTTGCATTTTCACAAGGCCTTTCTGCTGACTCTGAGAAAACCTTTGGCTTCCTACATCCTTTTCCAAGGCAATGGTTTTCAAATCTAGGGACATCCCTTACATCTGCTCCATTTTCAGCTCCTTAACTCTTAGCTTGTGTACTGTAATTATTAAAATGCATTCTAAAACATAAATCACTATAAAATATTTTAAACTCCTCTCTATACATTTATACATTATCCCAGGTGTTTGAAACCATATTGGATGGAACTCTGGGGATCCTGGTCTAGGGAAAAATGTCCTTGCCATCAGTAGGGGGCTTTAAATGAGATAATATCTATGGTCTCTTCCAATCCTGGTCATTCTATGAAAATTGAAAAAGAAGGCAAGAAAAAAATTACTCTGACACCCAGCTACCTGACTTATTCTTCAACAAATAAGTATCTCCAGCTTGTTATGTAAATTTCCTATTTTTTTTTTTTTCTGTTTACTAGATAGTCATAGCAGGAATAGTTGAATATGACAGCTTCATAGAACATATGTTGAGAAGAATTTCTTAATCTGGATAAAGTCGTGGTTGAAATTAATTTAATAGTGAAGTGATCTCCCCACCTGTTGATTTCTCTGTTCACTACTATCAATATAGGTACTGCCCATTCTTTAATCCTGACCCATAAATTCTCAGTCAGTTTATAAGCAGTTTTTTATTCCCTGAAAAAGAAACCAAAAGTGCGCATCTTAGGCATCTCTCATTATTTGTTAATACTATTTCATTAACAATCAGTGAAAATCATAATAGAACAACTTTGCATGGTTAGGTTTCTAGAGTGAGAAAGATAATTTAAGCATTAGGAATTGTCATATCAGATAATTCTACCAGCATTACATGATGAAGAGTTGTTTATTTAATGTACATTATCATAAAGAAGGCCATGTAAGAACTAGAAAAATAGAATGACCCTTCACTGGAAAACACCCTGGATTGGAAGACTGAATATTTTCTGTGCCTCTGACTATCTACATATAGTCTGTGGAAGCCTTACTACCCATAAGTGAAAATCATTTGTTATGTTGTTTTCATGTCTTTTTTTCTTACCTCTATTTTTTTCAACGTTAGCGCTAACAAAAATTAGCTGTACAAGAGGAGAGAGAGGAAAAATATTATTGAATTTCAAAGACTCAAAAGAGTTATTTATGTTCATGAAAACATTTTAATTCTTTTTCTGGGACTGCCCAGAAAATCAGTAATAAAACAATCACAGAAATTTCAGTCCTTTACAAACTGGAATTCAAACAGGATTTCATACCAAAGAATCGGATAGTCACAGATTCATCAAGGTTGAAAAGGGCCCTCAAGATCATCTAGTCCCACTACCTATCCAGCACCATAATATCTCATAAATTAATATCTCATGTTAAACTGTCTGATAGCCATAACAACTGTATAGTATTTTTTATAAAAACCTCACCAATACTTCACAAAGTATAGAATTTCTAGTATAATGGTATTAAAATTATTAATTGCATTGATCTAGAAGTTTCTTCTTTTGACAGAAAGTTATAAAAAAATACTGAAAAGGAAACAAATGAATTGAAATATTTCTAATAATTTGTTACCAATACACTAGTTCCAGCAGCACGACTCCTAGCAACAAACATTCTCTATATTTTGACTTTTTTTTGTTTTGTTTTTAAATAGAAAAGTAAATATCTACCTGTCAAAGAGGGATATTTTTTCACAATGATGAAGAAAGTAATAGATTTGAATGATGCAATGATGGAGTGCATTTTGTCTTTTCCATACAAAAAATGATTTCTTTCCCTCTCATCTCCAATGCCTTCTTTACCTTTTCCATGAAAATAAATAAATAAATAAATAGGATTAATGTTAGGAAAAATTTGTCTTAATTTCAATTCCCAAGTTCAAATTGAGAGAGATGCTCTATTCAAGCCCATGAGTATTTAATTAACACTTTAATTTCACTAGTATAGCATGTTTATGACTACAAATCACAAGTGATCTGTAAACTCTATGTTGTAGATTCTCTTTGCATTGAAGTCCTAAGTCACTTTTGGTACATGGGTGATTAAATGGGATTTTTAATATTTATAGCATTTTGAGACTGTGTGGCATTCACACATTTAAAGTACTAGCTGATATTTTATTCATTACACAGCTTAGCAAGGAGTAGTGAAAAGTGTTAGTGTTTATTGAGTGCTTTAAAGCAGACAAGCTAGTATTACTTGAGGACTTTCTGATCTGTTCTGTTTCTTAGTAATGTGTAAATATGAGGTTTTGATCAATTGTTTGGGTTTATTAGGATAAATGGAAGCACAGGTCCCTTAGTTACATTTCAGCAGTCAAATTAATGTTTCGCTTTTTCTACCAGAGAATTTTTATGGTTATCCTTATGTAAAGATGGACAAATCTTTTTCATTCTGCTCTGAAACCAGACCCTGACAGCCTGTTACCTGAAATTATGGGTAACTTTATTAAACTATTGGAGGTTACAGTTCGCTATCACTTCATTTGAGAAAGTTTATGTTTCCTTTTATTGCCTTGCTCAAAGATTTTTTTGTCATATACAAAATACAAGTTCAAATTTTTGTTTAATTTTTGCATATTGGAGATAAAAAGCCCCTCTAAAAACAGCTAGACAAGATGTGTCTTCTCAATATCTCAAGTTTCTCAACAAATCCATGTCTCATGTAATGAATAATCACAATGAAATAAAGTTATTTTATTTATTACTAAGAAAATGGTGCTCTTCTGAATGATTATGGAATGGGATTACACTTTTTAGTAAGATCAGCTCAATAGATTTTTGCAGATGATTTTCACTTTTACATAATGATTATAGAAAACATGTACCAACTGGGTTATGTTCTGATAAGCGGGGGCAGCACAGAACCAAATCCACTTAAATCCATCTAAATTAACATATTCTATGATGAGGTTAGAAGAAGCATTGTTGAATAGAATATAAGCGAGAGGAAAGTGTTATTCTGGATATTCGTCCCATAACGATCCTCACTATACCTTCGGGAACTGGAAAAAAGTTGCCTAACTTTTTAAGGAATTCTTCCTTGAGCTTTTACATGAACTAGGAGGCAAGACTGGTACAGTCGAACCTAAAGTTCCTCCAAGTGTAACCCCTGTGTGCAGATCCTTGAATGAAATCTATAATTGCACCATCTTCATATTACCAAACACACTACCCCAAGGTCTGGAGATTTATAATAATCCTAACATTTTCTATCTAGACTTTAATCTTCCCAGTAGGAGAAAAGAGGTATGAAACACTGAAAGGAAAGGCTAAATGGGATATGCTCCAAAACGATGGAGCATCCAGAGGTACAACAGAAATGGTATAAGTGTTCATGTGTAAAAATACGCCTATATGTACACATCAGTTGAAATTTAGATTTTTTTAGAAGGGAAAGGTATCTTGGTCATAGATAACAATGCTTTAAAGAGCATGGCTGGTCATTCAAACTTACAAGAATACCTGAACTCAATTTTTACTTTAATGTACCAAAAACACTTACATAGAAGGCACAATAAAAGCTACAATTCTCTACCTCCTATTTTAATATCCACATCTTAATTTTCTTCTTATCAAATGATATAAAAATCTCTTTAGCTTTTTATTTTTAGTATAGCATAAAACAAAAACTAGTACCACAAACATGCCACACACATTAACGTGCCATTCAGTCAAAATAAATTGTACACATACCTAGAATGTATACAATTTATTTTGGTATCTTCTAACCAAATTTATTAGTAGAAGAACAGAAACAAAGAAGTCTTTCAGAAGTAGCATAAAGCAAATAATCACACTCAAGCAAAGCCTTTATCCAATACTATTAAACTCCAATTACTTCTGTTTTGAATAAGCAGATAGACCAAAATTTCCCAGATGTTGAAAGATGGAGAAGTTCTATTCAGGCTATGTATAATATATGTGTCTGTCTCCTGATATGTATCCTGAACTTATTGCATGTTTTTCCAAATTCCTTTCTGCTATTATAAATAATTTTGTTATTTCTAGCTAAAGGAAAAAGTAAAGGCCAATAATAACAAGCTGCTGAGCTTGTGAAATTAAAAACTAGTCTGTAGGTTTGCTCCTCAGCCTCTTATAATCTTTGTTCTTAAATTTAGCCAAACATCCTAAATCAATTTTATCAGATTTCTCAATGGATAATGTTCTAAATTCCTCTTGGATGTGCTGATAGATTGCACATCTGTTCTCAGTTGTTCCTGATTTGTGACAGCCACTTCTTTGGGTGTTGGTTCTGGTGTGTTACATTTTTGTCCTTTTCAGTCAGGTAGAAACTGTCATGAACAATTTCCACAGGAGGAGGTCAGAAATTAGGGAGATCACTACAGACACGTTTTGATGCTCTTATGTCAATACGGCATAGCAAATATATATGTCTTTCTTGTAATATATATCAAGTTGAAAAATAATATTTGTTTAATGATTTTTTGTAAGCGTTTTGATATTTATTTTGATGCATTTTAACAATCAGAACTAAAAAAATATAATTGGTCAGAGAACACATACATAAAATACCATGCAAATACTATGATTAGTACAGGTTTTTTGCATCCCAGTTCTGCACAAGAAAGGTATTTATAGTTTATGCAAGATAAAAAATTTAAAATGCACATATCCAGCTTTCAAACTCAGTGATGACTATCTGTCATGTTCTAGGATACAGAAATACTTGTGTTGGTGTTGTTTTAGACTACAGACTTCTAAAACTAACATCCAATATCTGCCTTTCAAAAGTGACTTTGAATTTTCCTTTCTTTGTTAGCTAAACATAAGGATTAACACTCTCCATATTAAAAAAGTTTTCTATTCCCCATTACTTTGGGAACCCTTTTTGGAGGATTTCTTTCCTATGAAAGATCATAAAAAGCATTCAAAAGCAATTTCTAACTGCAGAATTAAGCCATTGGACCTTTCTGATTTTTACTTTTCCCTAAACAGCTGCTGTGGCTCCAATGTTCACCACTGTATTTTGACACTAGATTGTTCTAGGATAAGTCACGAAAAAATTACACATTTGTTCCTGGTATTTGGAATGCTTCCTTAATAATTCCTGTATCCAAAGAAGGCTAGAAATCCAGGGAAAATCAAACTTCTTCCCCTACAAGGGAAGACAGGTCAATGTCTAGATTTTATTGTCAATATGGATTTAGTAAAGAAATGACAGTCACTGGAGTAGAAAAAACATTCAAACACAGATTCAGAAATTTGAATAAGTAACTAATGCTTATTTTAGCTTAAGTAAAGAAGGAATGCAGGAGAATAATAAAAAGGGCTAAAAGTAGTAAAAATAGGAATAGTATTTAATACTTACTTACCTTCAAAGCAGAGGAAAGCAGCTGGTATGTAGTCGTGTGGAAGTCTCATCAGGAAAGAAAGACAGAAATGGAAGTTGTCTAGATCACATTTCTACCTATATCTTCGTCCTTTGGCCATCTTCGTATATATGAACTCAAAATGCAGAAGCAGCAATCTCTACATGGTTCAGGTGGCTCAGGTGCACCAAAGTGGCTTAATGCTGGCTTTGACATATTTTGAATATCTCCAGGTTATGACCTCACAGTCTACGCAAACATTTACCTTTCATGTAGGTTTCTATGTGAAGGTGTAATGGTTGACCTTGGCTGGATGCCAGACACCCACCAAAGCTTCTCTATCACTCCCATACACATTAGGGGATAGTGGAAAGTATAATGAAGGGTTCATGGGTTGAGAGAAGGACAGAGAGAGATCACTCATCAAGTACTGTCACAGGAAAAACAGGCTCAACTTAGAGATACTAAGTGAATTTATTACCAAAACAAAAATCAGAGCAGGATAATGAGAAGTAAAATAAACCTCTCAGAAAAACCTTCCTCACACCCCTCCCTCCTTCCCAACTCTTCCTACCCTTCAGTGGTGCAGGAAGATGGGGATTGGGGGTTATAGTCAGTTCATCACATGGCTGATGGTTGCTCTTGCCACTGCTCAGGAGAGAAGAGTCCTTCCTCTGCTCCAGCATGGGGTCCCTCTCATGGGACCCAGATCTCTATGGCCTTCTGTATTAGCCCATCCCATGGGCAAGAGTTTCCCACAAACTGCTGCAAACTGAAAACAAAACTCTTTTAGAGGGTACAGTCCTCTACACACAACCTGTTCCAGCATGGGCTCCCCATAAGGTTACAAATCTAAGAGGAAACCTGGTCCCCGCATGGATCCTGTTTCAACATGGGCCTCCAGTGGGTTCACAGCCTCCTCTTAGGCACCCACCAGGTCTGGTGTGGGTCTCTTCCACAGGCTACTGTGGATCTTTGCATCCCCATGGATCTCCATGGGCTGGAGGAGGACAGCCTGCTTGACCATAGTCTTCATCATGGTCTGCAGGGGAACCTCAGCTCTTTTGCCTGGAGCATCTCCTTCACCACCCTCTCCACTGACTTTCATGTCTGAAGAGTTGTTCTTCTCATGTGTTCCCATCCTGCTTCTCTGTGGCTGCAATTAGGTCTGTGCTATAACTTATTTTTTTCTCCTTAAATTTATTCTCACAAAATCATTATCACCATTTCTGATTGGTCCAGGCTTGGCCAGAGGCACAATTGTGTTGGAATTGGGTGGCATTGGCTCTGTTGGACATGGGGGAAGCTTCTGGAATCTTTTCACCAAAATCACCCCTGCAGCCCTCCTGCTAACAAAATCTGGCCATGCAAAGACAATACAGAAGAGAACCTCTGCAAAGTCAGACACCTTCAGGATCTCCCTGCATGACAATACTCATCCTCAGTATAGAAAACCAACCTAATATCAGGATTCATGCATTCAGGTAGGCTTAAAGGATTTGTTTATTCTTAACCTTGGCCATAAGCCATAATTACCAATAGCTCAACCTTGCATATGCATGGGAATTTAAAAAGCATGTAAAAAGACATTTCAGATTTCCAAAATTGCTAGACATGGAATTTTTCTTCATGGGCTACATGTCTGATTTGTAGAAAAGTCCTTTATCAGGTGACTGGGTTATTAGTGCAGTTAGCCATCATTGTTCAAGTCCTGCTGACAGCATAAACACAAATTTTCTCTAGACTTTCATCCAATATCAAGGACTGGGAATGGAATTACAAATATATTTATTCTATCTTCTCCAGACATATGAATTTGTGTATGACTTTTGGCTTTGAAAGCATCTTATTTATAGCATATATATGCACACCTAATACCGAAATTTGAAGGACACTGCAAGGTAATATATCAGTGTCTGTTGCTCATAATTTGATTAATCTCAAAAATTTTCTACTGCTGTCATTCCTTCTACTACCTAAATATTAAGCATGGTAGTTTGTATGGTTTTTCCATTGGAACAGATGCCAGATTGCTTCAGATAATCCCAGTAACTAACATTTTTATCTCTAGCACTGAAAAAGAACTAAGGAAAAGCTCATACAATTTTTTTTTGTTTTTCAAAGGGAGTTCTAAAACTTCCACCTACTAGACAAATGATATGAGTTAGACATTTGCAGTAAATGCTGATTTACCAAAATTTGAGTATTGGTCTAACACCGATACTCAACTGTGATGGACAAAAGACTCTCTAAC
>VRYO01002772.1:55427596-55464523 GCA_009812075.1 Sialia sialis | reverse complement strand
TAATTTCTTTAAGATTAGTGTTTCAATGCACTGAAATACTTACAGGACAGATGCATCAGCTTTTCCACAGTGACTTGTTTGGCACATGACAACATTCAAATGAAAGATATGCCTATAAAAATACAAAAAAAAATATTGTAACAACCAGCTCTATTTAGATGTAGCTTCTCGGATATTTCTTCTTTATTTTATCTGCAAACTAGTAAATTTCTATCTTTTCATACAATTATTAAGATGGGTTGATCCCATGCTTTTTTTTCTGACACAAATGTTTCTTCTTTGTATAAAACAGACATTCTTAAATGAATATTCACCAGACATGACACCTATTCTTCACTCTTTTCATAAGACTGAGTGTGATCAAATGGTCATTTATTGACAGCAAAAGGTCAGTCATTTGAACTAGACACAGTATCACTAGATGGAAGATCTCTAGATGTCCAAAGATTTTTCTGCAAGCTCAAACACCTAGAAAGCCAGCCTAGTTTTGCTGGCTGCTGTGCTTGGCAGTTTAACAAAGAATCTTTTTACTACAAACTCCTATAAGTTCTTATGAAAATTTTTCAATATTTTAATTATATCTATATCTATATCTATATCTATCTATATCTATATCTATATCAATATCTATATCTATCTTTATCTATATATCTATATCTATATATCTATATCTATATATATATATCTATATCTATATCTGTATCTATAATCTATCTATAATATCTGCATTATGAAAATAGATACGCAGTTGTGCAGGTTTCAAAATTTCAGGGGAATGGGAAAAGCATGGTATTGAAGAGCCAAATACTTTCCTTAAGGATGCATAGCAAAGATTGCCCACACTGCTGGGAAGAATGATTCAGAGTCAGCTCACAGTCATAGTTCTGAGTCATACCTGGGAAGTCATAAAATCCTAAGGAATAATCCTAGAAAAGAAAAGGAAAAAATAAAAAGAAAAAAAGAAAAAAAAGTTACCAAAGGAGAAAAAAAAAAACCAAACCAAAACCATGAAACATGCATAGAGAAAAATTGATATAAAGGGAGAATTTTCACCTATATACATCATGTTCCATGTTTATTTCCAATTTTTTCCTGTTTTCCTTTTTTCTGTGGTTGTTGTTTTTTACTTTTTTTCCAAACCCACATTTTCTCTTTTGTCAGCAAGCATTTACTCTAATCTCTTGCATTAAAACATGACCCCCATTCTTTTTGAGGGCGTCCTTGCTTTTTCTGCCTTCTTTTGACTTTCCTTTCTGTTTCCTTTTTCTTTTGCTCTCTCTGCTTAATCTTTAGCCAACTACCTTACAAGCCACCCAACTGTGTATATTCCTTACTTTCAATTCACTGTAGCTGGAATACTTCCCAGAAACAGTGGGTGTATGGATGTGTTTATAGAAAGGAAAGGAGTGAATGAGCTTGGTATGTTTTAGAAGAAATGCCAATTCTTTTCCCATTATTTTAGTGTCCTATATCAGAGACAATAAGAATCAACTTTCTTTAACAAATGGGAAGCCATAGGTTACTGAGATCTCCAGCATGAAAATGAAGTGTGTAACTGATCTTTCTTTCACTTTTAGCTAATAATTACTTTGCACACCACAGAAGCTTGCGATCAACTTACTGTGCAATGAGATTATTCATAACTTCTTGCTTGCCTATTTGTTGCCTGAAACATGATCATTCACATCTATCAGTTTATGTTTTAAAATAGTGAACTCAAAAAGTAGAATAAAAATCGGCCTGTGTGTGTTTAAAATGAAAAAGATCTGTGGATTTTGCCTACCATTCGACTGTGTAATAGCAAACTACCTCCTTAAAAGTTTGCTCTGCTCAAAGCTAAGCTTCTGTTCTCCCTCACATTTGGTCTCACTATGCAAATAACAATAAAACTGGGGAAGGAAGACTCTCTGCTTTCTGTGGCAAGATCTAGGGAATAAGGCCAGCCATCAAATACCCTCATGTATCCATATATTTGAGACATTTGCAATTCTCCTTGTAAGTTATGATAAAGTGGATACTGACAGAGCAACATGGAAGGGATCTCTTATTGTTTAGAGGATATTTTAAGGGGGTATTTGTATGAAATTTGATCAGCACTTCCATTTCCATAGTGAATTCTATTTTCAATTAATAATATTATTTCTGAAAACAGACTTTCATTTATGCCAGTAGCTGGAAAGAAATTAATTCTAAGAAAAAACAGTGAGGATTTTACATTTACTGGGAAAATTGCAAATCTAAAAATGCTATCTGCGATCCAGCCATGAAGTTGCATGCACTTCTGCATGTGTATGTTTGATTTCCTTTTGCTGCACTTTCCATGTTAATGTGTGTAATTTGTTTTCATGTTTTAATTTGAAAATTATTGCAATTTAAGATCACTGTAAGAGCTACAGATTTCAAAAATTTATAGCAAGCTTTTTTTACATAGGCATTACGTTGTTGCAAAGAGATAGTAGGTGTAATATGAATTACCTGAGATTAATCGAAACTCTTGAAAAGTAGAAACATAATCTGAGAAATGCTATTTTCTCTAATTAAATGAAATTTCTGTTAAATAATCTTGGTTGCTAACAGAGTAATATCTTCCATTTATTACCCTTGAAAAACTAGTTTAGGAACAAGGCTGTTCAAAGTGATGCATATTAAATCAAATGAAGTCACCATCTGAGACATAAGCCAAAAAAAAAAAGTTTACCTGAAAAATATTAAACTGTAAACCACATAATTTTCTAATTTCCCGGTGTATACCTGTAAGTAATTTATGCATTCATTCACTGAAATTGGTGTTTAATTGCAATACTTCCTTAATTATTATTGCATACACACACATATTTAGAGGGAAAAGGCAATGGATTTCTACAACAAGTTTAAAAAATAGTGGGGGTTTTTTTGCCTTTTTGCTTGTTTACAAGATGTATGCAAGTCCAGCTTCAGCTGTAACTAGAGCTTTCCTGATTTAGATCAAGAACCATTCACCATTTTTAAGTGCCTCACACTGACAGAAGGAAATAAATTGTGATATTGGTAGCAGCTGAGTTTGAATCAAAAAGATTTCTGTAACTAACACCTAAACAATGAGAAAATTAGAATCATTCATTTGTATCATTTGATAGGAGAAAGTGCTGATAACAGAGAGCAAACATCATAAGTTGTATATTTTAAGCTTTCTCTATTATCATGAGACTGAAGCTCAAATAAGAGCATGGTCATGTAAGGGATTGGAGTGTATCTTAAATATTAAAACAACAATATTTACTAGATAAGAGTATCAGAAATCCCTCACTGAATGTAAAAAAAAGTATGAAAGGAAACCATACAACTGATAAAAACAAAAAAAAAAAAGGAAAATGAACACTCATGGTTCATGTAAGCCTGAGAATTAGTTAATTAAACAAAAAGATGAGTATCAGGAATTATCAATATTAACACTTTCATGAACATATTTTATGCAGTAGGGCTAGAAATGGATGTTTATGGAAATAGTTTTATATTATTATTTACTAAGCATATTACAAATTTCCAAAAATTGTTACTGTCACTAGCATTACATAATTTGAGATTACCTCCTTCATATTGAATCTTTGGAGAGAAAACCTGAAAATGCCAATTCAACACTCCCTAGAATAGCTGGTATGGACAAGATAACTGGAGCCAATTGGTACAGCTCATGCCATGGTATTTTTGAATCTTTCGATGCCTCAGTATAGTTTTTATCTCTCCTCAACAGCAGCCCTTCCAAATGAATATATAAATAGTCCATTTTTCTTTGGCTGGCTGTCAGAAAAAGATGACTAGTGTTTTGAACAAATTTTTTGAGCTGAGAAGATTTTAAATCAGTTTGTTTTCTATATCAGTAAGAATCAGAATAATTTTGTTCTGTACTGTGTCACAGTTGACCGTTTTCCATTTGACATTTCACGTTGACAACTTCTCTTTGGTTTGTTAATTTCTGAGAACAGCAGCTAAAGCAAATATCTTGCAGGCTTGCCTTCTAAATCATTTTCCATGATTTTGCACACTTTGCACTCAAATCCTGTTGACCCTGATGCTGATTTCAAGTTTTCCAGATGACAGTTCAGCCTGTTTGAAGATCTCTGTAGAAGATCTCTGATACTCAAACATTTTGAAATTGCCAATTTGTCAGACTGCAGAGCAGCTGTTGGTTCCTGTCAGCTGCCAGAACCTATATCACTTTATATTCACTCACCTTAAGATCTTGCCATGGTCTTGGCAAGCATCCTACAGTTCTAAACGCTTTTTCCAACAGGCTGTAAATTTAATCTAATCTACTAGATCAATCTATCATAGTTTCTTACTATTTCTATGTCCTTCTCACACATATCTAATGTTTTTACCACAAAGCAAGCAATTGCCCCTTATTTCTTCATGTTATTGGTTACTAGCCTCAAAGATATCAAGAAGAACTGAACTGAATTCAGAATGAGCATTTTCTGTCTCTTTCAATTTTTTCATCATGCCATTTTCTTTTCTATTTTATAGGTCTTTCTGAATTTTTCCTTTCTTTCTGTGGCAAATCAGATGGTTCTTTGGTGACCTTTAGCCTCAGAAGCATATCTCATTGTTTTCACAATGACTTTTCCATTGCTTGCTTTACAGAGTACAGTTGAATGTGATGGATATCATCTTATGAAGTTCAACAAATGTTCCAAACACTTAGACATATGTTATTCCCATTGCAACAATGTTCAGAATAATTTACCATGAGCAATGAAGTAGGTATTTATTTTGAGTATCATTGTATAAGCTGGTCACAAATTTTGCACTTGAAAAACAATCCTGTTTCTTCAGAGTCCATTCAGTGTTAGACTGTGCATGTCAGCTGCAGCTTTAGCAACACACAGCCAAATTCAGATACCGATTCAGACAGGTTTATGTATCTGTAGTGCTGGCATCTCTATTTCAAATAGGGTTTGGTCCACATTTCCAGAACTAACTCGGCTGCCCTGCTCTATCCTGGCCTTTAACTGTTACTCAAGGAAGTCTCCTATAAATATTACAAAAATAACTGTGATCAAGTGCTTGAAATTTTGGAAGGAAAACCTCAGGACACGCTACCAATATGTCCGATGGAAATAAAAAGAAAGAATAAAAATAATGAATACCATATAACTGGGCAATTAAATTGTACTATAGTGTCACAACCTTTGGAATTAAAAGTTCATGTTTTTAGTTTGATTTTGTATGAGGTTTTCTGGTTTTTTAATGAGAGTTCTTATTATGTGTTTTTAATGCTCAAAAACTAGAACAGACTGGACAGACTCAAATTAGCCTCTTATCACTCTTATCTCAGAAAAATAGGAGAGATCAATTTTTTTAAGGCATTCTAGTGCTATTTGTAAAATGAATGCTCAACCTCAAGGGCAATGACCAGCTTATTCAAAAGGAGCTTAAGAACAGATTAATCTATGTAAATGTGTCAAAGTTATGTATCTAGATTCCAAGGAAACCTCTGCTTTGAGTGTGGTGCTCAAAGCCCTTTCTGCTTAACCCCTAATCCTGTGCTTCACACTTCTGGAAAGCATGACAATGCCAATGCATGCCCAAATATTATTTCCTGTGCTATATAGACTATATCAGGTACTGCCAGCACCAACATCCTAGTTCTCTGGTTTTCCCAGATTGTCTTAGTACAAACTGGAAAGGGAGACTTGAAAATGTACAGAAACTTAACATGACATTAAAGAGCAAAAACAGCATTCTGAATGATACACAACAATTTTTGGAGATGTCATATGGTTTCTTTGTGAAGTTGCTTCCTGTGTAGACAGACATTACCAGCATTATAAAACACGTAAATCTTCTCCAAGTCTACAGAAAACAGTTAAACAAATGTAGGTGCTGCCTATTCTCCATGCCAGACCTTTGTGTGGGAAGGAATTCCACCATGGAGAGGAAATTTTTGACTGATGCTTACTTGCAACCTCATGCTACACTGGCATAACAGAATGACATTTTTATAATCTGGACAGTAGCTGACAAAACGATAAATGACTGACTGGAAAGCTTTTTTTCTTAAAATCATGGCGAGGTGGCAATATAGACATTCCATAAAAGAAACCCAACAAACAGTGAACACCAAAAATGTATTTATTTAAGACTGAAGAAGACAAGATTGAAACAAATGTCAGGCAAAACTACAAAAACAGTCCTTTCTGCCATAAGAAATATTTTTAATAATTTCACTTCTTTACAATTGCAATCAAATATATTTGATCATTATTCATGATGTTTCTTCAGATCTTTTTCATTATTATCTACCCTGTAACTCCTCTAAGTAAAAATCCTAATATTTACCTTAACAAGTATCTTAATATCAAGATTTCACATCCACCTGCAACTTTCTAGGAACTTCAATCCACTGACCAAATGTAATTCACTTATATTATTTTCCAAAACACAGTATTGCCTCCTTCTTTCTATTCTTCATCCACTAGAAATAATTTCAAGCTTCACTTAAGATAAATATTAGCCTTTATTACTTATTTATTACTTAATTTATAAATTACTGAAATTTTGTTATATTTCTTGACATCTATCCCATCACAACCTGACTGTTTTATTTCTTGCTTCATATTATTTCCCAGTTATCTCTACACCTCCATAGGGCATGAAGACCAAATAATATTTTGCCAGTAATGACTTGAAACTTCAAGTGTTAAAATACTTGCTTTGAAAATATATAGCTGCAATGTAATTTATTTCAGGGGAAAAAAGAAACCAAACACCAAAACCAATGGTGAAAATATCCTATTAAATTTTGGTATTGTAATCATAGCATTAATGAGGCAATTCATGAAGTGGAGGTGTGAGATAGAACCTGTGTTTTTGAAATTCATTTATGAAATGCTATTTTGTCTTTTTGTGTATGTTTTGGCTTTATTTAAAAGAGTAATGGGTAAATGGTCACTGTAAATTTATCTCAGAATATTTAGCGAAGGAAAAAGAAACCAGATGGAGACAACATTAACCCTCATGGCTCAAACATACAAAAAATTGGACTTCTCAATGTAAATAGATGACTTATGGAATTTCCTTAGAAAATATTTTGGAAGAATTTGCTTTCATGTATTTTTTTTCATATTCTAAGAAAATTTCTTAGTTCTTTAGATATTTTTCCCCCCCAATTGTTTCCCATACATACTATATAGCTTTTTACTAGATTTCAGATCTATACATTTGAATTTGGCTTTCCTCTTGTGCTTGATCCAAGACGGAAATAAATTCCATTTATTGGAAGAGACACTATCTTTTAAACATATGGTGAGTCACACAAATTATAGTGCTCTGGAAGAAATCAAAGCTATCAAAGGTACTTATTCAAGAACACACATTTTTCCCAAGGAAAATTAATAACTTTAGTAGTCAATAGAAGTATGGGGTTATGTTTTCAGATTTTATGCAGACTAAAATCTCTTAAAAATCCTTTAAAAGCCCAGAATGATCTAGTATTTCAAATATTTTTATGACAAGTTTCACATCCATTTTAAAATGAAATATTGTTAGAATAGGGTTTCATGGAACTATGGTGATTCAGTGTCTTTTCTAAAGTAGCATTTAAGACTGTGAGGAGAAGCAGAGATTCAGGAAGCAATGCTAAGAAGCACTGAATCATATATTTCAATTCCACAGTAGGCTTGAATAGCCTAGGTGCCTCAAGTTCAGGCAAGTAAGGTCTGAACATCCACAAGCCACTGTAACTTCAAATTCTACTAATTTCTAAGTCTCACTCCTCTCTCTCTCTCTCTCGCCGCCATCTCTGTTTGGAAGAACTGGCAAAGGAATAAACCATTTTCAATATACTTTTATAAATATTTCTGTGCTTTGACTGTGCTGTGGTTTTGGGTGCCAACTCTGAACTAAAATTCATGAAATATCATTATTTTACTAACAAGAACACAGTGAGGAGTTGTGTGGGAGAGGTTATTTATATGCAGAAGTCAGCATAGTGAAAAAACTGGCCAGTGATGATTTTATTTCCTTCTTGCTTCTAAAGGGAATGAGACTTGTCTTTAAAATGAAATCGACCACCAGCCTTAGCTAGAACCAGCAAAGCTATCATCATACAAATGATGGTCAGCACCTCTTGCTTTGACACAATAGCCTTTCACCATTTTCATATTTAGAAATGAAATCACTAAACAGGAATTTAAATTTATAAATTAAAAATATATTTAATAAAATCTTTATATTCGATATTATATAAATATATAAAAATATTGATTGTAAATGAAGAAGCTCTGAGGAGCAAGTTACCACTTGGCTGAGTTGTTGAATTTTTGTTGGAAGAATTTTGAACCCAAGCCCACATCTTAAACAAAGTCAAGAAATCTTGAAAATATTTAAATTTAAACAAGGATTGACTTTTGTCAGTGGGTAAAAATCATTATCTGACTGTGTATATGAAAAATCTGATCTGAATCAGGCTTCTGAAAAAGTGGTACATGTATTATGAAGCAGTTTAAATAACTTTTACAATGCATGTTTAGTTCTCATCAACAAAATATCAGATCAAAATTACTTGCAGGTTATTATAGATTTTTCAATTGGAATAGGTCACAAGACCAATATTAATTTTATTTTTCACTCTGTAGCACTGAGATCCTGATACATATTTTGTAATAAAACTGAGACACGCTGATGGAAAATATTATATAAATGTATAGTAGAGTTCAGTTGATTAACTTTATAAATTATTTTTTCAGAAAAAATAATATTTAAAATTATTATGATTACATAAAAATTACATATCATTATGCAGGAAATAATTCTCAGGCCTGTTATTGACAAATCTGCCCTTAAAAACTGAAGCCATATTTATTTGACCTAGTTGCAGAAGGAATGATGAACCTCTCAGCCCTTGTAAGTAAACTGAAGAGCACATGTTAGAAGCTAATATTGAAAATTTGCATAACTTTCACCAAAAAGCCTGAAAAATCCAGAGGTATGACATCAAAATGCGTGTGTATTTTACTTTCTACTTAATGTCTATCAATCTGTGGCCACATGCCTGTAACATTTAGAAGTTGAGCATGTACATTATTTATTTAAACTCATTATGAAATCATTGTTTGATTAGTAGCATTAAGTATTCCAATTGAATCTTAGCAGAAAAGTTTCTATTTATTGAACTTATTCTGTCTGTGAGGGTTTATTTTGTTCTATATTTGGAAGAGACACAGGGATAATTTCTGTATTTAATATTTTCAATTACTTGAATTGTTTAAATCTGGCTATAAAGACAAAAAATGAGAGAAGGTGAAGTGTGAAAAATTGCCATCTTTCACAGCTTTAAAATTGGCTCTGTTGTCTGGCATAATTAAGTCAACAGTCTGCTGGTCTGCTTCCAGGCACTTTGACAACTGTTCTCTCACTGCCATCAGTAAATTAATAGGACTGTGCTTTTCCCAAGGGGCACTGTATGCAGAATGAGAATTTTCTTGTCCTTTGGTCTGCTACTGGTGAAGTGGTGATGGGCAGCAACGCTCAGTGGGTAGGAGCTGTCAGGTCATTTGCTCTATTATAGTTGGACCATTCACACTATTATAGTTAGATGTGATAACACTTACACCCGTTATCATCAGAGGTTTATTGTGTCCCAACTGTTAGCATGGTCTCTAAGGTAATAGAACACAGCTGTGAAGTGAATTCTTTTGTCACAAAGCAAGAAGAGAAAAGAGTCTTTTTTGGCATTTGCAAGTTCTTGGGAGTGTTAGAGCTGCTTAATATCCACTAGGGTTTTATATGTGCTTGTAACTTTTGATAAAATAATTTATTTTCGTTTTGTCTCATACAGTTTTTCATGCCTGGAAGTTTGGAAGTTTCTTTGGTGGGTGTGTTTGTTTGTGTTTTTTTTTTTTTTAATTTTGTTTTTTTGTTTGGTTTGGGTTTAGTTTTTTATTATTTATTTTGTTCTTTGATTTTGGAGGGGATTTTGGGTTTGGTTTTGTTTTTGTGGGGATTTTATGTTGGTTGGTTCATTGTTTTTCTTTGGTTGGGGGATTTTTGTTGGGTTTTTTCTTCAGCTTCAGATATCCATTAATTCAAGTACTACCAGCTTTCTTCTGATTTTATTGGACACAGTCATACAAGCACTAATTTTTGAGTGATCAATTCACTGGAAAACTATAAAAGAGTTTAATTTTAGAGGGTTTTTTGCAAATGCAACAGTTTTCACAGGAAGTCCTGGCTTTCCCCTGAAGGAGGAAAATAACCTCCTGTAACTAAGGTTGTGGTCAAGATTAGTATTTTTGTTGTTCAAGTTTTTATTACATTGAAGTAAGCACATCTTTAGTAGAGATGGGATCAAGTAGTAGATGAATACTACCTACCTAGAAAGTAAACTTGGAAGAAAAATTGCAGGGAATACAGATTGTAGTGGAAGTAGTGCCACTGAACTGGATAAAAGCCTTTGCCCAGCTTTGTTTGGCAGAATACAACCCATTAAAGAGTTTTGTAGTTACAGCAAAAAAAATCTGAAAATGCATTTGAAAGTCTCAAAAAACCTTTGATGCGTGGAGGAGTCTTCTTCATTTAAGAAGAAACCAATTATTTAAGAAGAAACCGCTGTCAAATTTTGTTGCAAGTTTTATTTTAAAGGATATGTACTTTGTCCATTAATAAGCCACACTGGGTGTTAAGCCACACTTTTTTTTTTTTTTCAGAGAGGATCCGTGTGCAACAAAGTAATGAGTTAGTAACAGAATCACAGGATCGTGGGATTTGCTGTCAGGCGCTCAATTTGCAAACAGTTTTCACAGACCAGCAAAGCCTTTAAACGCAGTCCCAGGTGTCCTCCCCGTGCTGCAGGCCCCGGCACTCCCGCCCCCGGGGCTGGCTGCTGCAGCTCCCCGCTCTGCTCAAAAGCGGCAGCTTGCAGGGCTGGCCATGTGAAGCTGGCAAAGCAGCAGTAAAAGCGGTGTCAACAAGCAGCGGCAAAGCACAAAGCCAGCAAAAATTGGCGGCAAAGCTGAAGCTGGCAAAAAGCGGCGGCAAAGTGCAAAGCCAGCAAAAAGCAGCTGAAAAGCGGCTCGGCTTCGTGTGAAGGCAGCAAAGCAGCAGCTCCCTCCCTGGCCAGCTCGCACTTCCGGGTTGCCATTTTGCCGGAATTTATCCATGAATAAGTCGCACCTGGTGATTAGCTGCACTTCTGGGATCAGCTCGATTCTTCGGTGAAATAGGTGCGGCTTATCAGTGTGAAATTGCTGTAATTGCTTTTTATGCAGTGGCAATCAGGTCAGAGCTAAGGATGTGAGAGAAATAGCAAAAAACATGGTAAAGGAGCAAAAGGAAAATAAATATAAATTTCCTAAATGTTACTGTTAGCAGTGAATGTTAGCAATGTCAGTTCTTCTTTACTTTTCGTGTGTGCAGGACTTCATTCACCACCTGGAATAACACTAATACCAGTACAATTCATTACTAAGATTCATAATGTCCCAACACTGTATAACAAAGAAAGTAGAGGAAAATTGAACAGAATTGTCACTAAGAGAAAAATAGTTTCAAATTATGCACAATTTCTGTCAGTAATCTTTTGCTTATTTGCCACTGATTACTCTCCAGTAACAATACTTTCTAAAAAAATTAATAGGGAAAACAAAATACTATATTTTTACTAAAGCAGCATTTGATGATATGCCCAACTAAACAATAAAAATAAATGCATGAACTGTATTAATTGGTCAAATTTTCACACTTGGGCTTTCGTTTGATGGTTTTTCCTTGTTGCATGCAAATGTGATATTGTGCCATGACAGCTAGCACAATCACAACTTTAAATTTTTCATTTACATTTATTAATAGTTCAGCTGCATTTAAAAGAATTATTGCCTTTATAGTATTTGTTGTTTACTAATTTTTAGAGGACTTTTGAATGTACTGAAATTAATTTTTTCCTATAGAAAAGGGGGCAAGTGTGAGCATAGAGATGGTTAAACTTTTATGAGCACTCCTATGTTTCCATTTATTGCTATCATTAATTTCTCTGGCCATTTAACATCAGCTTTGCTCTACTTAAAATACTATTTTAAAACTAGAAAATAGGGCCATATCAGTAAACAATCTGGCAAACAAATTTACAATTTCATACAAAAATGCTCTCTAGATTTATGCAACACTTCACCTCTTCTTCTGAGTACAAGTATACTGATATACCACTCTACTAGTTATGCTTCTCTGTTGAGATTTACTAAAACACTTGTTCCTCATGAGATTTTTTTCAGAGGTATTTGCTGGCAAAAAAAAAATTTGCTTTTTCCTTCAAATACACTGTAGACCCACAGATCAACAATAATAACACTGATGCTTATGAAATAAGAAATTTGAAATGATTCAATTACATAATTGTGTCTTAATTTGGCTTACATGAAGACAGAGACCAATTTGAATGAGACTCAAAAAGCCTAAGGTGCAGACTACTGAGCTCCAAGTAGTCACTTTGATGACTTTGAAGTTTATTTTTTGTTTGGTTTTTTTACTAGTTCTGTGCACTTAAGTCCAAAAAAGGAAGGTCATCTTCCTATAATATTCTCAGAAATGTCAGCTGATTCCTGATAGTCCTCTGGGGTGCCAGATTTAAAACTTGACCCTTTTTTTGGCTAATCAGAAATAGGGGTTTTGAGAGGGAAAAACATAGGGAAGATTCACTGTTTTGCAGTAAATAACACTGATTTTGAAGCAAAATGAAAAAAAACCCAACTAATGTAGATGTTACAGATTGTTACTATAAAAAAGAAAAAAAGATAATACACAGAGGAAAAAGAGAATACAAACAAATGGAGTGGATTACAGAGTAAAATAACAATTATGGAGTACCCCAAATCCACAGTGTGTCAGTATTTTTCTAGTCCAGCCAGTCCCAAAAAACACATGCCCATTTGTAATTTGTGCCTGGAGTAGATTAGGTGCACATCCCAACCCTTTCCATGGTGTAAAGGAAACACAGCAAGCAGGGCTGTTCAGATGGTTTGATACCTACACATAGGCTCCATCTGTACCAAACCCCACGTACACACACAGTAAGGTAGAACCCGCAGCCTTGCCTGTACCAGGTGGTCAGATCCAAAGGTGCAAGCGGGAAACATTATTGCTTTACAATAAAGCAGTGAGAACTGTGAGCTGTAAATAAGGATTGATGGCCTTGATTATCAGTCAAATGAGTTCCAAAACAGAGGAAGAGTTGTTCCCTTTTAAACACTCTACTACTTAAGTACTTATGGAAGTACTTACCCATGTAAAAGACACAGGGTTAATTTAAATTCAGAGACCAAAATGTCCTGGTGATTGCCCTATAAATCTGAAATTAAATGAGAATGGAGAGAGGTTGTGGGGAAAATCTACATTTTTCCTCAACACTATCCCCTTCTTCATGGATAAGATCTTCCAGAATCACTCTGGGATCCATTGCACATTTCTAGAAGGGTGTGTATCTCAAATATCTGAGTACACCCGCAATGTTCTCAGATTAACCCCTCCAAGTCGCCTTTCAGACATACATGTAAGACTTCAGCTGGATGAAACATTAAGAATCACTGGACTAGGGTAGGAGTCAAAAGAGACACTGTTTTCAAAGGGACAAATATTGTGTCACCAAATATTTTTTTTAATTTTCAAATGCAGTTTATTCAGGTTTGACAACTGATGCTGATCTTCAAATATCATATAGAATATTAGGAGTTCATTATATAAAAATGAAAAATAATGATCCTTGTTCAAAAGAACTAATGAGCTATATATGTCAATATGATTTGACTTGATTGTCATTAAGTGGGAAATAACTTTAAGCAAGATACTGCACCAACTGGAAGTGAGGTATTTAAAAGTAACAGCCTACCATAAGGACAGTAAAAGAGAAAATTCTCATTTCAAGCAACCATATAATCTGGAGTCAGACAGGGATAAATTCATGCCAATGTTTTACATGATTTTTTATCTTAGTGCCTGTTCTTGTTTAACAGTATATTAAGTTATAGACTTTTATAACTTGCTTAAATGGAACAAGCTAATACCATGTGGTTCAGATTTAAGTGGTTAAGGACTTCACTACGAGTTCATCATATTAATATCCTACTTCTAAAATACATATTGAAAATTCTCTTTCTGTTTAAAAGTATTAGATATGTGTCTGTCTTTTCTTAGTATTCTTATAAATTTCAATGTTTATAGTATTATGGTACATCTTTAAACATGGTCTTTGCAAACATATTAATGAGTCTTAATGGCAAAATAATTGATATGAGAGATCATCTTAAAAAGAAGTATGAAGTCACCTTTGGAAGTTCTTTCTGCTCAGTCAGCACTAATTCTGGTTTTAATCGCTCTTTTAATATTTTGAATTGCTAGTATTATTCTTCTCTGGAAGTTAGTTTTTTTTGTATGTACATCTTTTTAATATGAAGCTGTTATAACTATTGATTTTAATGTAACCCCTCTTTTAGACTTTCAGTATGTCTAACAATTCAGGAAAAAACTGGAATATTTTTGAGATCTGTGCTCATAATATGAAAATAAAATTTAAGATATTTATTCCAGGACAGTATTTTCAAAGAGAGATAAAATGCCCTGTTGTCATTGCTGCCTTCTCATGCTTAAAAAAGTCCAAATTCAAGAAGTGAGTGCAGACCAAGTACTTTAAGCTCTTCAGGACCAGTTTTCACTCTGTCTATCCTGATGCATGATTTTTTAAGACAGAACTAGATCATGAATGCATCTCAAAATGGGGGATCACAGATCAAGAGCAGGCTTAGCAGAAAATTCTTATTCCCTGGTTTTCCTCAAAGTTCTATGTCAAGATGACTGCTGTGCCGGAGACTTGAGTGTACAGAGTATCACAGGACTCACGACATAGGTATAGCTGAATAATCTGTATGGTCCTCAGAAATTTACAGACCTCAGAAATCTATAGATCAGATCCATAGTATCACCCTGAGAAAATGCAGCATGATTAATATTGTAGCTGAAGTGAATTACACCTGAATTACCCAAAGTATAGTACTTTCCTTTTTTTTACCTTAGTCTGGATTTCAGAGTTGAGGTGATTTTCCATGCTGGCAGGAAGATAGAGATGGTGTCATTGTTGAAATTTGTCTTCAGACTTAACCCTCCAAAGAGGTCAAGGAAGTGAATGGCTGTGTTTGACAGGGTCCAATGGCATTCTGTGAGAAAAATTGGTATTTAAGTCCTCAAAGAGGAATCATGTCAGAGCTTAATTCTCCTTCAGGCCCTGTGGCATTAACAAACAGCTCACAGTAACTTGGGTTATGGCTGGTTCATGGTGATGCAAAGTTGTATTTATTAGCTGTTCATTTTGGACAATGCAGAGAAAAATTTTGCTGAATGGAGAAGTATTTTCATGCAGACACAATTATTTTTAGCAGAATGTTAATAATGAAAAATCACAGGAGATTGGAGCCATACCACTTAAATACACTGACATTATGTAATGCTAATCACATTATTTTCCAGGCTAATGCCATTATATCAGAGCATATCTAATCTGTGTCATTGGAAAACAGCTATTTATTTATCATTTGCACCAAAGCCCAAGGAAAAACTGAAAAAAATCGACAAGATTAATTCAGATTCCCAAGAAACAAACTAGACAAGCACATCCTCTGCTAAATCAAAGAAACACATTTTTGAGCTGTTCAAACTTACATAGGCAGAAGAGTAGTCATAGAGAATGCTACACTTTTTCAGAAAAGGCCTTTATTAAAAAAAGTACTAACCAAAATCTTTGCGGTAGAAAGTAACCAGGTCCATGATGGTTGCCATGATAAGCTGCTAGGTTCCCTATTTAGTCATGGACATGATTTCCTGTTCAGCCACAGACTCTTAATTTGTTCTCTCTATGAGTCTTTCAGCTGCCCATGTGGAAAGACCCATATGATTTCCTTGGTGCCACTAGCATTGCCCTTCACTGCAGACAGAAATATCTAGACCTCAGCAAAGGACACTGACAGAGGCTGGTTGCTCTATAAGTTCTTAAGGGCTCAGACCACAGCAACTTTCTCCTCTCAGTGTCTGTAACCATCAGGCTTCACCCTGTGTGCACTTTTGCAGAAGAATCACCCCAGACTTAATTTGGCCATGCCTGAAGAAATTACATTACAATTTTCATCGAGATGTTAAGGCTTGTCCGAAAAGACTTACAAGTCTGCAAACTCACATCTTAAATGGAAGCACTGGACAGAAAATCAAGGGAAGAGTTACTTTCCTCACTGGATTGACAGTAAAGAACAGAGCACTAGAGTTCCAATAAATCTTAAAATTACATTGAAATTCTGCATCTACTACTCTGGTTTGCATAGATTTTTTAGGCTTCAAAGGCCATGGCAGTTGCTATATTTGAATATAAGTTCCCGTAAATAAAGCAAAACAAATATTTTATAATCTACAGGGATACAGTGAACAGAGGAAAGTAATTTTCTTCATTTTCTATGTACCACATAAGATTTTTCTCAAATTAGACCTTTACAACCATGCGGTTACATAAAAAGTAGTTATGTATCATTAATAGTACCCACACTATATCTGCAACTGCATCATGCTTTTTCTGATACCTTTTGTCCTGTCTACTTTTGAGTGAGCTTTCAGAATATAGAACAGTTGGTCATGACTAATAATCTTAAAGATGTACAGAGCTATTTATTTTTTGCCCTATTGGTAATTTATCAGCTAAAAAGAAAAAAAGGAGCAATCTGAAAAAAAAAAGTTGGAAAACAAGAAAACACTTTTCTAAAATATTCATGTGTTGCAAAGCTTACTAGCAGACAGACATACAGACAGCTATTCCTTCTGAAAACAAATAGCTTTAATTTGAATTTAAATACTCCACTAAAGGTTGATTTAATTGCATGTATGCAATATAACTGAAGTATGTTACAGTCTTTTGTTATTCATTATCATATTAAGCAAAAGTGTTTTAACTATGCAAATTAAATGTAGTTAAATATAATCAACTTCAAATATAACAAAGAAGTCAGTGTGGCTCTCTTTTTAATAACAAGTGCCCTTTCTTTTAATTGGAAAATACAAAATATACAAAACATACATATTTATACTGCTTCACAAGATTACTAGTAACATCCTGTAACTTGTAAGCAAATAAAAATATATTTTTAATATTACAATTGCAATCGATGAAAGGCTACATGAAATTTAGTCCTAATTATGTTAAATCTCCTTTAACAGAAGAAGTCTTTTTCATTCAGAGCCAGGTAACCTAAACTATTGGTGTATAAACTTCAGATTTCATATGTTTATGAAAAAAAAATCATTTTCCCAAATTACACCATTTAAAATTTACAACTATATAAAGTATGAATGATGTTCACTTCATTATAACTGTCTAATTTAAACTTAAATGTTGCTATTGTGATCTCATATTTTTTCAGCGTTGCTACTTTTAACAAATGAAAGCAGCTACCCCCCCCAAACAAATAAACAGATGAACTCCTCAATGTACCAGCAATGAGAATTCTACATCAAAGACTTAAACCAGATTCCCAGAATGGGGAACTAAGCATTCATACAGTTAATTTAATATTTGTGGGGAAATATTTTCATGTGAATGGAATGGTGATTATAGTAAGTTTACATGGCTGGACACCAGGAGCCCACCAAAGCCACTGTACCACTCCCCTCCTCAACTGGACATGGGAGACAAAATATAGCAAAACACTTTGAGTTGGAATAAGGACAGGGAGAGATCACTAATGATTTGCTGTCACAGCCAAAGCAGACTCAAATTTAATAAGTGATTTTAATTTATAATAATTAAAATTAGAGTAGGATAATGAGAAATAAACCCAAGCCTTGAAAACACCTTCTGCCTACCCTTTCTTTTCTCAACATCCTCCCATCATCAGAAAAAGAGAGGGGACACATGTTGTCTCTGTCCCTCCCTCCTCAGGAAGAGAAGCCGTTACACCCTTCCCCTGCTTTAGTATGGTATCACAGCTATTTTCTCTATTTCCAATATTCCCGGCTAGCTAATTAGAAATAGGAATATGCTGTGCTATGAATAAGCGTGCAGAGAGCGGCCCTCTCCCCGTTGGCTCGGTTCCAAGATTTTATTCGTGAGGGAACGCAGGGGAAAAGAGAGAAGGCACACGCGGTTTCCAGTTTTATAGGTTTCCCGGGGGAAGTGGGGGGAGTCGAGGGTCTGTCTTCCTGTTGGTCAGATCCCGGACCAGAAGGTAGCATGTTGGGTTCATGGGAATGCAACAGTATGGCACGGGGTCTCTCCCACAGGAGTCATTCCTCTACAGACTTCTCCAATGTGAGTCCTTCCCCCGGGTTCTAGTTCTTCATGAACTGTCCCAGTTGGGTCCCTTCCATGGGAAGCAGACCTTTGGACTGCTCCGGTGTGGGTTCCCCACAAAAGCACAAGTCCTGCCAGCAAACCCTCTTGGAGTAGGCTTCTGTGTCTCCACAGGTTCACTGGTCCTACAAGGACCTTGCCCCAGCATGGGCTTCCCACAGGCTCACAGCCTCCTTCAGGCAGGCACCTGCACCAGCGTGGGGTCCTTCAGAGGACGCAAGTGGCTATTGTTCTCCTGGGAATCTCCAAGGGAGCATCTTGCCTCACCATGGACTGTCTGTACCATGGGCTGCAGGGAATCTCAGTTCCAGTGCTGGGAGCACCTCCTTCCTGTCCTTCTCCTACAATGACCTTGGTGTCTGCAACTCTGCTTCTCTCGTACATCCTCACCTATATCTTCTCTGACGATACTTGTTTCTGCACAGTAAGTTTTTCCTTTCTCAGATTTGCTGTCCCAGAGGAATTATGGCCATTGCTGCTGGGCTTATCCTTTTCTCATGGCAGACCCAGCTGGGAGCTGGGTGGCATTGCTCTGCTGGACATGAAGGAAGCTTACAGCAGATTTCACAGAAACTACTCCTGTAGCTCTCCGCCAAAACTTGTCACCCAAACCTGATAATTCTTCATTATCTTAGAATATAATGAGTCATTTTGGTAGGATGTTCTTTGTTTTCCCATATATCATGCAGGGAGCATTTATTAAACTATGCTCTTTAAGATTCCAGTTTAATGGAAACAATAAAAAAAGTTATTTTTTAATGTAATTCCTTTTTCTCTGTTGTTACCCACCATGGCTCTATTTATTTTTTCACCTTTCCTGTTTCTTTTAATCTGCTTCAAAGTGATTTCTTATTCTTTCACCCTGTCTAAGCAAGGTGAGAAATCAAGAGCACGCTCAGTTTATTAGATAAAATTGCTCAAATCCATTGAAAAATAATATTCATATTTTAAATACTTTGGCGCTCACTGTATTGATTTAATTGTTATTATCATTTACACAGGTCATTAAGCTATTTCCGCCACAGAAAGGGCTTCCCAGCCAAGCAGTCATACACCACTCTGGGTTTGGCTCCACAGAGACACCTATAGGGCGGTCCTGACTCTACACCACTCTCATTCCTAGGGTGGTACTTACTACATTATTCTGGTAGTTATTTATTTAACTAAGTAATTTCATGATTATAAGCCACACCTGATTATAAGCCGCACCTTCTCGTAGCCGGGTAGATCACGGGATTTGTCCATATATAAGCCGCACCTGAATATAAGCCGCACTTTTTTTCTTTTCTTTTCTTTTCTTTTCTTTTCTTTTCGAGTATCCATGTGTAACAAAGTAACAAATTTAGCAACAGAATCATTCCGGGTTGGCATTTCACTGGGATTTGTCCATAGATAAGCCACACCTGAATATAAGGGACACTACTGGGGTAGGCTGGATTCTTCAATGAAAAAGGTGCGGCTTATAATCATGAAATTACTGTACTTTGGATTCTTGCTACCACCCAATAATTCCTCAGATAATAACATGAAAACAGTAAGTGTTAAATCCAAGATAAAAAGCAAGTATATTTTTGAATTCTTTCTTTGGCCAAAAGAAGAGCATCTTATGACTTGCAGTGTTTCCTGTCACATTTTGGCTAGAATATGGCAAAAGGCAGCCAAGATTTTTCATATGGGATATTATAATTAGATGCTAATTACATTTCACTAATTAAATTTGAGTAGGCACCCAAGGATGATTCATGTTTAATGATTCTGTGGGCAACCTCACTGTGACGTGTTTTTCCGGATTCTTTTAAACCGTTCCAATTGTCGTGAACATGCGTAACTGTGTTCAACATGGGCCTTTATAATTAATCAATAGACTGGAATTTATAAGAAAATTCATTAAAACTGTCATAATTTAGCATTTTCTTTAGAAAAATATATATATATGTGATGTCTAATAATAGGAAAACATGCTAGAAGCAGAGATAGTTCAATAATTATCACAGGTAGCCATTTGCTTGGTATACCTCTATACTGAAATGTTGCATTCAGCTCTACATTAACAGCACAGTATAGAATATGCATTCTAATCAGGTTTTATTGAAATTTATTAAGTATAAACAATATTTTTTATGGTTTCTTTTGTTTTGTTTCCTTTCCCTCTCTGCCTTACTCCCTGCTTCAAGGTGGATAAATCTATTACATTTATTCCAACAGATTTGAATTCCCCTTAAGGCTTTTAGTGACTAAAAATTGTTACAGTATTCTGGCTGTGTTCAAGTCAGATTAATACCTTGGATTCTCTGGGAAGAGCACCAAAAATATAAATTCTAATCAATTAACATTTATTACTGACAGCTTGTGGCTGCATAAATTTCCACTACATGTTAGACAAGTTAATATTTTTCACTCTTTTCAAACTACTTTATTATAATCTTGATAAAATCAACTTAAAACCTGATTTTTTTCAAAGATATGACACTAAATTTATCATGGTGCAAATATTATATTAATTATGTGAAATAAAATGTAGTGTACAAGGTAGAGGTGTGAGGGAAGCACAAATATTTGGTTTCTCAAATCTGGCGAGGGCTAATGATCTCTTATAATAGACAGAGTCCAAATATGAACCCATGCAATAGTGTCCCAGACACAGATGAAATAATCTGTTTTCTTTTATATTCATCCTCAATTAATCATATATTGATCCAAGTAATTCCTGTGTTTGTCTGTCATTCGGTGTGCAATGATGAATCGAATTTTTGAACAGCTTCAAATGTAAATGAACAACAAGTAACATGTATATAATTATAACTAAGCATAACAGGGATCTTGATACCACACTGAGCTTAAATAAGATCTGATTCTACATTGGAGGAGTTCCTTTGAACTCACTATTTACTTAACCTTCACAGAAAATATTTCATTGACTAATTGCTTTCAGATATGACATTACACAAATTTTTAAAAAGAAAGGAAAAAAAGCATATCTGTTATTTGGAAGAAAACTTCAACAAAATGCCTTCTAGGTTGCTAAATAATAATGTATAAAATGTGGTTTAGTAATTAGAAAACAGTAATCATAGATTAGGTTAGAATACGCAATCCACGCCTTTGATTACAATTTAGTAGGGAAGATACATGCCTGTTTTAAAGCAAATCTAATACATAAATTTTTTGTTCAATTAGCTGTCACACATGTTGTAAAAGTGCCTTGTACAAAAGGAAATACTGAGTTGATTTTTGTTGCTTTTATTGAGATTTTCTTAATCAATTATTTGCAAATTTCTCTTTCCTGACTTTGAAAGGTTTTTTTTTTCAAGGAAATGAAGAAGCAAACTGGATGAGATCCCATACTTGTAAAATATGCTGAAGATCCATTGACTTTGACTGAATTACAACAACTGACACAAGTGGAAGAAACGACCCTTCCTGATTTATTTTGGCAAAGAAAACTCTTTCCTTTTTTGGCACTGGGGATGTTCTACTATCACCAGTTACTAAATATCTAGCAGCATTCATGTGAATACAAGTGAACCTACATTTGTAGCTGACAGCCCAAATAATTCAATAGTGACTTCTGTCGTAATTTCAAACTTTCAAACCTTCATGTAAGTAAAAGTTTAACAGTGATATTTAAAGATGGATATATAGTGATACAGGTCAATAGTGAGTTCTTTCCCATTGTTTACTTGTTTTTAAACACGGTCCAAAAAAGATAAGCGTATTTCACAGGGAATTTAAAGAAATACACTTCTCTGTTTACATTTCTAGTTGCAATGTATTTTATTTTGCCACAGAATACAGCTTAATTGTCATTCTCACCTTTTGTCCAAATAAGGGAAAAACAAATACAACTAATGTTTGCTTTTCTTAGAATGAGATTTTTGACATATATTTGGTCTGCAGAGAGGTGATGAACACTCCCATACCTCTACTTGGGTAGTGAGATTTGAAGTCCCTCAGAGCAGGTGCTCCTGAAGAACATCTCAAAGCTCTTGAGCACACGTGTCAGCAACAGCACAGGCAGCCCCTGGCAGATTTTCATGTACCTTGAATAGGAGGCAGGTCATAGCCAGGAAGTCTTCTGGACATATTCCCAGTACTCTCTTTGTGATTAGTTGTTTCTACACAGCTCAGCCTTGAGTCTATTATCCAAGAATTAAAAAGAGAGAAGTTCCCACTAGCCCTATTTTCTAGCTGCATTGAGGAGTTTTTTCTTACTGCCTCTTACATGAAAGTAGCACTCAATTTAAAATACAACATCAGTAAATTAGATGTTCTTATGTATTTAATCTACCAAATAAATATGACTGAAGTGTTTTCTTGAAATGTCAGGAACTTCTTTTGTGACAAGGTAGTCAGAAAATAGAACATGAAAGATCTGTTTTCCTAAGTGTCTGAAGTCACCTTATACAGAAAAAACACTATGACAGTTTTCTTAAGCTATGTCTATATCATAATCTAAGAAGAAACAAGAATTAAATTTGTCCAACATGCTTGTTGGCAATTTTGTCCTAGGCCAGCTAGTAATTTGTCAGACAGCATCAGTGTACAGACTAGGAATGATGCTAGGCCAGGAATTATTTTGGAGAGAGTTTTGTGTTAATTTCTGTGCATCTAGGAGCTCAGCAGAGATGTTGAAGATATTTACTTGAAATTAAGAGTCGGAAGACAAATTGAGAAAATAGACTGCACTTATCTTTTTCAGTTTACAAATGTAAATACAAATTTTGCACACACTGAATAGTAAATAATATATCTCATAATTAATTGATAGTCTGGAATAATAAGAAACTCACTCTTTATGGAAAAAAAAAATTACCCCACAAAACACCCAAACCAGAAACAATAAATTATTCCTAAACTAGGATAAGAAAAATCAAAATGCAAGAGAAGGGAAAAGGGGAAAAAAATGTTAAAAGTAATGACAAGAGTTTCCATTGTTCAGATTCCTTGGATTATCTGTCCATCTTTCAGGCTAGAGGAAGAAGAGTCTTGACCTACAAAGTCCAGGAATTTGTAGGCAACAAGGCAAATGAATACACACAGAGGGCTGTATCTTTTGGATAAATCTTTCTCTAGACTAGGAGAAGCATTTTTTCATTAACTCACATATGTCTTTTATAAATATATGGAGTTTCTTTGTATGTTTGGGTTATTTATAATAAAACATATTCTTCTGTATTTTATCTTTTGATTGCTGAGACAGGTAACATAAAGGCAGTCCAGGATCAGAGATGTCATTACTAATGAATAAACTGGGATCCCTCAAAAAAATAATCTATTCCCTGGAAAAGTGCAAAGACACACTCAAGGAGGTGTCAGATTTTATTTTGCTGGCAGAGAAGAATGTTTCATATGGTTAGGGACAGCTAGGAAACCTTCTTTGAATCTTTAATGGGGGAACATGTCTCTGTCAGAGGGGACTAGAGGTCATTAGTACGATCTGTGTTTGATATTTCTGCCAGCATTCAGAACAGCATTACAGCTCTCCAAAAGCCAGACAGGGCATTGCCTCACCTAAGATGATTTCAGGATCACTACCCTGAAGGTGATGAAATGAGGGGGAAACTAGAAAGTTGTGTGGGAGCTGTAGAAGGAAAAATGGCAGTAACATCAATAAGATTATGCCACATGATGTAGTAAAGAAGAGGGTGTTTTTATGACTAAATGCGTGTGTGACTTACATGTTTTATAACTCTTAATTACTCAATAAATTACCATATGCTTTATTTATACAGAAAGGAAGCAGAAGAATAAATAGCAGGAGATCCAAACCCAAGCAGTCAAGATTACATAAAAAACACATTCAAGATTTTGACTATAGTCTGGCCAGAAAATGTCAGGACATGGAAATATTTGGATATAATGATATAGTTAAAAAAATCAAAGTATTATATTTTTTTAGGCAGGCCTAAATTAGGTGAGGTTGCAATTAAGGATATATATGTGCACTTGTGGGCTAGCAAGATCCAGGCATATTTTTTAAACTTGATTTTAACCTCAGTGAAATTATTATCTTTTTCAAATTATTATACTGTCCCTGGCTAGTGTTGAAATTAAAGGTCTGTCAACCTTGCCATTATAAATGCTGATATTTAGGAGTTTATAACTCAGCTGTAAAAATTTCCTTCAGGCTCAAAGTTGGCAGCAAAGGCTATAAACCAGAGCTGATTTTCCTCCCACAAAAACCATTAAAGAGTACGTTTGAACTAAATCTGGGGATATTGGAGTAACCAAAATATAGCCATTAAGTACCTTTTTGATACTTTTTATGTCTTACATAAAACTCAAGGACATTTTTTATCACTTTGTTTTATTTACTTTTTTTTCTTATTATTCAAGTTTAATGCACATAAAAAGTGCTAAATTAGTATACTTGAAAGGTGAAATCTGTCATTTACTTGCAAAGCAATTCATTTACAGGCAATTCTAATTTGAACATCTCTACAAATGTAACTTTATCTTCTAGTAGCCTCTAGGATCATGAATTTTTAGTGGTTAAAAAGCAGACTAACAGTGGATTATTTGTAACATCACTAATAACAATAACAATAATAATAATAATGCAGATTATGTCAAATTAACATAGTAAAATAGTTCCCAGTTTTAAACAAGACTAATGTAGAGGTACAATATTTTCACTTCTGCACTACTTAAGGCACTACATCACCTTTTACCTTTCACAATCATATTAATTTTTTTAAAGGTTTTAGTTTTGTTTGTCTGTTAGTTATTTGTGTCTGTACTTGTTGGAAGATAATTTCAAAGAGCTGTTGTGTTAAGAAAACTTTTTCTTTATTTCCAGCTATTAATGTTCATAGTGCACATTCATTTTTTTATGTAGCAAATTTATCTTTGTCTGGCATTAAAATCCCTAGTACAGTTGTAGAGAATGATTGTATTTCTTTCAGACTGAAGTTTGAGTGAGCCAATCATGTCAGGATCTTTATCCTGGTTTCATAGTTTCATTTGCCTATGATCATCATTGCAGAAAAGGATAAGTTAAAAGCTTTAAATTAGGAATAGGAAATGACACAACTGCGGGAATAAATAATGGGATTCTTTGCTGACATTGGTGTGCATAAAAGGTAAGATGGCACTTGTCCATTCAAAAGCAAGGAAAAAACAAATTCAGTAGCAACAAGGCAGTTTCAAAATGAGTAAAATAAGTCCTCCTAGTTGTGGAAGTTACTGTTAGAGAAAACTTCTAGGTTAAAGTGTATATGAAATTAAAAGTAACAGGAAAGTTACTAAAAATAATCCACTGAGACCTCTTGCATAAAAGAATCTGTATTCTTTTTATTTTTGCAGATTCAGAGGATATTCTGAGTTGGAAGGTGCAGATCTTAGGTAAAAGGCCCATACAGGGATTGAACACATAACCTTGGTGTTATAAGCACCATGATCTGGCCAGCTGAGCCAATCTCAAGGTCAAAACAGGAGATTCCTAACCTTCAATTTGTAAGAGGCTGGGAAAGAATTTATGGTGTTACTATTCAACTGTCCATTTTATGCACTCTGTCCTAGAAAACTGCAAGAAACTAGAAGTAAGTGTGTGTGTTCATGTGTGTATGTAGAGTTCACACCAATGTTCCTACTACTTGAAACAGAATTCTCAATTGTTATTTCCATATTTGGAGTAATTTTGTTTGTAGTTAATGTTGCACTAAAGTGATTTTCAGGGTATTTACTTTGTTTCATCTGTATTTGCACAAAAACACATTTTTCTCAAATCTACAGCATTAAATGTTTGTGCCAGAAAATTACATTTTCATGCTTTTTTACATACTGATAATAGTCCACAGGGCATTTAAGAGCTTAAACATCATTATTGACTACCCAGAGAAATAGAATACGTTAGTTTTCTATTTCTATTTCAGGCAATATTTATTTAAACATGTAAATAAAATAAAAATAAATACTTAAGTGATACATTATGAACTTGAATATCAGTGCAGAAATAAGAAAACCAAATATTAATGCTAGAAATATACACATATTGCACTTCATAACAGCAAAATCTTCTCTTGTATACATAAGATATAGTGAGACAAGTTAAAAATAATCCTAGTATCTTACTTTTGAATTTCATCTTCATTCCAAGCAAACATTTTTTTCAAATGGATTTTGTGAAACTCAATGCAAGACTCAATGTTGTGGTACATTACTTGCCTTTAATTTGCTTGTAAATTGCTGTTCAGCTGCAGAAGTCAGGGTTAGTCAGAAGCAAGCTTTCCTCTTTTATGATGCTAAGTGTTATGGAAAATTATTGAGAAGTCTAAATACTTTCACATTCAGATTAGGACTTCCAGTACAGGCTGGTTTCTGGTGGAGCTTCAGTTTCATAATCCTTAGAACAGTGGATTTATCTAAGACATTCAAGTGTCAAGGTTTCTAGTGAAACAGCAAAAGGTCTGAGTTCAGCTATATTCTGAAGGTGTCACCAGTTCAGAATAGCCTGGCCAGGAGGAAAATCTGTAGATTTACAAAGTTTCCTCTGAAAGATATAAGCAACGTTGGTATCTATAATGCTTCTCAAACACCCTCTAGTTTTAACCAGCTACCATTTAAACAGAAAGCTATTAATTCTGAACCTTACCATCTTTGTTGCACAGGAGTTACAAATGGAACTAACAGAAAGTCAACAGCTTCTGTGGTTTTGCTATTTATTTTTGTACTTTATTTTTTGAATGAAGACAAAATCATTCACAGTAATTAATAAAAAAACAACCAAACAAACAAAACAAAAACATTATTGAAAGATCATTATTTTCATCACTTGCAACATGTAACAAATCTTACTTATTCTGCCTCTTTTTCTTACTCTCTTCTTCTGACGTCTCTGATTAGGTCTCTTGGAGACTTGTTCTGTTATTTCTCAGGAGAAAGAAACCATTGTGTTGCAAGAGTCATCAGAATCACCACTGAAAAGGTTTCTATTCTGTTGAAGTATTATTCTTTGAAATACATTCTGTTTAAGTTTCCAGCCAGCAGTAATAGTTAACATCAACCTCATATGATAGATTTTATGTTAGCACTTTACATGAGGGGTTATACAGCTATAACTTAAGTATTATATGATGGAATTTAATTAGGTCAGATATGAAGTGATAATATTAAAATAGTAAGTTGTACTCATCATGAAGAAAAGCTCCTTGCTTTATAGCTGAGAAATTTATGGGTGCACTTGGAAACTTTAATGTTGGCAAGCATTTCCTAAAGAACACTCTATAATTCAAAGTATGTAAAAGAAGAACTTATGTACCTTGGCTGTGAATTTCAGCTGACTCTTCTCAGAATAAAATGAAAAAAACTAAGAAGGAATTTGATACATTGAGTGTTAAATACAAAAATTTGATTTAGAGGCTTATTTTATAAGAAATACTATGATTTCCAGTGAATTCTTTCATAAAATATAACTATATGAGAATTTCCCTTCATTCTCAAAAGTCTGCACATCTGAGCCATCTGAACTTCTTGAGTTAATTTTTCCTCTCTGAAAGTCACTTATATAGCTTCATCTGTTTGCTTAGTGCGACCTTTAAGATTTTGAAGAATATTGTTGCAAGGTGTGCAGGTTTTATCAGTCAGTGGTTACCAGGCAAGGGCTTTCTTGCCTTTGCTAAGAAGTAATAACTGGTCAATTACAAACAGTGGATACATATCCTGGAACTAATCAAGAGGGACCTGAAATATTCTACCATCATATTTATTCTGAGAACTCACTGTCTGAAAGTGTTAGTGAAAACGTTTTCTTTTTTTCCAAAAGATTATAATTCTCATATTCTTTCACAGTTATCAAAATTACTTATTGGTCAAAAGTTTACTAAGTCAAAATCTTTTACAAAAATGTAAATTTCTGCTTTTATCTTCACTTAAATTGATTTTTTGTAGTAGTGTCTTACATATTCATGACATATACATAAATATATAAATATTAAATATATAAATATATAATTATCTGAAATTTGATAGATAGGTTGCATTTTCTTTCTTTAAAACAAATCCTAAAAGTTGAGCTATCTATTCTAATGCCAATTAATTAATTTTAGTAAAAGACTTACTGTAATTTCACACTGATAGGCTGCATCTATTTCACTGAAGAATAGAGCCGATCCCAGAAGTGCAGCTAATCACCAGGTGCTATGGACAAATTCCGGTGAAATGCCAATCCAGAAGTGCGAGCCGGCCAGCCGGGGAGCCGCTGAGGAGCCGCAATCGGGAGGCTAGGTGAGGGGCGGGGCTTGCTGCCAAGCCGGGCTTTGCCTTTGCAGGCGGTGGGGCTTGGCACCGAGCCAGGCTTCACCCTTGCGGGCGGTGGGGCTTCCCGTTGAGCCGGGCTTTTTCCTTTGTGGGCAGCAGGGCCGCAGCAGCCAGCGCCAGGGATGGGAGTGCCAGGGCTCGTGGCATGGGGAGGACACCTGGGGCTGCATTTAAAGGCTTCACTGGTCTGTGAAAACTGTTTGTAAATTGAGTACCTGTCAGGAAACCCCATTATCGTGCAATTCTGTTACTAACTCGTTACTTTGCTGCACATGGATCCTCGCTTCAAAAAAAAAAAAAAAAAAATGTGCAGCTTATCACCCGGTGCGGCTTATTTATGGACAAATGCCGTGGTCTTCCTGGCTATCTGGAAGTGCAGCTTATCACACGATGCGGCTTATGAATGTGAAATTACTGTAATGTGGTTTCACTCATTCAAACTTCAGATCCTTTTCATCCTTTTAATTACACCTCTGTATTAATAAATATACTAGTGACGGCTAAAACTAGGTTTTGAAAACTGAACATCAAAATATTTTCAATACTCTATTGTAAATTTCAGTTTGGAAAAACCATCAGCACCAAACGTTCAAAACATATACAATTAGTGCAGTTTGATAAGGAATATGTTTATTCACAACAATATTTTTGTTAGCCTAAGTGGAGATCACATCCTAGTTCCAAAACTGCTTGCTGAGATGACTCAAGATACCAGAAATACAGTAATTTCACGATTATAAGCCGCACCTGTTTCATTGAAGAATCCAGCCTACCCCAGCAGTGCAGCTTATATTCAGGTGCGGCTTATCTATGGACAAATCCCAGTGAAATGCCAACCTGGAAGTGAGAGCTGGCCAAGAAGGGGGCCTGGGGCTGCCTTTAAAGGCTTTGCTGGTCTATGAAAACTGTTGCAACTTGAGCACCTGACACCAAACCCCGCGCTGGCGTGATTCTGTTACTAATTTGTTACTTTGTTACACATGGATCCTTGCTTTTTAAAAAAAAAAGGGAAAAAAAAGTGCGGCTTATATTCAGGTGCGGTTTATATATGGATGAATCCTGTGGTCTACCTGGCTACTGGGACATGCATCTTATAATCAGGTGTGGCTTATAATTGTGAAATTACTGTAATTATATATTTTATCCATTGTCGTTATAAAAATTTAATTTAAGATTTATTCAAAGATTATTCCTTAAAACAGAATTTATAGACATACTTTTCCTTCTAATGCAATAGGGTTTTTTTCCTCGAGAAATAGGGAAGGAGTTTTTCCACTCATTGAATCACCCAAAAAGCCACACAGAATCTAACAGAGGTCTGACAGGCGGTATCAGAAGTACTGCATAGTGTTTGCATTAGCAAGGTAAATATGGAACATCTCTATTAAAAGGTTGATTTAAAATTCTTAAGTATCTTTTCAATGACTTTGGCTCCAGATGCCCAAGAAGGCTGCAGGACAATTCCTCAGACATTGTGACACTAAAAAAATCTGTGGTACCCATCCTCATTGACTTGCCTGGATCCTGCAATGAAAAGCCAGGTCCCAGAGTCCTGCTGTTCAGCCAGTCAGTTCCCCTGCGACTTAGGGACATACCCAGACCTACTCAGGCAGAAGAATCACATCTCAGCAGGGAGGGTGAAGCTAAAAATACAAATGAAGGAACAAAGTCAGCCTTGAGCTCCATCTGTTTCTTTACTGTTTGTACTGGGTACCTTGTCAGCTGCCTTGCCTTTCTCTTTGAAGATAAAAAAGTGAATGTAGAAAGGAATGACTACCAGTGTCATGAGCCTGGAAATCTGCTCAGGTCTGCTCACTGAACAAGCTATAAATATAGCCACAGCTGTTTCTCTGGGACCTTTCTTTTACACTTAAGGTACATAATTTGTTATTCATCATGCCTACTCTGTTCTAGGCTGCTCATTTTTTCTCCTCCTCCTTCATTTTCTTTCTCCACCTTCTTCTCTTTGTTGCTGCTGCTGTTGTTGTCATTTGTTTTACAAGTGTGAAGGCTGGCTTTAAAAACATCATATAGTTGCTTTATCTCTTTCAACGTAAGATTTGTGCAAAATCTACCAGAATTGTTGCTTCTGAAAATAAACACTGATTTACAGCAAGTTCTACTAGAAATGTATGAAAGCTGGTGAAACTGTAACTTCTCACTTGCTGTTAGAACAGGTACATGAAAAAATGTAAAACTCAGCAAACATGTCTTCTGCCTCAAAAGTTTTCCATAACTCAGAAACAGGGTTGAATTTAATTTGCTCTTACAATAAAAGCCAAATTTGGTTTTCCTTTTGACAAAAAAATGTGTGGTTTCATAGCATAAATTTTTGTATATCTTTTATTTCAATTATTCTAATGGCTTTCATATCCTATTACCTTTTTCTTTTTGATTTGGATACTTATTTTCTATTACATTTTTAAAAGACTCTCTATAATTACATGTGCAAAGAATCCATTGCAGCCAAACTCTGAAGAAGAGCTGAATAGGACATGATTTAAAAAATGTGGTAAACATAATGGCTTGACTTGAAGCATAATTGTACATATAATTTTATTTATTTATTTATTGACTGTTGGCAAAATTCTTTGTCATCTGGTTTCTATTGCCAGCCCCTTGATACAGCTCTCTCAGTGACTTTATTATTTCACTATTTCTTTTTTTTTTAATTCCCACCTTTGTCTGATTCATTAAACAACAACAACGAATGCTCTGTACTGAATATTCATACAGAATCTGAACTGTGATCTTTAACCTGGAGAACCCATAGGACTTCTGCTGTTTTGTCCACATCACATCCTGCAATTGTTCAGCAGGAGGTAGCAGGCTCATAGCATGACACGTACTCAGTGCAGATCTACCACAGAATGAATGTTTACTAAGGCAACAATATTGGAAAATAACCTTTCTCCACAAAAAAACCAACACACCCCTGCCCCCCAAAAATCCAAGAAAACAAACAAAAAACCACCAAACCGACACCAAACACCCCAGTCCCACTATTTCTATCCTCACCTAGTTTCTTAAGTGGGGGACTTCTAAAGAATCTTTTAGCTTTATCTTTCCTTGAGATACCTCAGCAGGAGTACAGGCATGAGAAAAGCTTGAATAAAATCAGAAGGAAATTTTGGTTGTGCTTCATAGAGAAAACAAGACAAACACATCCTGGCTCTGTGTATTGGGTTTGCAGAGCAAGGTTTTGGTAGTGGTGCACAGCAGAAGTAGTTCCTGTTAGGAGGCACTAAAAATCTACCCGGACAGAACCAGTTTCCATCAGCTGCATGATGGACCCAGCTCTGGCCAAAGCTGGGCCAGTCAGCCCCGTTGGCAGCAACACTAGAATGTCACATTTCAGAAAGGGTAAAACTGCCACAGAGCAACCAGACAGGAGAGAGAAGTGAGAAAATAGAAAACAAGCACCACTAAGGTCAGTGAAGCCAAGGGAGGAGGTGCCCCAGGCGCTGGAGCTGAGATTCCCCTGCAGCCCCTGGTGCAGACCATGGTGAGGCACCTGTGGAGGTGCAGGATGGAGCAGAGATCCACCTGCAGCCCATGGAGGATCCTATGCCTGAACAGGAAGATGCCTGAAGGAGGCTGTGACCCCATGTGAAGCCCATGCTGGAGCAAGCTCCTGGCAGGACCTGAGGGCCAGTGGGGTGAGGAGCCCACCCTAGAGCAGGTTTGGTGCCAGGACGTGTGACCCCATGGGGGTCCCACACTGGTTCCTGTGGGACTGCAGACCTGTGGGAAGGACCCACGATGGAGAAAGTCATGAAAGACCGTGTCCCATGAGAGGGATCCCATGCTGCAGCAGAAAAAGAGTGGGAGCAGAACTAGCAGGAAAAAAACATTAAGAGCTGAGTGTAACCCTCATTCTCCATTTCCCTATGCCACTTGGAGAATGAGGAGGTAGAACAGCTGGAAGTGCTGTTGAGCTCAGGATGATGGGTGTGGGGGGAAGGTGTGTTTTGATCTGTTCTTATTTCTCACTATCCCCATATGCTACTGATTGTCAATAAATTAAAATAATTTCTCCAAGCTGAGCCTGTTTTGCCTGTGATGGTAATTAGTAAGTGATCTCTTCCTGTCTTTACCTCAACCCATGAGATTTTCATCATACTTTCTCCTCTGCCTCACTGAAGTGGGTGAGAGACTGAGCTGCTTGGTGGGTAGCTCGTGACCAGCCAAGGTCAACACACCACACAATTACCCAGATGGAAAAAGGGAATATACTTAAGGCATAGGCAAATTATATTGAAATTGTGCTTAGACTAGATATAGACTAGAAATAAAATAATTTCCCTTCCATTTTTCTCCCTTATAGCTGTGTGGTTTGTCAGCATTTCTAAATTTCTAAATTTCTAAATTTCTAAATTTTATAGAAGCAAAGCACCTTGTTTGACAGGAACAAGAAAAATAGAAATTACAAAGATTTATATTTTCAGAAAAAACGAAAGCAATTCCAAAATTTATTAAGGGTTTTTTAAAGTAGAAACTTCAAAATGCAAGCATGCCACTTACACAAAATGAGTATTAAGTGTGATAAAATAAATTATCTTCCTTTATTCTGCATCTTAATCTAAAGTGCTCAGTTTCTCAAAAAGGTTTGTAAAATGAAATACTGATAATGACCTAAGTAGCAGGGAAACTGTTACTTCCCTTTTAAAATAAATAGTATGGTGAAAATGTCAGTGGGGTTTTTTTTTCCATCAGAATAGTTACTTGCTTTAGAAAAAGAAATATTCCTGCTTATGTTAGAACATATTATTTGTTGAATAATCTATCCTTATGGAGATTTTATTGATTTAGTTAGGATGTAGATTATTTCTGTAGCTCCTTGTATTGGAGTATTTCATGCAAGTGAAAACAGGTCTTCTTACAATGGCAGGATATATATTTCATGTAGTTACATGTGAAAGCATCTGTAAATTGTATAGATTTGTTATTGAAGCAGTCACAACAGTAGTAACTTTAACAGATGAAGCTTATAGAAAAATCCCATTTTTGATTATTTACACATGCTGCAAGAAACCTTCTGGCAAATGTGATGTTTTGTTGAATTAAAAAAAAAAATTAGGAAAGTATTCCCACAAAACACATTTTACCATATAAAATAGGGAAATGACTAGATAGTTTCATCATTTTATAGGAAAGAGTGGATTAGGATCATTTGCAAAGGGACTTGAGACCTGAACTATATAATGTTCAGGTGCCCAGTATGATCTGTGAAGTATACACAGATTTCAGGTAGCCTAGGAATGTTATGCTAAGTAAGTTTAGTTGCTGGAGGTACTGGAAGCAGGTTTGCTGCACCACCTGCAAAGCATAAAATACATATGGAAAAGAAAACACTTAAATCCATGTTCCAGAGCAGCCAGTAAGCTGGCTGGGCTATAATGTTAATAACATTTTCTTCCTCTGAAGTTCAGACCAGAACAGTTTTTAGGTTTGGAAACAGCACCCCTTTAACCCAGATGTGGAAAAAAAAATGGGTCAAAAACATGAGGAAAAGAAAAATAAAAAGAGAAAAGCAAAAGAAAAGAAAAACCATTTAGTTATATGTGATACCTGAGAGTATCGTGATTGGTGAAAAATGTAATGTGCTTGATATGCAAAATAAAAACCTTAAAAGTAGGAAATATTTTATCCCCTGTGCAGTGTCATCCTCAACAAACTAAGGCAGCTAAGGCACAAAATTGAAATCATATGATGGCTAAGAAAGATGCAGGACAAATGGGTCCAGACCTAATCTTTTTTTCTTTTTTTGATGGAATGTTAACTTTGTAAAGTGTTTCTAAGGTTAGTCATGAGGCAAAGCTGCTAAAAACCACTTATATGTTAAACTCACAGTGTTGAGAATCCATGACACAACATTGTGGGATGCTAAAAATAAAATAAAGTCAGATTGAGGCCTTAGATGTGTCAGGATACATGAGATCATGAATTTCACTTATCTTAAGTTGTCAACAATATATAAATATATACATTTAAAATGGGAACAGTGCTCTCTGACAATTATAGAATGTATTTACATGAGTAGGCAAGTAGATCAAAACACAACAGTGCCAGTAGTGATGCATTCATCAGTTTGAAATGAAATCTACAAAAAGTGTTAGTCTTGCAGAATCTTGTCATTGTCACCTTCTCCAGAACTTACAATCAAGCACTCCTTCAGCTGACGCTTGCATTGTCTCCCACACTCAGAGGAATTGGCCACTCTCCTCACGACTGCTTGAAGAAGTGCTACAAGGGACAGAAGTGGCTCCAGAAGAGGGGTATTTTCTGTCTGATCCAATGTCATTACCTGCCAATTAAAATGTGACTGTTGGCAGGCACAGGCATGTTTTCACACTATATGATAAGATACATGATAAGCCACTTAAGATTGGTCTTTGTCCATTACTGGTCTGGCTTATCAAAATTTTCAGTATCTTCTTTTGAGTGGTTTTAATATCTTGTCACTCACTACTCAGGGCCATGCTGTGAAGCATAACCCATCCCTTGGAGGACTGATAGCTCCTCCTGGAAGAGCAGGAAAAACGTCAGCATAGCATACACTCACTGACATGATTTATTGGAACTTTCCTGTGTGATTTTGAACTCTCCTTTGTTTTAAAGGGAAAACATTACTTAATTCTGGAAGACTTCCCTGAATAGAGACAAAATAAACTTTATGTGAACAATTTTGGAAACCTAAGGGAATTTTAGGAAAATAAACCTGAAATGTTGATATATACCTACATGCTCATAATTTACTAAACATATTGGAAGTTAATTACTCTAACAATCATTACAAGTTGTTATAATGTGCTTCTTTAGTTTTTATAAGTACCTAAAATTATGTATCCTAATTTATTCATTAAATATTCTGATTTTTTTTAACAAACTCTAGGAGACTTATAAGGATCCAGATTCTTCAGTGTTCCAGGCCTACCTGGCCATGCAGAAGATCCTTTTTATTTGAATAAATTTTATGTGAGTGGTTTAGAAGAGGATTTCAGCAGAAAACCTTTCATGGGCTGAGCCCACAAGTCTGATTGTTATCAAATCATATAAACCTAGGAAAAACATTGTGATTTTGTGGCTGTTTATTTTCTTGGTAGGTTGGCTGGGATGGGAGTTGTTTGTTTGGTTTAAATTTTCCCTTTTTAACTTGAGCTATTGATTTATCTCCTTTTGTCTTTTTTATCACCCCTTTTCGGAAATGTCTATCAAATGCCAGATTTTATTCAAAATAATTTGTATGAGTTTTTTTTAAGATTTCTAACTAAACAATTCTTAAGTATTATAGACATAAAAACTTATAAAGTCTATTTATGCTTTGATGGGAGATTTCAAAGGTCTTCTAAATCTATTTCAGTTATGGGATTTTTCTTTATTCCTTGAGAGCCATGAAAAAGATAGTAAAAATCTGAGAAGTCTGTTATTCTATCACATTTATAATGGCACATTTAATGACAATATATCCAGTGAGATGTTGGGAAGTCAGAGGACTTCAAAAGTTTTATTCAGGAACATTAAAAAGATTTACGTTAATGCCTGAAGCTTTAATTCAGAATCTCCAGAGATAAACATATTCTGTGCTGCACCATAACCATGCTATATCTTGAAACACTTCCAGTTTATTTATTCTTAGTTCTGTCACTCATTTACTGTACTCTGAACTGTGTAGGAATACTGACACCTTAATTCAGACTCGTACCTTTAATAATGAAACAAGTTACACTCTTATATTAATGAATACACTATTATATGAATCCTTATTATTCATAGAAATTGATTAACTTATACTACTAGAAGTAAGGCTTAGAAATAATTCTCTTCTTAATAGCTCCCAATTCAAACTTTAAGACTGAGAAAATACAGTTTTGCCTAAATGTTAAACACAAGGCTGTCTGGAGAGAGTGATGGTTGCTCCTATCTGTCTTCTTTCTAGGGTAAAACTCAACAATACATCTTCCATGAAGATTTTCATGTGTAAAGTAAAGTATACATAGAAGTGAGAAAGATTGCTCCCACAAGAAAACACTGTGGGTATAACTGTAGCTCTGTTAAAGACAAGGCTTTACAAAGGAAGACATTCATTCACAGAACTTATCCCACAAAAACTACAGAGACTCACATAGAAGCTTAGCTGGAACGGTAACTGTCAAAGAAAATTTTAGAGCTCTTATTAGTCTTTTCAGTCCTTTATGCATATTTATATATGTAAAAAACGCAGTAGCTCAGAATATCACAGCAGATCTAACAGATCAAGGAATTCAGTAGTTAAATACAGAAAGGTGGCGATGATACAGTTACTTTTCATTGATGACAAAGAG
>VRYO01002772.1:55414216-55426596 GCA_009812075.1 Sialia sialis | reverse complement strand
TGCTACTAAATGTTGGGAAATTATCAATATCAAAATATTTAATTGAGAAGGACAAAGTTACAACTAATCAACATATTTTGAATCATAAAAATAACACAAGACATTGTCTAGTCCATGTAACGCAGGCATCTACATTTTTAGTGCATAATGTCATTAAGCCTGTGTATAAAACAAAAGAATCTGAAGAGATCTAAAAGAATATCCCAGTTCTCCAAGTTGTATTAGAATCAGGAGGAACATAAAGACTACTTATTTAGCAAGAATATAGTAAAGGTAGAAGTTATTTAAAAACAAAAGTAGTTGGATTTGGCTTACAGGTTGCTTTTATTTAGTGTCTGAAATGTTTTTGGGTAATTTATTTCAAAATGAGGAATATTATTTATCTTAAAAGTATAAGATTAAAAAACCAAATAACTCACAATAAATGTTCTTAATTTCCTGATTTTCAGAAAGAAAACAAACTAAACTTTTGATACCTTCCATTATATATGTCTCTGTTAGTATTCTATTTGACCTTTCAATTAAGCCCAACCATGTTGTCTCTTCAAGGAGCTTTGAACATGGATTTGGAAAGTCTTAGCTGTTTTCCCAAATGACAGAGTAGATTGCTTCAAAATCAATTACGTTACCATTAGAAATTGGATTTTTTTGAGTCCTATATTAACAAGACAAGAAAGGCTAGTACTGTGACAAGAGTTCTAAAGCCCATTTTCCTTCATTTTATACACACTTTGTGTGAATTTCCTATTTCACGTACAAGCCAGAATGACTCATGACATCCTAAAGTCAAGGAAAGGTAACGCTTTTGTCAACCTTATATTCTTCTGGAAACATGTTTTCACAGCATGGGTTAGAATTTAATTAGGGAGTATGGCTATCATTTCTCCTCTAATTTTCTGTTGCACATATCATCACTTCTTGTAATATTCTTGTTTGCGTTGTTAAGACTACATTTTCTAGGCCTGTGAATTTCCCTGAATGAGGCTTGATAGATGGGAAAACAAAAAGAAAAGGAGTCATATCAAGACCTGAATTAATCCCTCAATATAATCTATTTTGAAAGTTCATGAGGTAGGAGGTTGCCTGATCTTACCTTCCTCTTTAATCAGGTAAAGAGACACTTTGAGAGGACCTTTGAGCCTCTGGGACCTGATGTGCCTTCTGTGTGACCTACAGTGCTGGAGTTCAACTACCTATGCCCTTTGTCTGTGCATTTTGGTGCAGCCCAGCTGTGTAACCTCGGCTTGGCTTTAATGAGAAAAAATGTTTAGCTATAATGGAACATGCAAACTAAAACCTTGCAAGAAAAAGGATGCAAAAAGACAGGCAGGAGTAAAACTGTTTAGACTCATGGCATTTCAGGATTTAGAAGAAAAATGCTGACATAAAGGGGTGTGAAAACCCAAGAAAAAAAGCAGAGTGAGAAGGTAGCAAATCAGTAGAAACAAGGTTGACACCAGACCTTTTCCAGAAGCACAGGAGGAAAGTGTTCTCCACTTGAATGATAACTGTCTGGACAGTAAAAACTTCCAGGGAGTCTCTACAGATCCTGCAAGTCTGATAATCTGAATAGCATAATAGTCCGATACTCATGTCTGCTACATATAGCTCCGGTATATAATCTTTTATATATTACTTTTGCAGAGTTTTCTTCACATGCTAAAAGATGTGTTAAAAGTAGAGATGGGGATCTACAGTTCCCAGTCTTTCTTCAGTTACTAGACAGAGAATTTAGAAAGTTAGTTGGTGTTGAAACTTAGATAAACCCCTTTACAGGGAGTTGTCTAGTATTTTGACTTAGTCTATTACTTCTCAAATTTGCAGTGATAATTGCAAAAATTCATAGAACACAACTGAGGAAAACAGCTGTCCTTGATATTTCTGTACTACATTATAAAATGGAATACAGAAATCTAAAATAATAAAAATAAAAATTATATTAAAAGAATTGCATACTATTCACCCTTGAACAAACTGACATACCAACTCTAATTTAGTTTCGAGAGAAAAATAAATTCTAAAATGAGCCAGTTTCTCAGCTTTTGTTTTAATATTTTACAGCAGGTTTTCATTGTAAGGATAATTGTTCCTTAACTTTAAGATAAATTTAAACATTCCATGTAATGTGCTATTACAGATGAAGAATAACCCAGCCCCCTAGTAAAACACAAAGCTGATCCAACTTTTAAAAATATGATCCAAATATCTTCTTGATATATTCTGAACATGATTTTCCTGAAATTTTATGCATTTTCCTGCAGGAAATTGTACAAGATATCATGATTCTGAAATCACATCTTTCAAAAATCTCAGGGCCTATGGAGCCAGATTTCAAACAGTAAATTTTGAGTTGTTTCTGGAAAGAAAAAAAGAAGTCCGAAATGCTTCTGGAAAGAGCCACTGATTGTTATATGTAAAGAAGTAAAAAGCCTATTAAAAATTAATAGTGGAGCTCCACTTCTCAAAATAAACACTTTATTTCCTACCCAGTATAAAAAATAATCATGTCTGTTGCTATTAACTGAAGCATCGAAGATTATTTAGTATTTTATCAGTGTAAAAGGATCAAGGTAATCAAAGTTAAAATTACTTTTCTTGTGAAGTAGATCACTCTTTATTTTTTCTTTTCTTTTGAAAAAAATCTTCTTATTTGCCTGAGCCATGAGCTTGGGCTATCTCACTTTTTACCTTAAGTGGATATGCCAGAAGACACCAAAGACATGTTATCTTCAAGGAAAGGCTTTACTAGAACTCAAAATAATAAATCAGAGCAGATAAGGGTTTCTTTGAAATGGGATCTATACATGCCGATCTATCAGCACAGCACAAAGCCCTGCCTGATGTGCTCACAAGCAAAACTTGTGTATCAGATAAGTGCAGATTAACCTCAGGGGAGGCATCCTCCAGGCAAAGCAGGCTTGATGTTGTCATCAGAGCCTTGTTTAGCCAATCGTTCTGTATTAATTTTTGGAAAGACCTCAGGAAAATCAGGGTTTGATCACCTTTTATTTACACTGTGAGACTGACATAAAGCACAGAGGTAACAAAAAACGCGAGCTCGTGAGAGGCATGTACACCACGGGAACACAGTACCTGCACAATGGCTCTCAGAGATATTTCACTGCTTATTCTTCAAATCAGAGACAGACCTACTGTTCATGCTTTCCGTCACATTTTCTTCAATCTTCCTCATGTTATACATGCACCAGAACACATGCAAGCAAACACACTCACACCTAATACAAGATAATTTGTCAGGAACCTGAACACCAGGGCTGCCAGAGAAAGTTGGTGCTTTACGTTTAAAATGCTGGTGCTAGCACACTAATTTCAGCCCTTCCAGATTGCCATCTTGCTTTGTGGCATTCACCAGGTTCACCCACCAGGCCTATGGACATCAACTATCATTGCTGTGCTTATAAAGTGTGTGTGAGGAGCCAATTCCTAATACCACATCTCCTGTACACCTTGGCACATAAAGTAAATACGTCACAGGGCACCAGTGAGGCCTTCAGAACAAGGGTGTATAAACAAGTGCTACTCTGTGTTAATGACTTTGGTGATGACAGAAAGTCACAGAGCAGCAAAGGCAGGGCACTGGGTGTGTTTTACTTGGAATGGGACACCACTTGACACAACATTCCCAAAACTTCTGGCTTAGCCCCGGCACAGAGGCAAATACACAGGCCAGATGAGAGTCTAACCTTTTCAAAGCCACAATTACCTTCACAATTACCTTGTATTATTGTGATCAGGCAAAATAAAATTTTTACTGTTCACCCAGCCTCTAAATATTGCGGTTGCCTGTTTTTTCTATCAATAACACCTCACCTAAGACATGACTTGTTCAGAAAGAAAAATTCCTAAAATGTTCCGAAAGTCACTAATCTTTCACAAGTCTTGAACTACTCTTTTCTCCTCTTGGAGTTTCAGAATCTCTGTAACACCTTTGAAGGTTTCAAATTATAAAATTGCTCATCACATCAAAGAATGGGTAATATATCACTACTTTCACCAAGTGACACTCACAAAAATGATGGTTTAGTTTCAAACTCTGAATATCAAATACTTCATGATCAATACATTTTCCAGGGAAACTTGAGAAAGCAAGCTGAATAATGAGGAAATTCAGAGCATGCTTGAAGTCTTCTCATGAGAAGCAAAATAATTATTTCACTTAGTAGTGTGTCAGGGTGAAGAGACACTGCAGATTTTCTTAGGTAGAAGAGGAGCTTTTATCTGTAGGCAGATTAAAAAGTAAGAGAACCAAGAGGCTATTAAATCAGAGTAGTTCAGTTGGAGAGGAAGAGAACTATCTAAAATAATCAGTAGTTTTGAAGTTGATGTGGTTGCTTAGTTTTAAGCAACAGTGATAATTTTTTCTCTGTTTTAAAATCAGAAGCAGAGTCAACCTACACCCTTTTTTTCTCTATTTTAAAATCAGAAGCAGAGTCAACCTACACCCTCATCATTTGCAATACTTTCCAAACATGTATGAAAACAAATGTTTAGCTCCATCAGATTCTTTCTCATTGACATTACATGATGACATTGTTAATTTTTGAAATGCCTGAAATTACAGCAATTAATTATATCACGAGACCGGAATGATCTTGCCATCACTGCTAACTTTGAAGGCTAATATTAAAAATGTGTGAGTTTCAAGAAGATGGCATTTTTAATTCTCACTTCAGCCACCTACTGTGTCTCTTCAAGGATTATAAAGTTCATTTAACAATGCTTCAGACTGCTTTTTCCACACTTAGTAGAATAATTGACATACATGTTTGAAAAGTGATTGGGGGATTATAGGGGATTCGTATAAACATGTATCACCTTTCTTCTTCAATGATTTTATTTACGGAAAAAAACAAACTTTCACAGAATTAAGGAAAACTTTAAGTAATTTCACAGGTTATTTGTCAGCATCTGATTTAAAAAAAGCAAAACCAAAATGAAAAAATAAATTAAAAAAGTCTCACACAGCTCCTCGTGTCCTTGAACGGGAAGACAAAACTGAATATTAGTTTTGACTCCTGCCTAACCAGAGTCATTCTCTTCCCTATACACAACCAGTAAAATTAAATGTTGTCATGCTTGAGGCATGAGAGTTAAGCCCCTTCTATTGTCAGGATTTATCACAAGCGAATTTCTAAAGTCAAAATTAAAGGTTGATTATTAGGCAGAGAGGACAATGATGTTATGAGGTCACAACCAATGGGCTCTTTTCTGAATTTTGTAGGTTTAGCCTCCAACATGGGAAGTCAGAGTTGGTTATCTGACTGTTTTTTTTAATTTTCATTTCATTATGCATTATTTGTAGGTTATAGACAAAGATATTGACACCATTGAACTGTATGTTCTATAAATTTAATCCATACCTCTCATAGTTTCCAGCAAGAGTTCATAAAAGGGAGAATATACTTGCCTAAAGGAGCTACTTATTTTTTATCTTTGAAGTTAAGAGGATATTGTCAGTTCTAATGCTAGTGAGAAGATACAGCGGTTTTTAAACTATCATTAAATAGATGGGACTGCAAAATGCTGAGATTCAATGTCCTGAGCTAATAACTTTCCTGGTCCTACTAAGTCCTTATTTTTGAGACCATTTATCCTTAAAGGGGTTTCTAAAGAGTTATCCTTCCCTTATTCAGCTAAAAATTAAATTATTCTTATAACTTGTCACTTCTCATCAGCAAAAACTATGATTGAATAATAGAGTTTACTACAGACAGTTGTTCCGCTTTTAGTTTTAGTTTATTTTTCATTTATTTATAATTGACACCTTGAATCAGTGATAGGCGGTGGCACTCCATCATTTTTAATTTTTATTTTTTTTTTATTCTGCAGCTACTTGCCTCTTTAATAATAAAAATCAATACTCTGAATTATATTAAACTGTTAAGAACTGATGAGCATTTTAAAATGTTGCTCTTAATTCATGTTTCCTCAGATTAGAAAGGCATTTTTCTAGCATCAGAATCCTTTTATCAAAGCATATCATCTGACAGCAAGGAAAAGAAAAACCTGCCACCTTTAGAGACACACACACACACACATTTCTTAATGAAATCCAGTTTTATTACAGTGCTAATTCTGTTTTGCTTTTATAGGTATGACGCAGAATTTCTAGAGTCTAGATGCACTGGTAGAATGGAAGTGTGATACAGTAGTTTTGCTACACAGGTACCTCGGTCCATACCAGTAATATTGTGTCTCCATTCATCACTTCTTTTTATATACTTCTAAATTAATATATGTCTTCTCAAAATGTGTATGATTAGCTGACTCCTCTGTAGTGAGAGTGACACACAATCAATACTATCAGTAATTATGTCAGGAAGATTACAAAAAAAAAATTCAAATAGATTCCATTTTTTTTTACCCAATGTGTATTTTTATTTTATATTTCTTTTTGAACATTATTTCAAAAGTGTGTTGGTAAAAACTTTAAATTTTCTGTACTGATTTGATTCACCATTATCGATCTTTAACTGTCCTCACAGAAAACTGAAGAATTTGTAACCTTCTGATCTACCTGCCGTTGTTACCTGAACTGAACAGCACTGAACAGCAGCTATCAAATGTCAATTACTCATACAAACCAAGGCCTACTCTTGATATTCCACAAACTATGGAGATAGACATATACTTGCTGACTACCTTCAAAGCCCTCACAAAACAACATGCATCAGCACACCATGGTGCTGTTTTAGCATGTCACCTGACAAAGCAGGGACATAGAGTGACATCCCCTTCCTGACTGTTTTAACATACGTGAGCTTGCTGTGATTATTACAGTGTTTCTAAAATGTTATTTGAAAATTAGGCTGAAATGATTACTTGCTTGTTCACTTGTTGCTAGTGGACTGGGAAGAAGACTTTCAGTTCACGAAATAACAAGGTCTTGTGCACCCTCACCGTACAGCCTTTCCGCTCCACTCCAGGAGTTTGAATGGCAACTGCCAGCTCTGATATGGTCCAGCTCTGATCCTTAGCTCATGCCCACGATGCCACAATGCCCCAGACAGACATTACAGCTGCATCCCGCAGGACTTTACTAAGATCTCCTTTGGATAATATGTGTTTTCTCTTTGGCGTTGAAACACTATTTCCTACAGAGATTTCCTCCATTCAAAAAAATCCCAAAAAATTAGAGGTCCCTATGTCACTGTCTAGTATTCATTTTGTTTTATTTTACTTTTTGTGATCTGCAACTGCTCTTCATCTTTTTTTCCCTCTCTTTATTTACAGTTTGCTCTTTGATGTGTTTCACATGCATCACTCACAACTTTGCAGCAGTTTAAGTGATAGAGGCAGTAAAAAAGGAAAAAAACCCTAAAAGTTTATTTGCCAAGATAGGACTATATATGTATTCGTACTGATAAATGTCCATGCTACTAAAATAAAACAATCCTCATTAATTTCAGACCTAGAAAAAAAAAAAAAACAAAAAAAAAAACAAAAAAAAAAAATAAAAAGAAAAAGAAAAAAAAAAAATAAAAGTCCCTAGATTAAAAGTTGATTCAAAAGTCAGGTACAAAGCACCTGAAGGGAATGGATTAGAAAAAAAATAAAATAAAAAAAACCAACCAAACAAAAAAGCACAAGCTAATTCTGAATAAACAAAATAACACAAAACATCTTTCTTCTGTAATATCAGTTTCTGAATTTATTTTTTCAGGAAGAAAAGATCTGCATATGGTTTTATCTGGAAGTGGAGGGAGGATATTGGTTGAGTGTGCCGCTTAGATTTTTTTTTTATTATTTGTGTATATGCCTAATAGACTTTATGACTAACAGAAGAGCTTTGAGACCCAGTAAATGTCTACTCAATCCTGTAGGTACTGAACAGCACAAATGCAGTCTATAAGCTTCTCTTTTTTCCAGCTACATATTCCTCTGTTGCATAGGCAGGACAAGCCCAGCAGCAACAGTCTTCAAAATACAGTGAGAGGTTGGTTCATTTCCAGCAGCTGTTCGGAACAGAGTAGCTCTAAGTGAGCCATTTCAGCAACTAGAAATTGCAGCCATCTACTGGTAAATGCCAAAATGTCAGTCAGCCAGAGACTTTAGGGCTTGGCATCTATTTATATTATCTCCCCAGACACATCCAAACTTATACAAGTAGTTGAAGAATGTGAGAGCTACAATGTGACGGCTGGCCCTTTTGAAACTCTGTTATTGATGCTATCCATTACTGTATTTGAAGCTCTCCACTACTGTATTTTTTACTTTTTTTTTTTTTAATCTACATTCTGACACAATTTTAACATTTAAGACATTTAACACGGTTTATAAAAATAAATGGGAATTTTATAATATACCCTTCTATGTTTTCCCTGCTTTTTTTCTTTGTTTTTTGTTCTCTAGTATTAAGCTCAAGTAAGAGTATTAACTGATAAATCTTGCCCTGTGGTTGTAGAAAAACAAATGTAACTTGCTGTTTGAAAGAGCAGCTTAGTGGTGGTGGTCTGCTTTCTTGAAACTGTACAGAGCATTCATTATAAAGCACTATTGGAGGTACTATGTCCAAATTACTGACTTCTACTGTAAAATTAAAATTTTTATTTATTTACTTTCTATTAGACTTAGGAGAATCTCAAGACCTGAAGGTGGAAGAGTCCTTATTGTTATGGTCTCTGGTGCAATTCCTGTCTGGTTGCTGAGTCACATTGCTTATTAACCACTCTAGGAATGCAGAAAGATTCTCTCTGCTGCTTTGGGAATAACATGTTTTTGTGTTTTAACAAGGAGTAGACTGCTTTGGAGGGGGTCCTAGACAAGGGAAGTCTCAAGGGGAGCATGAGAGACAGAGAAAATATTTGGACCAGGTACAGGATATGAAGGAGTTTTCCTTCCTTAAATCTTTTAATTGAATGACTGTTTTATCTCAAGATTAGTCATGGCTGTCTGGGTTATTTCACTTATTTGCAGGCAAGATCCGTACCTTCTCTTCCTTTCCACCAGTCCCTGGATGGCAATTTCTTCTGAAGTTATATGTACGTGCAGTTTAGATTTTAATGCCCCAGAACGTCTGGTGCCTTGAATGATATCTTAGTGTTCCATACTGATTTTTATTCTTGTCTTTATATCCTTTGATAAGAGTAACAAATACCTGTTCTAGCAGGTAAGGGAAGGTGATGAAAAAAAAATAAGCTTTTCAGTGACAGTTGTATTGGCTCAGTGATAAATAAGTAAGTGTTACTGTGCCTTGCCAGTAAATGCTGACTGAAGTCACAGGGTACAGTAACAGCTTAGTACATTTGACACTGGTGGAAAGTTCTGTGTAGTTTAACTAACAAGCTAACTCTGTCAAATGAGTGGTGGTAAGTGAGGTTCAAGGCATGGACATGTGCCAATTTGAAGTTTTCTTTTCAACAAGGTGTACAGCAAGTTTTTGTGTCCAACAAATCAGGGGAGTTCAATGTCTGTAACCCTGGCATGACATCAAGTAAGAGAAGGACATTGTGACATAATTAAGGTGCCTGCTGTGGCTAAACTGCCCTGCTAATTCTGTCTGTGTTAAGAACAGGGTGGGTCTACTCCACTGGACAGCATATCAGTCACCTACATTTGTAATCAAACTTCCAAGTGGAAAAATATAGCTTGGTTTTATATTTGCCCTCTTGGACACATGGTCAGTATCTGCTTATAAATGAAGAAAGAAAATGTACTTTTCCAGCTTAAAAAGTAATTCCATTATCTCGTAAATTGCAATATTTCTTTGAAGAATGATGATTTCCCAGATTTATTATTTTAAAGGAAAGGGTTCAAGATGAAATAAAAAAATTATAAAAAAAAAATTAAAAAAGGCTCATATTTTCCCATCTTAAATGGTTACACTTAAACACTCTAGTGCTATGCATGTAGTTATACATTTTTCTTGGAAATTCTCCTTTGCATTTGTAAATATGAAGTTCTGACTCTTGTCCTATTCAGAACTATCCTATTGATGACATTTGTCTGTTGAAAAATCCAGTTAATTGTCTACAATGATATGGAACACTGTAACCATTCCTCTATTGTCCAAAGAAATAATTTTATATGTCATATACCACTTCAATTTAGTGAATGCAGCAGAACCCTGGGATCTCATAGGAGTGCCTAATGGAAGCAAAATCAAATGTAATGAAATATTCAAAATGTGTGCTGGTTTATTTATACAAGTGCACTGATCAAGTAGACCAGTTAGTTCCAAAACAGTATACAATCAATATTTCAGTCCAGAAACTTCATCAACTTCTAGATGAATTTCTGAGAAAAGAGATGGGTTTCCAGTACAGACTTAGTTTAGAAATCTGCCTATGATACAAAATGAAGTGCAGTGCAGGCATGAGAGAAGATGTCTAGAACCTAGATAGTGTCCTATGCTTAGCTGTTCCTTGAACTCTCTAGTGATGAACACGGGCACTGCTTTTAAAAATTTTTGTGGGCTTGCTTCCTGAAGTGTCTAGGGAATTTCTGAATACTTATTTGAGAAAAATATCATAGCAACCAAGCTTTCAGCCAAATTTCAAATTTATTGTAAATAAGTGAAAAAAAAAAGATCATGTCAACAGATAGCCTGATACAAAGCAAATCTGACCTGGTTATGATTCCTCAGCTGCATTTCTCTCATCATTTGCTGCATAATTGTAGGTTTGTAGAGACTTTTAGATGACTGCATGTTTTCCTTATTTGATTCCCTCACAAGATATCAATTCTCCTCGTTCTATATCTCATTAATTGATTTTCCATGAACAATCATCATTTCTGCATAAAGCATTTCCTTTTAATAGCAATCATACCAACATGAAAGTGCTGTCTTGCAACCTCAAAATTCAGTTTTCCAGCAGAGATACTGGGCTGTCAAACTGAGAAGGCTTTTGCCGCTGTTTGGCCAGAGGCAATAACAAAATGGAAGAGGAAATCATGAGGACCTTGTGTCATGCATTGGACTTCAGTTGCCTTAATTTCACACTTCCTTCTGCCATGAAGACAGAGTAGTCCATTTAGAGATGGCTCAGGGCTATCACAGCAAGGCATTGCATTGCACAGCATAGATTGTATACTACTAATCATGCCTGACTGACTCTTCTACGCTGCATCATCTCTCTTGCAGAACACCAAATCTGTGTGATTTTTTGACATAGAACAAATTTACATACCTTTTTCAAATATTTTTGTATCTAAGTGTCCATTTCATCTCCCCAAAGTTATTTATACTGTGATAATGGTTGAAAAAATCCTACTTAAAGTCAAATAAAAGATCCAAAAGTGTTACATGTTAAAGCAGGAAAAACGGAGTATTCCACAAAACTATTACACAGAAATACATTAAACAGAAAATTGAAGGAAGTGAGAAGATATTCTGTGCACATGACCCATGATCCAAAACCTGTGCAGTGAATAGGAGGACTTGCCATGACTGGTACTGAATTAAGCCAACACATGATGCACTTGGTGACAACTGGAAGTGTTGCTAGGGACAATGTAAACATACACAGTTAACATCAGAGAACATTTCAATGGGAAATTCTCAGTGAACCAAATAAATTTTCTGATTGTTTAGAACATTAAAATGCTGACTATCTTAGTTCAAAGATTAACAGGTTGTCAGTATAAACATGTATTCTTTGCATAGATATTTACCTTCAACTAGAATATTTTAAATTTATGAACATATTGAAAACTTGTGTATCAATACCAATGCTATTCTCAGTTGTGAAAACTCTCAGGAAGGGCTTCCATTTGCTTTTCATGTCTGGATTTCTCTCCTTTTATTTAATTTAACTTTTCTCAGACATTATTCTTTAGGCTGCTATCTGCTTCATTTTGTGGCCTCTATACACAGTGTTATTCCAGCACTCTACCTAATCCAGGATCTGTCTATGCAATGTTGAACAATCAATCTCCCTTTAAATAACTTGTCGGTCCTCTGGTGGTGTTTACTGTACTTTTTGAATTGAGAAATCAAGTAGAAAGTCTCTGTTTAAATGAATGTGTGAGTATACATACTGTAAGACCAGTAAGTCCCACACAATTAAGAAAATGCTTGTCCATTTCTTAAGCAGCATTTTATACAATTAACACAGTTTTTAAAAACCCAACAAAAATGAACAAAAAAACCCACCAAAACCAAAGAACAACAATGAAACAAAGCATAAACCCCATTCAATTTTCTTTGTTTTGCTTTACTTGATTTTACTTTCAGTGGTATAATAGCAGCTGAGTCATATTTTTTGTTCTGCAGGCAAATGAAGTATATTTGTCAATGCCCTTTGAAAAGTCTTCAGCAAATAAATGTAACTTAACATGAACTTCAAAATAGTACAGGTTTAACCCAAACTTTTCAAATAATGCAGAAATTTTCTAGACACATCCTGTTGGACACATAC
>VRYO01002772.1:55353054-55405280 GCA_009812075.1 Sialia sialis | reverse complement strand
TTTTCCAAATGGATGCTAGACCTTCTTAGTATCTGCTAAATATTCTTAGGTAATACTTGTCTTTATATTTATCCTCTACTTTTTCCCTAGATCAGTTAGGCTCCAGAAAGTACCTCCTTCATAAAAATTTCAGTAGTCCAGTAAATCCTTGTTCCTGAAAATTAAGAAGGAGAAAATTTATCACTAGTTGTTTTCTTCTGAATTCCTTATATTCATTCTGATAATAGCAAGCATTTCCTTTATTTAACTTTTGCTGAAGCAGAGAATACTGGACTATTAAGATGGAAGAGCTCCAGGGTTGACAGAGTGTTCCTGGCAGGTGGTAATAGCCTGTTGTCAAATGGAAGATATTTCACTACTATTCAGCCCCAGTCCAAATTGGTGATCTAAAATTAGGCATGAAAGTCAAAGAAAAACACAATGTGCATGTAGATAAGATGCATACCTGTCATGACAGATAAATGTGATTCTTTTACATTTAAAGACTATATTTAATTGCCCATAGCACCCTTGAGACCATGTTACCATATGAGACCAGTCTCAACTCATAAGCAAAACTCAAAATTAAAAAAAAACAAACACCAAAAGATTCCAAAACAAACAAAACCCAACCAAACTCAAAAGAGCAAGAAAATAAAACCCTGTACAAAACCATACAAAAAAACCCCAAACTCAAAACAACCACATCCTCAAAAATGACACAAAAAATTGGAGGAGCCTCATTTTCCCCTCCCTCTGTTTTCCTTGATATGAAGTCAAGATCTCACAGGCCATTCCTTATAGGTAGATTTTAATTGGGTTAAATTCCACCCACTAAGATGTTTCAAAAGTCCTAGTTTTAGTGAAAAAATAAAAACACAATGCTGAAAACTGGGTGGAAGCACTCTTTTAGGAGCCAGCATTATTTCAAACCCTGGATGTGTACTAGCATGGCAACATCTCTGAGGCTGATGACAGAACTCTAGCCTGGATTTGGGGAATTAATTCAATTCCTCTGGCCCAGATGTAGAAGGAGAAAGTTTGTGAAACCAAACTGGATGAAACAATCTTTCCTGTAAACTGAGTTTAAAAAAACCGATTTGCTATCTGTCTCTTTTTCTGTGAACCAGCTAATTTAGTGTCTGACATGCATCTGGTTGTGGCACAAGCAAATGTGTCAAGTAGAGTGAAGGTGTTGCCAGGTAGAGCTGGAGGAGAATGTGACTGTAGAAAGCATAACTTAGGATGGTTTATATAGGAATTTATTTTTAGTGCTCTTGTATATAAAATGGGAGAGTGTCTGCTTATCAAGATTGCTGTAAGAATCAGTTCAACGTGTGATTCCCTTTGAGACCTCAAGATGGAAAGCAACATATCTGGAAAGCATTCATTCCAATTTTATTTTATTGAAGTTGTTATTTTCTCTTTATAACAAAACCCTGAGATTCTCAAATCCCATCTATTGCAATCTGATTTAGGAAAAATAACAGACAACAAATCAGTACTCAACAAAGGAGAACAGATCCTATTCTGAAGGAAACTGCATTGAAATTATCATTGGACTTTATATTTTGATTGTAGGAGCTTTGTTAGGTCCAGCATGCGGAGCAGTTTGAATTTCCCTGTGGCTCAGTGGTGCCTTTTAGAAGGTTTTTTTTCCTAGGCTCTATCTTCAGTGAAAACCTCTGGGTAAACTGCAGTTAGCATGGGCCCTAAATACTACAAGCCCACAGGGGTAAATAACTCACAACCAAAGTAAAAAGGTACTTAGAGAAAGAATAACAGGCACTGGGTAAAGAATGCCAATAATATCTGACTGAACTTTTTATTTTTTTTATTATTTTTTATTATATTATTTATTGTATTTTCTTTTTTATTTTCATTCTGTGATGTAGAAAAAGATTGAGGGAGAGGATGCAAGCTTTGGTCATTTAAAATGTTATGTTAAATAAATAAATAAGTTTTATGAGCCTAAAATATTCCTGAGAGTCCATATTGTCTATTGTAGCCTGCATTTTTCAGTATCCAGTGGTGTTAATGCTTCCTTTATTTTATGTACAGCTTCAGGTATTTTTGAGCAGTGGAAACCTTTTCAAATTATCTTTCAACAGGTAATGTAAACTAAGAAGCATTAATTCTTAGTCACATTAAAAATATGAAAGTTCTATATGTTACTAGGTGTCCCATAATGATTTCTTTCAGGAATGCTGAGGATGGAGTACTGCTCATCACCAAGTTAAGCACTCATAGTGTAAAGATTTAAATTGAATAGCTCATAAATTTGGAAAAGTATCACTGGTATGAAGTCTACATTTCACTCCACATTCAAAGATTCAGGGAAACTTAAATTGTTAAAAAGTCTTACTATTTGTACTTGTAAATTTACAATCTGCAGGAGTTCTTCTCAAGGAATTGGTCTTTCCCTGAACAGTGTTAAGTTACTTTCAAAGATTTAAATCTTCCTTTGAATCAGAGTATTTGATCTTTGACACTTGAAGAAGTTTTGCCTTATTATATTCAAGATGATGAACATGAGACACATGATACTTAACTGTCGTATTTTCTATTTCCAGGTAACAAGGTCTGAAGAGGATTTGCCTATGAAGCTTATGTTTTTCTCAGAATAATTATTTTCACTCTATAGAAATTACATATACTCTTGTAGAAAAAAGTTCAAGATTAAAATTTACACAGTATAAAATTCACATAGCACAGATGAATATTTCAATTTATATGAATAATTGCCGGATAATTTTCATAACATTACTCCTAAATACTCTCCTATGAGCATCCATAGAGATTGTTTAAAAAACCCCACAGCTTCTCTCTGGAAATAAAATAGTAATAGGATACAACAAATCATGCAACAATACTTTCTTCTTAGAGTTATACTGAAAATGAAGCTTAGTCATTGCTCTCTATTAAGGTATGTGGAATAAATAAGCAAGATTTTATAATGGAGACAATTTAGTGAAGAAATGCTGTGTGGAAAGCAGTGTCTAAAAAGGATGACAGCAAAAACTGTTTTCCAGCCCTATACAACTAACTGAAATGGACTGAACTGCAATGTGAGATAAAAGTTGCTTTGTAATGTTTATATATACCTACTTATAACCTTTATTAGTAGGAAATTTCTGGTATAACTCTTCCTTATAGAAGATTGTATTTGTTATGACAACACTGGAAATTAATATTGAAAGCATGACTGTTACAGTAATACTACTGGTAATATGTAAAGGCCAAATCAGATAAATAAAGATTGTCATGAAAAAATATATTTAAAAACTCATGTGGGAAAAAAAAAGCACAATTGTATACAATAAAGTATTTGCTGGTTATTTGTCCTTTTTTTGAATCACCTATGCATGAACTTAATGGAACAGTTTGATTTTAATTTAAAATATTAGAGTTTAGAATTCATTAATCATATTTGAAAATCACCTGGAGTCAGGGTCTATTAAGGCAAAAGCTACTGTGATGTTTTGTCTATCACAGGATGAGCGATAACATCAGAATTCTTATTGGACTTTATTAAAGGAGAACACAACACCCAACACACACGGGTGTGTTTTTTTAATTTTTTTTTTTAATATCTCTAAATAGATAATATCTGATGATCATAAAAGAAAAAGAGAGAGCTATAATCTAAATGACTCTATTATACAATCTAAATATTGTTTCCATATTTTTTTACTGGTGGTCAATTTACACTAGATTGGGGTGGTGCTTGAAAATAGCATTCCAATACTCCACAGTGTAGCAATCAGTGCAATTCACTTATCTAGAAGCTTTATGTTACCTAAAGCCACAGTGAAAGTAGAGAAATATGTGAAACTAACCCAGATATCCCGCAAAAGTAATTTCAGCCTCGGACTGCTGCACATGTAATGGGGACTATTACAGCTCTGCTTGATCTTGACTCAACTTGATATACTCTAGCCATGAGAAAGAAGAGATTTAACTGGCAAAGAAAGAAGAATAAAAAGAAACAATGAATTAAAGAAGCTATTTTTAATACATATGATTAAAAACATAGCGCCATTGAAACTTTACAAGTGAAAATGCTTTATCTAATTACTTTGAGTGTGTGAGATGAAGAATGGTGGGGAAATTACAAGAACATTTTGCATTCAGGTAAAATTGCTGATGTTTATGTGCTTAATGGTACTTTAAATTTTCTCCGTCAATTTTTGTTACTAAAAGTGTAACCAATTGTGTCTATATGGAAATGAACTAGAACTTGAGCTTTTAAGGTCCCTCATGCACGTTTTTATGTTTCAGCATTAGACTATGGAGAATTAACATGGTGATAGCAGAGATTTGGAAAGCAGAAAGTGTATGCTTTGGAACCAAACAGAATAAGCTTTGTAGAATGATGAGCGAAAAAATAGAGGAAATCAGGAGGCATGAGAACTGGCTTGTGAATGCAGAAAGCCTACTACTCTGCTGGCTGTCTTCAGAGACTGTAGGGTGCTTTAAGAGTTCCATAAGAGACAGATCACTAAAACCAAATCTATTTGCATTCAAATTACCTCTGGAGTCTGGTTTGTTGTAAGAAATCAGAGTTTTACAATCTAAAGCTGTACATTTTACAAAAAAACAAAATTATATGCTTGCTTCTTGTGCCTTTTGGCAGGTGATATTGAAGAGCTAAGGAAAAGTACAGTACATTTATTAAAATGCTGGGATTTTTTTTTACTATTTCCTCCTCCACTGGAAAAACATTTAGTAATTCTGGCATAGAGTATAATTGCTTCTGCATTAAACTGTCACAGTCTTGCTTTTCGGGTATGCCAAAGATGTAAAGACAAGATGCATTTGCTGAAAATATTCATAAATTATGCCAAAATTTTCTCCAAAATGTTCATTTCTGCAGGCTTCCACTGTGGAAAATCACTTTTTAAAAACAGATATCTTCTTTTGAAGGTTGTTTCCGAACAAATATGTCATAAAGTAGACTTACTACTCCAAGTGAATAGGTAATACAGACCTATGATTCCATCAGTAAATACAGAACACAATGGAGATGTCATATTTCTTGTTGATTTAAATCTTTTAGCTTTAGCAGAATCACAGATTTGCCTGTGTTGGAAGAGACCAAAAAGATCACTTAGTACAAAACCCCCGTGGACAGGGGACCCCTTTGGCTAGACCAGACTGTCCAGAGCCACATCCAACCTCACCTTGGTAACTTCCATTGATGCAGCAATCACAGCCTCTCTGAGAAACCTGTTCCAGTGCCTAATTAACCTCAAACTAAAGAATTTCTTCCTGATAACTAATCAAAAAATAACCTCTCTCAGTCTGAATCCGTTTCCCCTCGTCCCGTCATTACATTGTCTTGTAAGTAGTCTATTTCCATCTTTCTTGCAGGCTCTTTTCAGTTACTGGAAGGTTGCAATTAGGTCTACCCAAAGCCTTCTCTTCTCCAGACTGAACAAACCAATTCTCTCTGTCTTTCCTCGCAGGAGAGGTGCTCCATCCCTGTAATTATCTTGGTGACCTCCTCTGGGCCTGCTTCAACAGGTCAATGTCCTTCCTGTGCACAGGATCCCAGAACTGGATGCACCTGGGAAACTGAACTATGTAATTATACTGTTCTGACCTTTGACAGTGTGGCAAGGGCATTTCTGTGCCCTTGTCTCTTAAGCCCTTTATTTATGAACATTAGGACTTTATGGGCCATATGAATATGCTTGCACGCAGGTTTCAGTGTATGCTGGATTCTTATTCAACTACAGGCTGCAATTATATCTGTGAGATAACAAGCAAACAAGAGACAAAGTCCAATTGGTTTTGTGTCCTTGTTTCTTTCCTCAAATCCTTCAGGAAATACTCTACAGGACAGATCCACCCCGGCGTACCTGGAAACCGGTACATGGATGTTGATCACTTGCAAAGCTTCGAGTGGACTATTTTCCAGGAAGTACTCAACAATTCCAGGGTTGTGAGGTCAGTTATGCCCACAGGCATTCACTCTTAAAATATGTAAAAATTTAAGCATTGTGAGATGATTCTGACTCTGGGAAGAAACATATTGTAGCTGAAGAATGCCCCCTTACATATAATTTTTACTTTAGATTTCAGACTGAAAGAGGTGACAGTGGCCCTGTATTTTTTATGTGGGTCTAAACACACCTGTTGAAACAGTTTTTAAATTCTCAGGCAATTCTAAGTGCTAAAGCACAATATGATTTATTGCTGCATTTCCTGTCTTCCTTTAAGGAATCTACCCCAAAATGACAACCTGCAGAAGACCTCTGCTTTCATTTAATAAGAATGGTATTTGAGAACTTCCAGATGGCTCCAGAAAGAAAGAATGGCTTCTTCCCCAGTGCTGGGAAGCAAGACTGTACCTGATCTCAGCTAATCCTGTTGAGACATCCCTGTCTTTCCTCAGATACCATGCTTCCACTATGCATAATGTATGCACATTTAAGAAGTGCGTAGTGTATGACTTTGGAGAAGGTTTTTGCCTTCGGTGGAATATGCTCACTTTCTCTCTTCTTCAGTCTCCCTAGGCTTCTCTTAAGTGTGAGTTGGCTACAGAATTTATGCCTTGTCAACAACCTTTCTAGGTGACATAACATAATTTTTCTACATGTAATAAAAAAAAGGAAGTTTATAAACCTGGCAACAATAAAGCATAAAGCAATGGAGGTTTTTACAGAGCAAGTGCTTTCATTGATATCAGATACCTCCACTGGCACCACATCCAACCTCTTTGAAGGTCATCTGAAATGAATAGTCCCCTGGAACTATTGAATGGATATTTGTTCTGCAAATACTCACAGCAAACAGGTTTCTGCAGGTTATGAACCATGAAAAATATAAACTACTTTCATAGTTTTGTCCATTCAGTGTTTGAGACACCAAGGTAGTGCTATTATGCCTACTACTTGCTATATTTCAGATGACAGATAAGTAACAAGTAGATAAGATCTAAATGATCTCACTGAAATCATCATAGCCATCATTATAATGCCATTTACCTAATGGCTAAAAGATAAATAGCAAACCAGCACTGCTGCTGAATCCATGAGTCCATTTGCTTCAGGATGATTTTAGTTTCTTATGCAGATTGCAGAAGAACTCCTATCATAATTGGTCACAAGTTGCTGCTTTGTCTGGGTGTTCGTGTGACAAGTTCTACCTTCTTCCCATAACCTTGGATCTCTGGACTCCTTTATAATAATTTCGTTAGACAAGGTCATATGTGATGCAGAAATAGGGAGTGTCATTTAAAGTCAAAGGAAATGGTTCAAGAAAATGTTGGACAATGAAAGTAAAGGTTGTTATGTTAGCTGAAACTGTGTCAGAATTAGAGCTTTTCCTACATGACTAACTTATTAAAACAGCTGCAGGTAGATACTGCAATCTTTATACACGTAAGAGACTATTGCTCTTACTCATGTAGCAACATTCAAATTAGAGTGTCATCAACCATTAATATTGTCACAAATGTCTCACTAGCTGGCTGTACAAAATAAAGCAAAACAACTAAGTTAAAAAAAAAGGTCAACTATTTCCATTGTATACATGATGACAAAGGTAATAAAAACGGACTATTTTTGGTTGTTTTTTTTTTTAAATAAGCTAATTTAAAACTTTTGTTTACTTTGCTCCTAATCTAACATAATACTATAAGGATCCATATAAGACTACAAAAAATATTTAACTGCTTAAGGGAATAGTGCTTGAGCATGGGTTTTTCTATAAGTTATTAGTTCAAATTTGTCATAGGTTCATAACAAGTTCTAACTCTTTCCCAGGCGTTGTAAGTCCTTGTATGGCCTGTAGAAAATAAGTCTGGCCTTAAAATAAATTCTACTTCAGTATTTGGGTGTGTGTTTAGTGACTTGGGTGGCACAAGATGGAGGGACTGGGGTATGATTTGTCATGGCCATAAGCCACGTCAAGTATTTATCAGGAATGCGTTTAATGCCAATTGTGAATCCTTGATATAGGACCCTGAATATACTCATGAGCCCAAATTACCCTGCCCAGCCCTGCCTGGGCTCCTTGTCCATGGCTTAGGACCATTATTTCAACTCAGCCTAGGACAGCCAATCAAGGTCTGGACCACACCATAGACAGGTCAGCATCCAGTATCATCCCCTGCTTCTCCCGACTTGTTTGATAATCCTGCATGACCTGTGACCTGACCCTTTCCCTTGCCTTTCCCTTCCCTCTTTTGGGCCCTTGGTGGGGCCTGTTAGTATCAGTGCCATCATCTTGGCACTGCTTCTCCGTTCAGGTTCTGTGAAAAAGTTCACTGTGAGGGTGAGGCTGCTGCCTTGCTTAAATGAGGAACAGCTCATTTCCACCTTCAGCTTTTCACCTTTTGTGGAGAAGCCATGTTCTGACTATTCCCTGACATGAGACACCTGCCTCATATCTATTGGGTGTTAACACCTGATTTTTTTCCCAACTGTCTGACATCTACTTGCCATTGCTAAAAAAGATGTGTATGTGTGTAGAACACTACTGGTTAGAGGGTTGTGTATCCCATTAGCTCTCGGATGCTCTACCTGGAGTTCTGCTATGTGAGAGGAATAGCCTTGAGCACACCAGTGATTTATTATCTTAATGCATACCACACAAGCAAGCATTGAATCCTGGGGATTTTTACCCAAAGACAACCTTAGTAATTTGCTAACACAGGCAGACTTGTGAGGTTGTATCATCAAACCAATACAAAATCAGAACTGTGACCACTATTAGAAAACATAGATAAGACAATGACAAAGAAACATGCAACAATGTGTAATCTGATTAATTGACATAGGAGATGAAAAACTCGGTACTGTAAAATGTGGAGAGCTAGGCTTAAAGAATAGTGCAGAAGGAAATCTTTCCCAATGACTTGCAGCTGTACTGATTACCAAGGAGTGGAAACTTCTGTGTCTGGCCAATCAGTTTGGAGGATATAAAGCAGTGGGTTAGCTGGCTAACTATGTGGTTTTATAGGTGAGCAAGTGTAGAGGTGAGATGTGCTATGATCCACCTTCCTGTTACTTAAATGAGACTGTACTCTGTGACCATGATCGGACACCCCGTGATTTTGCTTTTCCATGACAATGCACTTTGAAGGATGAGAAAATGCATATTTTGTGCAGTTTCAAAACCTATTCCTTCCAGCTGCAGTTTTATACAAATGCTGTTATTAATGTATCTTATATTCTTGCAAACATCAAATTGTTCTCACTTGACTCTTTGCAGCCCCATGCGAATTCTAAGGGGCTTCAGTTATGATGGAAAAGGTTGAGTTCTCAGTAAGTCTTCCACTCTGATATGTATATTCCTACATACACTTGAGTATAGCAGGCATCATAACAGTCACAACACAGCACCAAGCTTAATAAAAAGCCCTTGAGATGAAGCAACAGATTTCTTGTATGAATACTTCAGCAAATATGCACGCAGCCACCTGACTACATGATGTATGAGCTCACTTCATGTAATTCTGAAAGTACATCTGTTTTCACCCACCTGCAGCAGTTTTCTAAGGTGAGGCAGTATCTTTCTTTTTAAAATAAGACCACACACTAGCCAACAGACTATCACTATTATCAACCAAATCACTGTGTATTTGACCTCCCAAAGTCTATCCTTTTAATTTGTCATAAAGAGCAACGAAAGATGTGAAGCTAGAGGAGTGTGAGATGGTCTATTTACACTGCGCTCTTTTTGCAGCACCTTCACCTACTGTTGTATGATTTCCATCACGGTGGTGGAAAGGCTAACATTCAGGACATAAAGGAACTATTTAGTCGCTTACTAAAAGTCTTTAAAATTCTAGGACAAAGCAGTCTAGCAATGCAGAAAAATAATTTGAAAAAACCCAACACCTAGTATAAAAAAAGAGAAAGCACAAAGAAAGACACCTGGTCTGCCTTGTCTATCCTTTAAGTAAGATATAGAAAAATTATTTAAAATCTAATATTGAAGGAATTTGATGTTTTACTGTGACATTTACAGGTATTTTCAACTTTATAGGTTAAATTATGAAAGTAATCCTTGGATAAAGAGAATTTCGATATGAAAGAAAAGGACTCATTCTTTTTAATGCATCAACTTTTTTTAATATTTTTTTTTTTGGTTGTATCTAGACCTTCCTTTCAGGTAATTATATATCCTTTCTCCTTACCCTCTTTGTCTTCACAAGAAATCATGACTGATACTCTTAACCACATAGAATCACAGGATGGCTAGAGCTGGAAGGGATTTCTGGGAGTCATCCGATCTAACCTCTCTGTGCAAGTAGAGCTACCTATATTCTGCTTGCCAGGATCATTTCTAGATGTTTTTTGAATACTGTCTCTAAGAATGAAGACTGCACAACAACCCTGGACAATTTTTATCAGTACCCAGTAACTCTTACTCAAAGTGTTCTCTGATCTTCATAAACAAACAAACAAACAAATAAAAACCTAGCAGGGAATTGTTTAGAGGCAACCAACACAACTTTGCCAAGGGCAGGTCATGCCTGAATTAATCTAGTGGCAGTCTATGATGGAGTGACTATATCAGTGGACAAGGGAAGAGTTATAGATGTCATTTACCTGGACTTCTGTAACTCCTTTGAAATTATCCCCTTAAACATTTTTGCTATTCTGTTGAAGAGATAGGATTTTGATGGCTAAAGAATTGGCTGTACAGTTGTATCAAAGGTCCAAAGTGGAAAGCAGCAACCAGTGGTGTCCTCAGAGATCTGTACTGGGACCAATACTATTTAATCTTAATCAATGATAAAAGTGGGACTGAGTGCACCTGCAGCAAGTTTGCATGTGACACCAAGCTGAGTGAGTCAGTCAATTCAGTTGAGGGAGATCAATACAGACAATAAGGGGTGAGTGCATTGAGAGAAGTTCTAGACAGAAGAACTTGGAGCTACCCATGAACAAAAAATGAGTCAGCAATGTGTTCTTGGAATCCAGATATTCAATCATAGCACAGGCTGCATAATACAAATTGTTACCAGCAGTATGAAGAAAGTGATTTTTTCCCTTCTACTCTTGTGATACCTCATCTTTGGACTTGCATTCAGCTCTGAACAAAGACATGAGTTTGTTAGAGAGGGTCTCAAGGAAATAGAATATTGGAACACCTCTCCTATAAAGAAAGTCTGAGAGAATTGGGGCCGTTCAGACAGGAGAAACAGAAGTGCTGGGAAGGCCTTATTGGTGCCTTGCAATATAGAGGAGACTTGTAAGAAAGATGGAAAAGTCCTTCTTTTCCAGGAACTGTGCAAGGGAAATTTTTTTGAAAGTGAAAGAATAGATTTAGATTGAACATAATAAGTAAAGCTTTTGAAAGGGTGATGAGACAGTGCTCAGAGTGCATGTTCATGCTCTGCCATTGGAAGTGCTCAGGGGCTGAATGGACATGACTTTGGGCACCCTGATATAGTGCAAGAGGTCCTTACCAATAGTGGGGTAGTTGAAACAGATGATCTTGGAAGATCTTTTCCAACACAAACCTTCTATGACCCTGTGCTAAATACAGTTTCACCCAGTATCTATTCCTGGAATACACTACTGTTTGAAGTTTCCAGCTCACCTTCCTGCCACCAATCACCATCTTCTGGGCTCTGTTGTAATGCTTTCAGTCTACATCACTGTCTACTCACACTTAAATGCATTGCTTATGAAGACAATCTTAGAAACCCTACTGAAGTCTGGTCCACTCTTCTCCCTTTATGTACCAGGCCATTCATTTAATCAGAGAAATTGATTATATTTATCAAGCATGTCTTCCCCTTGTTGAAACCATGTTGACAACCTCTACTGAATCTTTTTCCTTCATGTGCATGTAATGCTTTCCAGGATTCATTTCTCCATCACCTTCCCAAGGATCAACATGCAGCTAACTTGTTTGCAGTTCCCTGGGTCCTCCTTCTTGCCCTTTTACAAGAGAGAAATGTCACTTGCTTTCTTCCAGTCTATGCCATATCTTCCAATCACCATGATTGAGCAATATTATCAAGAGTGGCTTTGAAATGTCATCTGGCAACTTCCTCTGACCTTGTGGGTGCATCCAGTTAGGGCAGATGGATCTATGCATGTGTTTAAAAATTACTTAAGGTCCCTAACCTGATCCTTTTCCATCAAGGGTACATCCACCTTGATCCATATTTTCCCCTTGGTCTCTGTGACCTGGGATTTCTGTTCTCTGGTATCCTCTGGTATTCCAAACAAATACTGAGGTCTCCAGAATTTCCTTTCTATGAGAATAATTTTGAGGGTGAGAAGAAGGCTGAAATCTTCCAGGTCTGGTTTTTACACCAAGGCTGAGATTTGCATTAAACAGAAACATATGAAATAGAAGATATTCCTGGGTCCCTTAAAATAGTGGTATAAGCTAAACTAGATATATAGCCATAGTGATGCTAACCACTTTCTGTTGCTTTCTGATTATATGTCTTTCTCTTTGAATCATTTTGCACAAGTAATTTCACTGAAAAGAAGACAAATTAATAGGTAACAGGAGAATTAAGATAAGTGTTTATTAGTATTTTTTCCAGTACTCTTTCAACAGTATCCCTTTAAACTTTCACAAATTCTCTCTAGTGGTCCTCTGTATTTCCTGCTGTTTACAGGAATCCTGGTAACCGTTCTGTTGTCAGATCCTTCTGTCACCCAGATTCTAAAAAAACAAAATGAAACAAACCAACACAACAAACAAAAGCCCTTGAAGAACGGATGGCTTAATCTATATTCTTAGTACACTCTTGAGGAGAAGATAATGATGCAGATAATTCATTATCACCCTTACTTTCATGACAATTTTTATGAGATAGTGCAAAAACATGATAGCACTTAATCTCCCACAAACAGCTGGTAAGAAGCATGATGAGCTTCGGCTGGTAAGATGCAAAGAATGTTTTACTTTCTTTGAGACAGACCTCATTTCCTTTTGCTATTTTAAAGAATACTGTAAAAGACTTGAACAGGAAGAAGGAAATATTTATGTCAAAAGGAGTAAAAGACCAAAGTAAGAAAAAATGTTCCTTTGCTATTCATTGGACATAAGGCTTCAAACTTTTTTTGCCATGTTATTGCTGATTCTTAAAGGATAAATTTTTCATGATCCCCAAAGGACAAGTACTAGAAGTCAAATATCAGTTCTGGTTTTTGCAGTGTTCAGTTTACATGTAGTCAGTTTATCTGCCTCAACCAAACTAAATATGATTACTTTCTTCATGTTTTTATCATTTTTGCTTTTGTCTTATCTCTTTTTTGATGGATTTTTGAGAAGGAAAGATGCTTAGTCATGTAAAATTTCATAAGTACTACAAAGAATGTTTAAATTATATACAAGTGCAGTTATGGTGACTGTAACATGTTACTCACTGCAATGAAGTTTTCATTCCATTATGATAGGTTTGTCTTGTTTTAACTGCTATTGATGTTCAACTATTTTCTACATTATTAGATAACCTCAAATTGTATCAGAAAATCGCCCCTTTTAAAACAATCAAATTTAATTAGAGTAAAAAAGTCAAATTTTAAATAAAGGTTCAATACTGAATTTAAATATTTCATTATTGAATTATTTGCTATATTTAATATTATCACTTAAAATTGTTTTATTAGAAATACTTCAAATAGACTTGCAATTTTAGCACACACATGGCAAGAAAGAGCATTGAAAAAATGACGTAGAGATACACTGTTAAGAATTAATGTTAGACTGAATAAAGTGTCATGGAATGTGTCCTGGTTTAGGGGACAGGTGTTGCCGGAAAAAAAAACAGGAGCTTTTCCTAAAATGGAGAATGAAAACCCCCTCCCTCCCAGTTTACTATAATTTGGAAATTAAGGAGCTCTCAGGCAGAAAAAGTATGGGTTTAGGAATAACAGTTCTTTACTGATATATCTACAAGACAAACAAGAACAGCAGCCATAAAAGAAACAGCAATAAGATAGAACAAAACTCAGTCCTTTTCCCAGTCACAGACTCTCTTCTCCACATGGTCCTGATGGGGAGCAGGGCAGGTCCCTCACAGCAGCAGCACGGCAGGAGCAGGGAGGCGAGGCAGGGCTGTGTCCCAGATGGGAAAGAGAAGGCTTTGCTCACTATTGTGGGTCCCGGTGCTCAGTGCTTTTCTCAAAAGCAGGAGGTGGTAGCAGTGCAGGGGCATGCAGGCAAATCTGAACTGCAGAAAAGAAAAAGAACTTCTCTGTACTCAAGCCAGAGAGTGTCCCCCAGGCCGGACCAAGCAACCAAACCCCCAACCACTCTGACTTCTCCACCCCCCTCCACCAGCAATCAAGCCAGCTGGCCCCCATCCACATCCTTTGTCTTGAGCAATTAACAACTCCAGCGCCACCCTGCTAGCTCTTTAACATGATAATGGAAAAAATTCTCAAATTTTTTTACCAAGGGAAAGAGTAGATCCACCCCCTCCCCCCTCAAACCCCCAACAGCTGCCAATTCAATTAAATATCTTTTTAATAGTGTTCTTTTTTTAATTCTGATTGTGCTTCTTAGGTGTAACAGGTGAAAAGGTCTGTTTTTACTTTTAAGTCAGGAGTAATTGGTAGAGTTTAAAATTTGACATTTATCACTTTTACTGTTTGTGACATTTCTGTCACTTCTCAAATTCGGAATAAAATATTGGAGATATTTTTAAAAAATCTTGGCACTTACAGAAAATAATAGGATTTAAGATGCCACATGTAGATGGGACTGTTTTATAGATGAATGTTGTCCAAAAAGGAAAACCTAGCTAGCAATTCCAACTAATTTTATTTCAAAATGAAAATGGCACAAAGGACTTGGGCAATATAATTTTTGTTAAGACATATATAATTCTTTTTTTGTGGAGCTAAACCCAACACACAAGAAAAATTAAAAAAAATGTTTATAGTTTTGATTGTGTCTCCAAATAATTGATTTGGAGTTAATAACGATATACTAACTATAGCTTTATAGTAACAAAAAGGATCACATATTAACCCTCCAGGCACAGGTCCCCTATGTTACCCACTTGAAACCAGTCTTGTAAGCTGGGACGCTTTGCTGTAAAATTCCTTGCCGTTTGATCTTGCATACTCTCCCCTTCTCCCCTGCAAACTGATACGCTCTTGAGGGTTGTCTAACAAAGTGTCAGACACATGATTCAGACCCCTATCAGAAGTAGCACTAGAATACCCTGTATTTTGGTTCAAATCATAGTGAAAGTAGACTTGAAAATAAGAGGGGAGGGGAGTATATTTGCAGTTGTGAGGGACAAACAGTGACCATCTAGTTCTCCTGACTGAAAACTTCAGGACTCAGCAAGAGCTAAAGCACTTTAAGTACTGTGGGGTTATTGACCAGCCTGCTCAATCACCTTCTTGTTAAGGAAATATATCTTCGTATCTAGTAAATCTTTTTCTTGTTAAATGTCATCACTTCTTGTGCTTTAAGTCAAGACTACCTCCCAGTCTAGTGTCATCAGTAAGTAAATCGTGGCTGGATCAAAATTAGAATTGGAATATAACTGTAACTCTTAAATAATCAAGGAAAAGATCAGATTTGGTCATAAACCCATATCAAAAAAGATGACAGGAAATTATATTTATCATGAATTTAAAATACTCATCTTACTTGACTGTCATCCATTCAGGAAACTTCTGATACATTATGAAGACTTTTAAAAAACCTATAGATCCCTCCACTGTAAATGTCAAGTAGCAACTGTAAATTACTGCAGAGAATCTACTTGTCAGTTCTGGACACTGAAATCATACATCTTTATTTGTCAGTAAAATCATATAATCTTCCTTTACTGTCTGCCTATCATCATCTTAGCTCAGGTTTTCAGCCTATTTTGTCTCTACAGTATCAAAGCCATTTTTAGCAAATGCACTGACTTCTGATCTGTCCTGAAATTTAACATTTGACTGCAGCTGATGTGTCAATGAAAGATACTGATCTTTCATTACAGCTGAAAGATACATCTTTTCCCCATATACCAGAATTTATTTGGGAATTAATGATCTCCTACTCACTACAAAAAAAGCATACATATAGATACACTCAAAAAGAAGCATCTTTAGGTAGCATTACATGATTTTTTTTTAGGCATAGATTGTAAATTGTTTGCTTTCTTGAGAATTTAATTACCTTTTAATATGATTCTTTCTGATCATATATTGATTCATACTTGGTTTTTCATGGTCACAGATAAATACTTTTCTTATATCCTTCCTGCTTGTGACTGGACCCATCTATATCCTTTTAATCAGAAGCATATCTGAGGGGCTGAATTCAGCATCAGAGAAAGTAGCCTTACGGTACATGTCCTTCTGTTAATCTTTGCACAGTGTTCCCTGCTTCCACTGTCCCTTCAGCTCTAGTAATAGACTTTAGAAAGGACACAGATGAGATGCAATTGCCTTTCTAAGTCAGAGTGATGTGTGGTGGTTCCAGGAGCTGAGAAAAATGAGAAACAAGATTAGTGGTAACCACTGTGTGAATTTTGCAACAGCAGTGCCTCCAAACAAGAGACTGTAAGCAGCCATAAGGAGACAAGGGTCCTGGGGATGATGTTCGACATAAGTCCTGAAAAGACTTCTGTGAAAAATGTTGTTTTGTCATCCAACAAGTGAAGATATTTAAATATTAGTGGTGGAAGTCCATTGGCTATGAACCAAATGATAGTTTCTATTTTCAGAGCAGTTATCTATGTCTGTGATCACCACTTCATCACAGAATTACAGAGTTGTTTGGATTGAAATAAACCATTCAAGATAAAGTCCAATCGTTCTTCCATGGATGGGGAGCTCTTTCCCTAAATCAGGTGCCCAAAGCCATGTCCAATCTGCTCTTGAATAGTTCTAGTTATGAGACATTTACAATTTCTCTGGGCAATCTGTTCCTGTGTCTTACCACCCCCATCATAAACTATTTCCTCCTTAAGCTCAATTTAAAGATAGACTCTTTGAGTTGAAAACAATTGCTTCTTGTCACTACAGGTCTTGGAAAAAATTCTTTCTTCATCTTTGTTGTAAGTCCTTTTTAAGTATTTCTTTCTCATTCATATTTCTTCTTTTATTGCCTTTTATCTCTTCCTTCTTTCCTACAGATGGCTATATCTGTACACTACTCTCACAAAGTACAACTAGAAACCTTTCCATGGAAATTGAAGAGGTTTTTACATTTTCAGTCTGAATAAAAAGGGTTTGAATATTACAGGCTCCAAAGTTGATCACTTTTCATTAGCAAGATTATTTTTCAGAAGACAAAAAGCTCCATATATGCATGCACATTCTTATGCATATATTCATACACATCAGTATATGTCAAGACTATAGATGATAGAGATCATGGCAGGATATTACAGCAAAACATTTTCTAGCTTTTTTCTTATATGAGCGAAGAAATTAAACTTTGAGAGTTGATTCTGTCTCCTCTAACTACACAGGAGAAAACCAAGAATTTTTTTGTTTTATATTTACAAAGCATTGTGTATAGCTTGTACCCTTATGATACATTTTTCTCTTACAATAAATAGAACTACAAAAAAAAAAAAAAGAAGTTGAATAGCGTCACCTTGACCAGCTCTGATCAGTGAGACAGGGCAGAAGTCTGACCATATCTAATATGCAATCTCAGACATCTTGAGATTTTAGATACGGTTTAGAAATAGGGGTACATAGTGTCTTTGAACCAGACTCATCACATTTTTTTAAAAGATTTTTCTCAGTGAAGAGTACATTGAAATGTTATATCTCCTATCACTGCTACAGAAGCAAGTCTGACTTCCTTTCTAATAAGCCTTGACACAGCACCATGAAAGAAGCAGAGGCCAGATAAATTGTTGGTATAAAACTCCTACAAAGCCAGAAAGGATACCATTAAGATATTTCACTGGAAGGTAATCCCTGCCTTTTGTTAATGCTTAGAAAATCCCACATAAGTTAGCTGGGTTATACAGTTATTCCTGAAGGAGATTAGTTTGCCTTGTTTCACCAAAAGTATTAGAAAAATAAAGAATGAGAAGTCAAAATATTCATGAACATGATATACATGCAGTCCTAAATAATATTTAGGAGGGGTTTTTTAGATAACAGATGCCTATTCTTTCAGTAAAAATTAACTAAAAACAACCTATTCGATTTCAGTATTATTTAAAAATCTTTAAGAATCACTAAGGATTTATTTGTATGTTTTCAGTATAATAAGTTTTGCAGCACATTTAAAAACCTAGATAAATAGGAATTCTGAAATCAGATAATTATACCATATCCACCTCTAAGTCTGAAAACCTCTGTGTTTATATGGCCAAGCCATGTAGTTAGATATTCTTTAATACCTGAGAGGTAGTAAGTGAGAAATATGTTCTGCTTTTTAAGGTCTGGGGGATGTTTACATATTTTACCAAATCATGGTATATTTGTCAAAGCATGTATTTCTGAATCCTGACTGTAAAGATTTTAATTTCACAGGCGCATACTCACATCCAAATGCATATTTGAAGGCAAGATTCTCCTGACTTCATAGCAAAGGATGAGGAAAAACTATTAGCAGAGACCAAAAGAGTAAATCTATGACAATATATCTCTCTAAGGAGCTATTAAGACATATCATAGCTGCATGCACAACAGGAGAGAAAGACATCTTACATATAATCAAATTACAGGGCCACACAGCTGCTTCCATCAGGACCAACGATCACAGCCTACGATCTGGATATTTTCCATTCAACCCATGTACCTCTATTCCAGGGAATTTCCCAATTGTTTTAATAGGATGACTAACTAGAGATTAGCCTTTATAATTTAAAATGTTAATATGCTAGAGAAATAGCCAAAAAAATCAAGCAGACTTAAGTGTGTGTTTCCAGCATTATCTCACATTAGAGGGTTAATTACTTTCTTGTTCTTATTATAGAACTGCATTCTGTTGCTAAGGAAACCAATGAGTTCTTCATGTCTACAAGTACTTGAATCATATTTTGGTTTCTTTGTTTTCAGGGATGTTTTCTGGGAGGTTTTGTTGGTTTTGCTGCTGCTATTTTTCATGTATATTAAATCAGAAAAGGAGAAATAACACCAAGGATTAAAAATGGAAAATACATGTTGACCTGGTAACTGCCAGATTTGTGATGGGGAGGCATAACAGTGTGTTGTCTGTAGGGAAGAGAGCTCTAGCCTCTATCTTTAATTGTTTCCTGGCAGAAAATGAAATTAGTAAACAGTGAATGTGCACTGACTTTGAGTCCTGAAAGCCCTGAAACGGGTGCTGACTCACCACCAGGCAGCTCAATCTACTCTGCCCACTGACCTCAGCTAACTAGCTTTCCATCTTACATTCTTACTGAAATACAATAAAATTATATATATAATTATAAAATTCAAGTTAGCTCCAACTGCAGCAGATCTAGAATGAGGGAACCTGAATAGAGAGAATTGTTCTGCTATACGCAGTCTTGTAACGTGCAAATTATCTGAAACTCAGGAGTAGTTTATAACAATGTGCTCTATTCCATGCAACTAAATTATTTCAAGGGAATGCATGGTAGACCACTAAACAGAAAGATCTGAGGATCCAGCTGAGGAATGATTAAAATTAAAAGAAGGGACTGGTGTAAAGAAAGGAAACTGCAGAATCTCTTTGAAGAATACTGTATTGAACATTGATCCTGGAAATCAAAATTTAGAGTTAATATAATATTTAACATTTTTTGAGACAATTTCAATTCTTTGATGTCTTTTATATTGTAGTGCTTAAAGTTTTATGTTACCCACTTTTCCATCAGGCAAAGAATATTATCCAACACTGCAATACATAAGAAAATATGATCACTGTAAGTTTGCTGTAATTTTGCCTGGCAAACTGTAACTAGAAATTAGTAGTAAAATTGGAAACTGAAGGACTTCAGAATCTCTCCACAAGTGATTCTAAATCAAGTATGCTTATTTCTGCCTCTTATAAGGAATTTTATGAATATGCTTAGCCACAGGAACATATATAGCATCTTAAAGAGAGAAGCAGAATAAATAAACCCGAAAAAACTTTACATTTCTTCTGTGCAAGGATTAATAGAATAAGATTAGATCGGCACATTTAGTCATTTGAGTGTATTTTAAGACTCCAAACCTATAAAAAAGCATAACTGTTTGTCAGTACAACCCTTTATGTGAATAAGGCCCTGAAGTGATGACATTTTTACAGGCTTACAAGTATGTGCTAGCTCAAGGGCAAGCCCCTTCCAAGACCTCAAGTTAACTATTCCTCTGCCTTTTTTTCCTGTTGATACCTGCTTCTGCAGCAGTCTCAGCTCAGGGCTTCTTACTGGACTTCAACCTGAAGATAGGGAGCAACAAGTGCTCTTTAAAGAACTCATCCTAAGCATCTTAACTGGCACATCATAAGATAAGTAAATATTCAAATGTAGCATGAATGTGTTGAGCCAGCTTGTTCTAAATTAATATAATTTTCATAGCATTCATTAGCTAGATTATAGAATATTCTGGCTGAAATGGCTCCTACAGAAAGAAATCTGGAGATATAGGTCAATAGCAAGTTGAATATGAGTCAGCCATGGGCCCTGGCAGCCCAAAATGCCAACCAGACCCTGGGAGACATCAAGAAAATTATCACCAGTTGGTCAAGGGAGGCGACTGTCCTGCTTTGGTGTGGCCTTACTTTGAGTAGTGTGTGCACTTTTGGGAATCATGATACAAGAAGGATATAAAGTTATTAGATGATGTCCAGAGCAGGGTGATCAAGATGGTGAAAGGCCTTGAGGGCAATCAAGACTTACAAGGTGTGGCTGAGGTCCCTTGCTAGTTCAGCTTAGAGAGGAGATGGCTGAGGGGAGATCTCCTAGCAGTCTACAGCTTTCTCACAAGCGGATGTGGAGGGGAAGGTGCTGATTTCCTCTCTCTGGTGACCTGTGACATGCTTTGAGCAAATGGAATGAAGCTGGGGAAAGTTCAGACTGGACATTAGGAAAAGCTTCTTCACTGAGAGGGTGTTGGGCACTGGAACAGTTTCTTCAGAGATGTAGACATGATATTAAGCCTGTCAGAGTTCAGGGAGAATCTGAATGATTATTAGGTAGTTCTGTAAGAAGCAGGGAATTGGACTTGATTTCCTTATGGGTACTTTCCAACTTGAGATAGTCTAGAGTGAAAAATAATATCACTCTGTGAAATAGTTAAATATTTTTGGGAAAACAAGATGATAAAAAGAGACATTAAGCAGATTTATCAATTGCAGCTGAAACTGTTTTCTGAAGCTTGCATTCATGGACTTTGCTGGAAGCCAAATGATTTTAGAGGTGGGATTTTTCCAGCAATGCGTGGGTATTACTTAGGGTTTTGCTTAATAAATAGGCTTTTATGAAATCTGTTTTTAATCATGTAAGATTCATAATTTGTAAGATTTGTGAGAATTATATTCAGAGCTGTTATTTGTAATGGAAGGTTTTTTGGAAAATTATTTTCAGGGCTGTTAGAGAGTTTGTCCAGATCTCTTTGGGAACAAATTCCCTCTGGTCTGCTCAATAGCTACTGTTTATGGTGCTAGTGAGAATCCACCTACTCATGATGTTTTTGTATAATATACATTATAAACGATATTTTTTTTTGTCATGGTCTTCTTGAGTTTTATCTAACACCTCTTTATATTTCAGTAGTTTATCAGGCCTGTTAATAGTGAAGTACATATCAAACGATGTCTTGCATCATTAGTCCTTTGAATGAATTAAAATATTCTTCACATCATACAAGACAAACACCTGAAATGTGCTTTCTTAGTATTTTCCAATCAAGCCTTAGAATAATGTATGATGACAGAATCCTCAGAAGTAAAGTGCAAAGGCAAATGAGAAAAACATGGATATAAAAATGAGTCGTAAGTACTTTCCATTAAAATATCTTAAAGTGGATGTTACAATTCACACTACATAGAAATTTCTCAGCTATTCAGGACAGGACTATATAAATTTTTAATACAGATTATGTAATCTAAGGTCAGAATTACTGCTGCACTTTAGTTACTTAGTGTAGCTCCAGCGATAAAAAGCAGTCACAAACTGAGCTTTAGAAGCTGTTTGAATGACATTTATAGGTGATTTTCAGAATACTCCCAATCTTCATTTTAGCTGCAAAAATTCTTGAGCAACTAATTTCAACGTGGCAGTCACCATTAAGTAATTAATATGAATCAGCAGCTACAATGCAATATGCGATTGTGCATGCCTACGTTCTCATAAATAATGGTTAGATAACTGCAGTTACTCAGCTACCATGATAAAAACTGTGTTGAATATGACAATTTTTGTGGTGATGATAAATGGAGCTGCTATAGCATTTCAAATATCTCTTTTGTTTCTGCTTTTTCTTTCTTGTGGAAAATGCAGTGAGATTTGTGGATGAGTATTTACTTGGCAAAGAAAAACCTGTCAGATCATCCCTGAGCTGGTTTTTTTTTTGTTTTTTAATCTGTATTTTAATACTGAAATAATAAATGGTAGTTGCTTTAGATCTGTTTTAAATATCTTCCTTTACTGGGAACCAAAACAAACCAAAATCTCTAGTTGGCTGAGTTTATTCCAGTGCCAAGTATGGTAGCAGATAACAAGCTGAGGAACCAGCTAAATAGTAAACACATTCCTGCCTTTATGTCTTCCAGGGCAGGGAAATATGGGTTTTAATCCTCAACAGGAAAAAAATTTAAAGTCTGAAACACCATCCTGTTTACTGCCAAATGAAAAATATTCATTAAAGCAATATGAAAGTCTTCTAATTCCAAATTTGCAAAGTGTGTGAGACTTTTGGGGTTGGGGGGGTGGATCTACTCTTCCCCTTGGTAAAAAGTTGAGAATTTTTCCCATTATCGTGTTAAAGAGCTAGCAGGGCGACTCTGGAGTTGTTAATTGCTCAAGACAAAAGAATGGGATGAAGGCTGGCTTGCTTGATTGCTGGTGGAGGGCGGGGGTTTGAGGAGTCAGGGTGGTTGGGGGTTTTGGTGGTTTTGTCCTCCCTGGGGGGACACTTGCCAGCTGGAAGGCGGAGGAGAGAGGTTCCTTTTCCTTCTCTGCGGTTCAGATCTGCCTGCACCCCTGCACTGCTACCACCTCCTGCTTCTGAGAACAGAGCTGAGCACCGGGACCCAAGTGCCGTGAGCGGTGTTTTCCTTCACCTTTCTCCCAACTGGGACACAGCCCTGCTGCCTCGCCTCCCTGCTCCTGCTGTGCTGCTGCGGCTGTGAGGGGCCTGCCCTGCTCTCACTGGGACCATGTGGAGAAGAGTGTCTGTGACTGGGAAAACGGACTGAGTTTTGTTCTGTCTTATTGCTGTTCTTTTTTTTTTTTCATAGCTGATGCTCTTGTTTGTCTTGTAGATACATCAGTAAAGAACTGTTATTCCTAAACCCATACTTTTCTGCCTGAGAGCCCCTTAATTTCCAAATTATAGTAAACTGGGAGGTAGGGAACTTTCACTCTCCACTTTAGGAAAAGCTCCTGCCTTTTTCTAGCAACACCTGTCCCCTAAACTAGGACAGAGACGTAAATCTGTCACACTGTTTTAGCTCTAACATTAGTTCATTTTTCTCCATTTGTAACATGGGCTAAATGAAGCATCTAACCCAGCCATGAATTTCATTGGTCTTTTCTCTTCAGCAAATTAACAGTCTTAATTTTATTTAACCTTATATTTTAGTGGATTGACCGCAACCAGAGTGGAGAATTGCACTTGCTGTTTTATGAAAATATTGAAAGAAGAATGTTCCTTAACTTGCACCCAGCCTCTTAATCCAGTCAATAATTTAAACTGATCAACAGACAAGGCAATTGCCTGCAGCTATTGCAGACAGGACAGACAAGATCCTTACTTCAAATAACTGCTCTTACTGTTTCTAGTAGGTCTGTTTCATATGGAATGCATTTTGAAAATTTAATAAACCATCATCCTTCATGTGTATCTTGACACTTTCTGAATTGTGGAGATTCTTGAGGCTTTAAAAAGAAAAGGTGGGGTCTCCAAGCAAAATAAGATCAATGTAGACAATGCATGTATTCATTCAAGTATACATTAAGTGTTTACAGCAGATTGCCTCTGCATTCTGAAGCAAATAATACTTTTGAACCTGTACGAACTTCTGTTCACTTTGATCATTTGAATAAGCAAACAAAACCCCCAAAATCCTAATTGCAGAAAAGCAACAGCAACACATTGAATTAAGATGCTTACAAATAAGGAGGGAGACCCAGTCCACATCAGCTGGAATCAAAGAGTCTTCCAAGGATCTTTTTGCTTACTTCTTTCTCACTAAGGTAGCTGAGGTGGAAGAAATTGAGATCTGGGTGTTTTAACATAGTGAGTAGCTCCCACTGGCAGTCCCAAAGACCCAGCTGAGGAGTCACAAGATTTCTGGCAGGATAAGCTAAATACTTCCAAATGGTGTGAATCAAACACTGTCACTATTCTTTCAGATTTTTTTCCTTTCTTCTCAGACCTCATCCCAGAAATAAGCACCTAAATTATGCACTGGTACTTCTAAAACATTTAAAAGGCTCTATTTCATTAATATCTCCATATAAAATCTTGTTTCAGTGCTCACTTTCAATTATGGAGTATTTCCTTTCACTTTTTTAAGGATTATGCTTTCTCTCACTGTTATGAGAGTTGTTTTGGCCAGCTGGTGTGTGTTTTTTACGTCAATGGGTGAAATTTTTATCTCATTGAAGGTGCATAGGATTTTCTGATATTGTAAGAAGGAAGCATGATACCCAAGAATTTGGACTAGTTTACCCAGAAACTTTAAGGTTTTGGCCCTATCATGGATTGTGGTCTGGCTCCCAGCAAGAAATTTGTCTTTTACTCCAGAAAGGTAGGAATATATAAGCAATATGCACAATCAGGACATCAGAAAAAAAAATTAAAAAATGAAGGAGTGAGGTGATTCAATATTACTGGTGAACATTTACAAAAATGAGGTTTAGATTTATCTTCTCAAAAATTTAGTCACGTACATAAAGTACTTATGAAAGGACTGTCATCATTCCAGGCTACATGTGCATTCAGTGAGGATAAGCTGATAATTTTCAGAGCTATTTTGTCCACTAAAGATAAAAGGCTGATCTTTCCTTCAGGTGATCCAAGGCTGACAAGTCTTCTAACACTGGCATAGGAGTTTATTGTCTAAACTGTTTAGGTTATGAATTCCAGGTTCTTCCCAGCATTAGACTGTTTAAAATACCTTTCTTAAAAAATACAGATTCCTCCTTGTCCAGTAACTTTTTCTACCTACTTATTCCTATTTGTGGAAGTTTGAGCACACTGAAGATATGGCTCAAAATTCTATCAGGACCAAAATTTTGCATTTTACTGTACAACTTGAAGGCATATTCTGAAGAGTAGTAACATATCATGCATATAATATCATATAATTTTTTCTTTGTGATTATGTGATACAATTTTTCCACTGAATGCTTAAGTTGAATTTGCATAGAAAGAATAAAATTCCTAAAATACATATGTGGATGTGTCCCAACTAGAAAATTTCACCTTGAGAGTTTCTACATTCCTGAGCCTTAAAAAATAGCTGCTGGTTAATTTTGTCCTTCTGGCATGACTCAGTAGTAATGATGTGCTTGAAATATCATTAAAAGTCTGAGCAATAGTTCTGTAAGTTTTTCTCCTATTGAAATAGCCTAGAAAAGGCTTGAAAATTTTGTCTTGTTGTGCCTCCTTTAAATTCTTCTTTAGAAATAGGCTTGGAAAAAATAAACAATAAACTGAACCTTTTATTTTTTCTGCAAGGTAAAGAATTTCAAAATACTCAAGAAGGGGCCATACTATGCATCATAATTTTGATTCCTAACTGCTAGGTCATGATATAACCTGCCATAGTGTATGCTTTCTGTGAGAATTATACAACAAAATTGAATACTTGTGGGAAAACAGCTGTTAAATTCACCTAGATGAAAGATGGAGCAAGATTTTTAGAAAGCCATCTAGAGATATTTTTATTTTCATCTTTTTAGTTAATGGTTCTTTGTAGAACTTTGAGCAAGAAACAAACTCAGGCTTAATGTATTAAAAATTAAATATAATACAAAAATATTTATTGCCTACTATCTTGATAAATGTTTCAGAATAGATCCTGTATTGTCTAAGGAGAAACACTGAAAATTAAATGCACTTTTCACAGGTGTGTATATATTTTTCTGCCTTAAGAGGAATCACAATTCCAATTATTATTTAGAATTGTACAAAACAAGGGAAAATCAGTATTTTACCCTTTTATGTTAGTCCATTAAAAGATACATAAAATAAAGTCATCCTACTCATCGGACTCTTTGTCAAACCTGGTTATTAAGCACTAATAGTCTGCTGCAGTAACGTGAGACCTACCAGACCTATTACTTAACACAGAGTAGAATACATTGGTAATTTGTTTTCAACAGTGGTTCTTTTATGAATTTAGATTATGTAAAAGTAAGAACAAAAAAGAAGCACTTATTTTAATGTTGAGTACAGAAAAATAAAAATATTTTTCCTTGCTTTTTGGAGGAGAGGAAAAAATTATGCAACTGCAGACAGCCACTTTTAGCAGTGAAAAGCATGTTTCTTACAGGGTGAGAGCTGCTATAAAATTGAAACACAGTTTTCAAATGGAGTCTAAGTTTAACCTAAAAATTTCACCTAACCTTATTCTATGAGTGGCTATATTTTTAACTCCTTCAAATATTGATTCCCTCTTTCCTTCATTGTTTGGAATTACAATAAATATGAAAATGTGAGTCTTGGGCAAAAGTAACAGCTGAATGCTTCTGCAATATTAGTGACATTTGTGCAGATTTCACTGAATATAAGATGAGCTCAAGCTGTCATGCTCTGCAGTGTGTTTAGTAACCACAAGACTCTCAATGTTGTTTGATTTTATTGCAGTCAATAATCAGGGAATTTATTTTAACATGACTGAGATTTTAGGTTGCTTTTTGCTTTGAAATGTTATTTTCTGTTTGCTGGTCTGTTTTTTTAAAATTTTTGTTCTGAGATTAAAAGAAAAAAAAGCTTCATGCTGCTGTGTGGAAAGTGCACTAGGAGGCAATTTTCAGAAAAAAAAATGCAGTGAAAGTCTAACCTTCTTTACAAATATATTACTCACTATTCCCTGTCAATAAACAGTAAATTCCTGAATCTGTACAGTTGGTGCTGGGCCAACTGGTGGTGTCAAAGGTACCCTCATGTCACCTAACATCTTACCCTCTTTCAAATAAAAAAAATTATTACACAATTTTTCAAAATTATTGATACCTTTACTAGTAAAAGAATTTTTATCATGAAAGGTGAAGCTACCAATGTACCAAAAGTTAAGCAATGCCCCAGCATTCCCAGCCAAGTCTGATAAACCTAATAAATATTGCCAACAAGTAGAGACTCTTCCCTCTTACTCAGCTCAATTTCAGTGCAGTCTGGAGGTTTTAGTGATCATTCTAAGCCATAGTGTCATAACAAAGACATCCATAGGGTTTTTAACATGGCAGAATAGCTAACTTAGTGGAGGAAAAATTCATTGAACATAATTTTCTTTTGAAGCTTCAAGCTACCAGCTAGTGTGGTGAATGGTTCCTAGACTACCTTTGTCAGCAGTTGCTGCAAATAAAAGTGGGACTAAGAGACCTATTGATTGATACCCATGTAACATTCCGTTCTCATTCTTTTTTGTACATTTCTGATTGAATAAAAATACGACCATCCAGGACCATAAGTCACTAACCATATTTTCATTCCAGTAGTGCAACTATGATATAGTTTCAGAGTTATAGATTAATCTCTTCTGAAATATCTTCTAAATATCTACACATTCTAAATATCTGAACAGATCTCTCATTAAGTGTAAGATTCCCAAAGATATTTTATGAACCATAATTCTCTCAGTTTTGGAGTCAAGAGCATATCAAGACTTTTGAAAAACTGTTTGCAACCATGCAATTAACCTTAAGGAAATGTTATGGGATAAAGCAGAGCTTTTCACTAGTAAGTGATTATGACTAATGCAGGCTCATTACAAATGTGTTTAGGCAAGTGAATAGTACAAACACAAAAATGAGGAGACCCTCACTAAGTTAATACTGATCATGCTTGAAAAGACTATTTCTTATAGTAAAAAGTACACTTTTTGGCAATCTAGATGAAACTCTTTTAAAGCACTCATTATGTACAATGTGTTGCTGACCTTTGTTCTGACAACTGTCTAAGCTTGTACATTAGTTAATATATTTTTACCTTTGCCTTGGTGGTAATTACAATAAGCTAATTATGTTCACTAAGTAACTATTATTTATATTCTGCTTGAGATTTTTATTGTAGTAATGGAAGCTTAACATTAGGAAAAGAAGAAAATTAAGTAAGATTTAGGCTAAATACAAGGAATCAAAAGAAGCTGATCACAATTGTGTAAATCTATGTATTAGAAACTACAATACTATACCACATTTTAAAAACAAGGAAACTCAACAGTCTGATTTTCATGGCTGCTTCTGATTTATTAAAGTTATAGCAAACAAGAGAGCTTAAAAATTCTTAACGCCTTTCAACATCATTCTGCTTTTAGTTGGATGTCCAGATACAGATTAAGGAACGCAACTTCAGGCATCCTGCTGTGACAATTTTCACTTCTGTCCTTTTGCTTTCTCCTGTTGCGCCTAATGCCAGAAAAATCTGGAGGAAACATAACAATTTAATAAAGTACAAAAAAAGAAAATGCTCAGAATTCCAGCTGGGTTTTCCACTTTGCTGGTAATTATCAAAAGTGCCTACCCACAACTGGAAATTAGAAGGGAAACTGCTGTTATTGTCACTTCCCTGCTCTCTATGCTGCTTTTCTTATCCACAGTAGTCCCCTAAAGAAGTTATCCAAAACCAACAAGCTTGTGAGGTTCAGCAACTCTGCATTCATTTCAAAAGCACTGTTGAACACAACATTTCCCTCTCAGATATAACTTTTCTGCCACTACCTAACATGCCAAAGGAAAGATGGCGCTCCACAGAAATACAAAAACCAAAAATAAAATTTAAAAAAGGACCAATGAAATGATGAAGTGTTGCTGCAAAAGTGTGAAGGGCTCTGGCTAATTGAACATTACATATGTTATGGTTAAAATACCAGAGTTTCTTATTATGCCATGTGTCAGAAATTTGTAGGGAATTCACCATTGTCAAATGCCAGCTTATTGGGACAAACAGTAGATGAATTTACTGTCCAGCTCTGCTAATGAATATAAGATCTGTCTTCCTCCTTCATCTTGATTTTGGAGAAAACGGTGCAGCAAGTTGAAGTCAACAAAATTCTACTCAAAGCCTGTATGGAGCAGTAACTCAGTAAGTGATCCTCTGAGCAAGAGAGAGAATATAGTGGGTACACAACACAGGCCATCCTGAGGTTTTATCTGTAGGACTACAGATATGACATGAAGTAGTAGGATGGAAAATCTTCAATGACCCTGGAGAAACAAGTTTGTGACTTACAAGGAAAAACAATCACAAAGTGAGTTCTTCCAGGAAAACTGATGATCCAGTCTCCAGTGGAGAATGTCCCAGATAAAATATCCTGATTAAAGGACTTTTGATTTTTAGTTACAAGTAATGACTAGCAAATGTTATGACTAGAACAGCCAGGAAGTGTGCTCTGAATTGAAGCCCCAAGCAGCCCAAGGTCAGAAGTAAAGGGTAAGGTCAGTAGCTGGCATCACTGCAGTAGCTTCACTGGGTGCTGTGCTTGGACCTCAGTTACTTCTCTTAAATGCCTGATGGTGCATCAGGGTAAAAGACATAAAAGATCAGAAAATATTCCTGTCTAAGCATGAAAGGCAACTGTCCAGCCAGTCAGCTTAAGACTCCCTTGCAGGTCAGTGGAGAGAGGTAAGAACATTGAAGAAGCAGTTCAGATCACATATAAGATGAAAGTAGCTTATCTCTACCTATTTCTCTTGACTAGAGTCAGAAATCAAGCTGACTAGGCTCCTAATTTAGGTATTAAGTATACAGCTGAGTAGGAATAATTTGATTTCCGTGCTTGTATTATAGCCTGTTTGAACTGGCAAATAGAAGGATCACAGTTGCAATAAGATAATAAAATTGTGTTCTTCTCACTTTTCCTTCTTTTCTTTTAATTATTTATTTTTATAATAAATACTATTTCCTTTTGTGGATTTCACAAAGATATCCATTGTATTGGATTAATGTGAAACAAAAACATCAACTGTTTCTTAAAAAAAAACCACAAGGAGAGAAAACTTGAAGTTTCCACCGTACTCAGTCTTTACTGTGAATTCTGTTTAAATAGTACTATGACCTTGAACCTAGTTTTAGTTTCTACAAAATTATGCCGATTTTTGAATGATACAAAGGAATTATCTTTTAAAAAATGTCTTTCAAGAGGAGCAAAAAGGAAAAACAGGATATTAGATGACAGTCCACGTGCTTATCTATTTAACACCAGTGTCATTTCATAAAGAAATCTGACAATGTACAAAGTTACATACACAGCTTATGTACAAATAAATAGTCTTACAAATGCAAATATCATCTAGCATTCAGTATTTGAGGGGATATCTAATGCTCTGTAAATTAACCTAAAACCATCATTTTATTTTTGAGTAGCTGAATCTCTTTGGTTAGACTATGAGAAAATTATATTATAAATAATAATCAATAAATTTAAAAGTGAATTATAAGCATGAGGCCTTTTAGAAAAGCATGAAAAATAGTAATTTTTTTCTAATAAACATTGTATCTTTTTACCGGTAAAACTTCAATGTTTTGGAGGGTGAAATACAATGGGTGACGGAAGGAAATGCAGATCTGTAAACATAATGCATCTGCATCTTCACAAAGCATTTGATTGAGAGTCTTGTGAAATATTACTCTGAAAAATTGAATTTCCTTGGATACAAACCATATGATATAGCATGAAAAGTAGCTCAATAGCCATAAACAGTAGTTAATGATGAACGACAACTTATCAGATAGGGAGAGATGTCTACGGGCATACTAGTGTAGAGTATTTCAGCCTCCGTCTTTATCTGACATCTTCATTAATAATTTAAAAGAAATTCAGATATCATATTAATGAAACTCAGAGATGATGCTAAATTGAGATGTGATGCAAACAGACAGCACGACAAAGAATAAAATTGCAGGGCACTAAGCATGAATCCACATAGATAGTAAGTATCCCCCACTTTGATTTCACAAGTCTGAAATGTTTTTTCATACTGTAAATTCTACACAAGTTTCTTGAAAATTATTTCTCTGTTTCAAAATTGGACCTAAAGAACTTTTCATTGTCATCAGAAACAATAAGCTATCTATAATAATCAATAAGAAATACAATGACATTTTTTGCATAATCAGAAAAAAAATATAAGATATATGTACAGGTGTCCATATTGTGAGAGAAAAAGAAATTTTAAGAGATTACTTGTTGGCATTGAAGTATGCTTAAATATGAAACACAATAAAGAAATCTGTGATGTCATATAATAATACATTTTGCATGAGCCATATTCTGCCTAACTAATAATACAAAAATGTTGGAATTATGGGGATGAACATGCCAACTCATCCACTCCTGTTCTTTGCACATAGGAAGACAAGAAATAATTTTTTTTTTTTTTTTACTGAAACGGTTGAGGCTGACTGCATGATAATACACTTTCTCATATTCAGTATCTTTGTTTTAGATGGCTTTTCATCTCCTAGAGACATAGAGTAATATATTTCTTGTCTGTATAGACATGCCTTTGCACCCATGTTGAGCTATTGCCTTCAGTCAGGTTCACTGAGGAAGCAAAATCACCTTTTGGTTTTTGCCTCTTCCTTCCTTTCCCATGAGGATCATATTGCAGGATCAGGTATAGAGATCTTACAATACAAGCTCAGTGTTACTGTTGAAATCAAATGCTGCTCTTAACTAACAGAACACAAGTACTGAAGATTACACAAAGAACAAGAAATTCCAATCCCTTGGCAATGATTAGATTTATTGATTTTTCTCTAAATGTAGATTTGGGGCTTGATAGCTCATAAAATTTGTTTAGCTGTGTATTTACTCAATAAGAATGTGTTACACACTTTCTGCCTCTACACCACTCCTGAAAACTTTCAGCTTATACAGAATTAGAACTGTATTTTAGAACTGCGTATTAGTACATGGAACTTTTTCAAATCTAAGTAAGTATTTTTTGGTTTTTTAGAATAAAAGAAACAAAGCAACATTTATCTAAGATGTCCTAGATGTTTTCTTCCTTTGGTTGTGTTTGATTTATATCTTGTGAACTTTAAGGATTCTGAAGTGTGGAAAATTACTAAAATGGAAAGAAGATGTCAAGGATTTTGGGAAGGAAATTAAGGCAGCAGCAAAAGTTTTCTCTTTTTTTCATATGGTACCGTGCAAGCCAGTTCATCGTTTACTTCCTTTTGAATAGGGGACTGTTACTTTAATCTTTCATATATTCAGTGAAATGCATAAAATAAGGAACTTAATTTGATACTTTACCTTTTTAGCTTTTATATTTTTCAGATCCTGTACTGCATTAGTGTATAAGTCTGAACTCCATATAGAATGTTAGTAAGCTCTCTTCACACTTAGGTCAGACAAAACAATCCCTCCAGCCCTGAGACCCAAGGACACTTACTCCCTCAGGCCCCAAAAGTGAATCAGGGAAGGGAAAGCAAACCAGGGGAATATGACTTAATTACCTGAAGTTATAAATGGACAATTAACCTCTGATATATTCAAATAGACCAAACTTAAATCCACCTGAGAAACTTGTGACCATTATCCATCTTGGGTGTAGTCTCTGCAAAGTTTTGCCCTGCTCAAGTGGTGTGTCTTGAAGGCCTTTAATAAATACCTACTTTATTCTTTTCACTGTCTAGCCTCTGTTCTGGGTAGCCATTTCAAGGCACCAAATTAGTCTTAAATTCTTGAAAGGATTTATACTTTTTTTCCAAACGTCTATAAAAATAAAACCTCCTATAGCCTTGTTTGCAGAACCGGTGGGCCAGGTGTGTCCCTCATACTCCAGGACTTGTTGCATGGCAGTGCAACCACCACTGTCCTGAAACAGTTCACAAGAGGAATTTCTCATATGTTCTGCTTGATAATCTTAGATAGCTGATTATAGCTATTGTATAATTTTGAAGACCTTTTAAATTCACATACCACCATATGCTCATATGTTCCTCTAGACAATAAGAAATACACAGCCTTATAAGAACAGGAGGATTGTAAGCAGGATTTGTACCAAGTAGCCCTCCTGAAAATGTATGAAGAAGTAAGAAGCATCATAAAATGATGTGTGACTATAAATGGAGATAGTAAAAAAAGTTTTTAAAAGTTCATCCTTCTTTATTATCAGGCAATTATGAGTGTGGAGGATTAGTCAGATATGCCCAGTTATACAATTTGCAAATGTTCTTTTGCAAGAAGAGACATAGCACACTCACTGATGAGATATACTGCATATATAGCTTCTAGTTTACATGATTTGGTTGCAAATATAATGTCATGTCTTAGTGGACAGCATGATGGCATTGATGTTACTAGAATGAAATGCAGGAACAGAATGAAAAAACCTTTACTGGCTTGTAATCTCACTGTCTCAACACTTTTTAAAATCTGAATGTTGATTGCTATTTTATTAGAAGCAACTCTGCTGCATCAGTTCCAGCAAGTATCAGCTGAAATTAAGGACTGAGAAATCCCTATTGATTATAACATTACTGCGTTACAAAACCAATTTACGTCTCAATTCTTAGGCTACTGAAGAGTCTCAGGTAGCTCCTTCATTACTGAGAGTTAAATACGTAAAATGAGACCTTGCATTTTAAACTACATGATGCATTTAAAAGTTTTTTAGATTTGTCATTTTGGTGATTGACAAGTATAACTGTCCTGCAAGGCATGCTTTTAAAAGGATAAAGTACATTTTAAATTTGACTGTTTCTGTCAAAAAGAAAAGAAAATATGACAGTTGATCTTGCAAGAATACAATCAATGTAAATATATATTTTCTGCATAATCTAGATTGAGAAAATAAGGACAATACATTAGAACATATCTAAGTATACTATTTTAATTTATGTCATTGCATAATTCAGCACACTAACATTGAGCACTCTGGGTAACAGTGACAGTACTTGTTATTCCCACATCTGTACATCATATAAAAAGTTTACTTGATCTCGACTTTGCATTTTGCAGGAATACTTTTAAAGAAATCATTAGCTTGGAAAATGTGACAAGACTAGTATGATCTCTCTCTTTTTTTTAAATTTTATTCTCAGAAATATTAAAAAAACCTCTTCACTAAAAGAAAAACAATACTACAAACACAGATTATTAAGATTGTACAGTCAATTTTTCAAAATTAGGTAATGCTACATTTAAATTTACCTTAAATTGTTTTATCAATTCTATGTGTTTTGATAAATTTAACTGCATATAGTAAGTGACTAACATAGGCAAAGCAAATAACATGGGAATGACTGTGGCAATTTAGACCAAAGATTTAGCTAAAATTTATTTATCTGATCATGATCATTAATGAATAACCAAGGAAAAGTGTAAGACTTGTGTTTGTTTAGAATATTCCTGCAGTTGTGAGCACTTTTTCTTTCTGCTACCACTTCCTCATTCAAAAACAATACCTGTATTTGAAACAAAAACCATTCCCATTCAAAATCTTCTGTGAGGACCAATTATTAAACATAATTTTGTTTGGTTTTTTACCTGTCACAGTTTAAATTCAGATTTTTAACATGCCTTATGGCATGCAAACTCAAGAATGTGAAGTGCATTTCCTGACTTGTAGAAAGAAGGGGAACAGTTGTAATACCTGTTTTTTTTCTAGTGTAATGTTGGTGTTTCACTTAAATTAGGAGTCTGCATGTGTCTGACTTCAGCAGCGGGAGTTGAATGATGGGACCTCAGCAGTGGGAGCTGTGAAAAGAAAATATTAAGATACTGGATATTCCATCTGAGACAATTTCAAAAAGATTGCATGGGTCTTAATGCTGTCATATGTTAAAAAGGTCTCACTTAACACCTGAATCAAAGAAATGAAAGACAGTAGTTTCCCCTAACAGCAGTCCACACTTCTTTTGTTCTAATGTTGTATCCAGGAAAACATGGACTTTGTTTTTCATTTTTCTCTATGACCAAGAAAATCACTGAAGTGCACGCTCAGTTCTTAACATTAAACGGCTCAATACACAATGATACCTCTACAGCAGCACTTAGGGATTTGGCTGGATTAGTACTCTTGCCAGTAATGTAGTCCTAACTTTTTTTTCTTTGATGTTTCTTAGACACATAATGAATTTCTGAAACCTAGGACCCTTCCATTCTCAACTGAACTGTAAGATTGTAGTTCAAGTCCATTAGAAGGTCTATTTATTACTACTTAGCCTGGAAGTATCATACTGGCATCATGTTGAATTTCTGTAAGCGAACAACAAGCTTTAATAGCTACTGAAAAGGTTTGGGGTTTTCTGAAAGTTTCCCTGTAATGAAGTTCCTTTTTTTTTTAATTCCCCTGGTGAAAAAAATATTACTGCAAAAGCTCTTCTAACACAAGCATTCACTTTATTTTTATTGATTTCTTTTCAACAAATGGCTAAGCAGTCACTCTCGATAAAACACTTAGTAAGGTCAAATGGATCAGGAAATATGACCTGTGGACTTCGGACAGAATGATGATGGTCACATCAGGTTGCTTGTACAATTATTAAATCCATAACATTACCACAGATTTTTATTTATAATGCATATACATATATAAAGCAACACAAAAAATTACTCTAAAGTACCATGAACATGTCTGTCCATCAGACATAGAAAATTCTCCCAGATTTTCATAAGAATGTGAATTGCCTTGTGTTTCAAGGCAATATTCATCCTGATGAAGAAAATAACAGATGAATATTTTTTTCTTCAAACAAAAGCTTCATTTTTTAAATTTTCAGAATCTGGAAATGGGTAATAAAGAACATTATTTTCTTTACAGACAGAGATTAATGTTAATTACATAAGCATAATACATTCAATACACAGTTTCCAAATTTACATTGGGTGAACTTAAGAATAAAATTTTTCCATAAAAACTGGAAAGGACTGAGAGATTTTTCAATGTAATAGGTCATTGCAATTCACTGCATGAAGGGAGCGACTGCAGACTGGAAACAGGAGGTCCCTGGAGCCTTGTGGTCTTTGTTCAGAGTTTTCCATTCAATTTCTACAGTTCTTTTTTTTATTACACTACTGATGGACAGCCAGAAAACACAGTACTATGAAAAGGTATTTGACACAAAAAGAAACATAGAATTGGTGCAGGATGAGCAATTTGCTCTTCAGGTCTAGAGCTGAAATTCTGAAGGAGATTTTCTTAAAGAGATTAATATTTTTACCATGTACAGAAGTTTCACTTTAATTTAATAAACACTAGAAAAACTGAAGCCAAAGTATCATTTGGTATTAAAAAGCAGATAAACTCATATAATGAATTGTATTTTCAGAATAACATGCTTTCTTACTAATACAAACTAGATTTAACTTTTCTAGAATTTAGAGGATTCAGGTCCAGATAAACATATAAGACAAAATGTATATTTTGTTTCTGTTAACAGTCACAGTGGAACCTAAGTGTCCTTCAGTGTGATCAAAAGCTTCTTGGGTGTCTGTAGACCTTATGTAAAGGCTGGACACAGTTATATCCATAGGTGTTTCAACAAGAGATATGCAATACCATCCATAGTATTTTTAACTTTTACAGGTGTTTGCCATAGAGATGTAAAGGAAGTGCTGTTTCTCTCCAAACCCCAGAAGCACTCATGGAGTTGAAGAGAATTTTCTTCACTGAATATTCAGAATGTCCCTTCAAAAGGCTGACTTAGCAGCTACTAAAGAGCAAGACATTACACCCATTACACCACTTCTTTCTTTCTTTTTTTTTTTTTAATACTGCTCAAAAAACTTTTGCAGGAAAATACGGAACACGGTTGAAAATACTTCTTAATCTGAAGGCATCCAGACTGTCATCTTTCACTTGGTATAGAAGTGTCCTAATCACTGAACACATCTCTTTACCCTACATTTGTTATGACTGACAATTTTAAATACTGAAATTCAGGACAGTCTCAGACAGATAAATTACTCTCACTCAGACATGTCAGAGTTGCTTAAAACAGGTCAAAGGCTTGGTAGATGTTAATAGTCTTTGGTATGGGAGATATTACATTCACATGATTTATTGGTCTGAGCAGAACAACCATTTTTTGAAATTCCAACACTGGGAGCATTTAAAAATGCTGCTAGTTACAATGAAAACAGTGGAAAAAAATATGCTTCATCTGTTTCATCAAATGGAGCTGAGATTTTTAAAATGAAGATATCTCATATTATAGAGAATGCCTGGTTAAACCACCTGCAGAAAGCTGGAACGTGCTGAAGAAAAAAAAAAAATAAAAAAAATTAAGGCCTGCAAGACCATGGCTTTCAGTGAGGCAGAACAGCTTTCCAAGGGAAGCATGACACTCTTCCTTATTTAAGTAAGCACAGCAGCTTCAGGTAATCAGGATTTTAAACATGTATAAACCCACTGCCCTCCCTTCTTTTATGGAGTTTGGTAACAATGTGATGCACAGTTCCGTTTTAAATTAAAGTTCTAGAAAATGTCTACCAGGTTAGGAACACAGTTTTTAGTGATTAAGTCTGTATTTTTAGTGTTCTTCTCAATAGGAATGAAATTAAACACTGAAAATAGAAATGGAGTTCGAAACAGGGACTACAATGAGAGTCCTTAGCAAAGTAATGCACAACACCTGTTCACTCCCCTTCCATCCCTATGTACTCAGAATTCAACCCAGATTGAATTCTGAATAACAGCACAGAAGAAAAAAGAAAGCCGAAACCATACCTTTGGAAAGGTGTGATGAATCCTACATAAATGTTTATATGATGATTGAAATCTTTCTAGATTGGTAAAAAGTGAGTCCAGAACTCTCCTCAGTCTAGGGAAAGCAGCATATCCAGGTCTGGGTGACCATATACTTTTGCTCATCTTCCGTAATAGAAATAAATCCTTTTTTGGATGGTTAGTCCTGATAGTGTCCTTCAGAGCTGGCCAGACCTAAATCTGCAGTCTCAGGGCAAGACAGCGTTCTCATACCAGCCAGTTTCATCTTCATACTTTAAGGGATGTGGCAGGAATCAAGCAGGTAAAATTCTTAAAGAAGAAAATTTCTACATGCGCTCATAGTTTTGGACCACAGATGGGGTTGTGCAGATAAATAGTATAAACTGAATAAAGTAGACTATTTCTCATTTTCATAGGTTTTTTTGTTTGTTTTAAACATGAATGCCAAAATTCTTCTTCAGTTGTGTTTTAGACTCTTATGTGGTCTTCTGAATCTGAACATGACTTTATTTTGCCAGACTGGCTTCTGCAGCAGCAAAAAAACATTAGTTGCTGGCTACCCAGTTTGTAGACCTATATAAGCATAGATTATTTATTCTTTGAATTTTTATTTTTGCATGCTTAGGTTTTGCAAAGAAAATGTCTTTTGTCAAATCAGCCATTACCAACAAAGTAATTTTGTTTCTTCTGAGAAAAAAAAAAAAAAAATTGTATAAAAAGACTACAAAATATTCTTTTGCCAGAGTAGTCAGGCTTTCCAGGGCTTGACCTTTCTTTCTCCAGCTTGATAATAAGGGAGGGAGAGCACTTTACACAAGGTATTTGAGAGCAAAAGCCAGCTGCTCTTAAATAGTAACACTTGACTTCTTATTCTCAGGGAGCTAGACAAGGACAACTGTGCAAGGAGTGCAAGGAGAAGTGTGATTACAGATAACTAAAGCTTTATTTGAGTCAATTCAACCAAGAGATCAAGCTGAATGACCTGCAAGTGTGACATCAAAATGTGATCACATCTCTTTGCTGCCACTCATATGTCTTCTCTGTCATTCAGAAGAAGCTTATGTGACTGAACCAATGACAGTATACACTGAAATAGTCATGGTTGTTGTGGAGTTGAGCATTGTAACTATTGTTAAAACTCTGTTACTACAAGCAGTTGCTGTCTTTGAATGCATAGTTGAATACTGTTTGCCTGCAGGAATAAAGCTCTAGTTATACTACTCATGTTTTCAATATTTAAAACAACTTGGATTTAAAAAAATCTAACAGGAAACATACCACTCCTTTAAAGAAATTACATTTGAAAATTAAGCATTGTTTGTTAATTATTTTTTCTTTTATGAAGAATGTGGTTTGAACAAAGAAATAAACAACAATTACCTTTTTCAAGAAGTCACAGAATCACAGAACCACAGAGAAAGCTGAGGTGGTTGGCACCCATTTATTGAGTCCAGCTCCTGGCCCTGCGCAGCTCCACCCCAAGAGTCACACCATGTGCCTGAACGCATTGTCCAAACGCTTTTTGAACTCAGTCAGGTTGCTGCTGTGAGCACTTCTCTGGGGAGCCTGTGGGTGAAGAACATTTTCCTCATACCCAACCTAAGCCTTCCCTTACACAACTTTAGGCCATTTCCATGGGTCCTGTCACTGGTCGCTATAGAAAGCAGTGTGTGCCCCTCCTCTTCTCCTTCCAAGGAAGTTGCAGACTGCAATGGGGTCTCTCCTCAGTCTCCTATTTTTCAGGCTGAACAGTCCAAGTGCCCTCAGACCCTCCTCATACAGCTTCTCCTCAAAGCCCCACCATCTTTGTTGCCCTCCTTTGGACACTCTCTCATAACTTTATATCTTACATTGTGAAGAACAAAATTGCATGCAGCACTGGAGGTCACACCAATGCCAGTCATTTAAACTTATACCTCCATTCTTTAACTTTGATGGATGTTGGACCCAAATCAAAGGTAGATAATTCTTGGATTTCAGAATGCACAGTGTACCTGGAAAGAAATTTCAAAACAGTTCGAGAATCTCTCTCTAAGTTTAGGAATAATTCTTTTGAATTTGAATATTACTGTATTCTGTCACACATCACACTGATTGTGGCATTCCAGCTGTGGTTTTATCCTCAGTTTTGCTGGTAACTATCCCCTAAATCCCTGTAAAAGTGATGGAATAAATAATCCTGGAAAGCAGGACGAGAAAGTGACTAGGGGTGATAATAATGGATAAAAAAGGATAATTACACCTGGCCAACCTCAAAGCCTTCTGCAATAAAAGAACTGCATTTATGAGCGTTAATCAATGTTTTCAACACATCTAGTAGTTAGGTAAGCTTTTTTTCACAGATATGTTTATGCAGCACCAAAAATGCCATGTGCTGTGGTTTCTATAATTTTGAATAACAAAAATTGCATGCAATACAGTGTAAGGAAACAATCGCATTGTCACTTTGCCACACTATACAAGAAAAGAAACTCCTTCCTTACGTATTTGAGATTATTTTTTATAATCCAAATGCACCCTTGCACAACATACTGTCATCTTTATTTTGCGTCCATGACAACATCTAAGTCACTTCTGTCCTTTTCTCCTAGGGAAAAGAAATAGAGAAGCAAATATTTAAGAATGAAAAAAAAGATCTAAAAATGAGGGAACATTTCTTCATGGGAAAATAAACAGGAGACTGCATGCTAACACTCAAGTTAGCATCACATGCTAGGAAGAGACTCTCTATTACATTAGCATTGTGTTTCTGAAGGGCACCACAGGGCGAGGATGAACTATTCTTATTAGGACTAGCTTTAATAAGACATCATTACTCTTATTCCATCATTTCCCCCAAGAGGCAAGGTTAAAACCCCTAGAGAGGGCTTTGCAAAAATGTTTTTGAAGAATGATTGTTAAATCAAGTGCTGATAGAAAATGGAGGAGGCTAAAGAGGAAACTGAATGACATAAAATCCTCCTTTCAGTAGGGTGCAGAGGATCAAGGAAATAGTAATTGAATCATAGGTATTGCTTGACCAGGATTAATTTGTTGAGTTCAAAAGCAAAGAGAAGTTGGTTAAGGACTCAATTTTTCTGTGTCCATTTTCTCTCACTGCTATTGTGAGGCTATCATTCTTGGTCAAAAGAAAGAATAATATTGAATTTTCACTGTTAGCATTACTATTCTTTTTCTTTTTGCATTCATTTCTGAATATTTCCTTTAATATAGAAAGTCCTATTGATTTTTATAGTTTTGTTTTGTTTTTTTTTTTCCCCAAGAGCTTTATACTTTAAGGTGTTAACTAGATATTTTATATATGTATTTATAGGAGTTAGCTAAAATTACATAAATAGACATATTTTTCTGGAAGTTTTTTCATATTTTAAATGAGGTTTTTTTGTGTTAATGGTAATTTAAGAAAAAATAAAAACCCTGAAGTCAAAATAAGTAATCAATTAACTAAATAAATAAACAAGCAAACTGTAAAACACAAGACCTTTTATTCTGTCAGCTCTGGTAAAGGAATTTTCCCAATGCAAGGCATGATCCAAAGGTTCTTTTTGGTTTTTTGGCTTTGATTCATATGCTTAATTATAATTTTATACTTTTAAAACTATATGAGGTGTTCAAATTTCTGCATTGTAGAAAAGAATCCCTCCGCATTTACTATGGAGAGATTAAACTTAAATTTCCTGTTCATTAAATAAAGTTAGTAGTGTTTGAAAATCGTAGCATAACTTGCAGTGTTTCAGATACGGCTTTGCTGTCACTTTTCTATTACATATCTGAGTCTAAAATCCATAAAGAAGTTACTAAATATTGTTATTGAGACAAGTTAGAAAAGTAAGATAACAATTGCATAATATTTTGACAGTTATTAAAACATAGAGTGACTATTGTTAATGAAATTATAGCTATATAATGTCCAATTATTTACCTGTATAGCAACTATATGCATAAACATACAGAGAACAATTTAGTTATCTCTTCTATAATCTTTAGCTTTTGAGAGAGCTTTCATCTCAAACAGGACATCAACAGATAAGATTTGAACATACTTCAAAATTAATTTGTACTTTATTCTTTCTTTGATACAGGACAAATTAATGTGGTGTCATTTCGTAATGAAAGGTAATTTATAGATACGCTATATGGCATCTATATGTCAGTAGGCAGTCATTAATTTTCACAGATTTTCTCACCGGTAAATTATAACAATCTTTCGGCATTTTTTTAAATTTAGGAAGAGCTAAAACTTAAATACATATTCAATCACTTATTTAAAAATAAATTATGTATTTTTAAATTATTCGTTATATTTTGGTTGAATAGGATTCATAGGGTTCAGAACAAACAAATTATATAATGTTCCTATTTAATGTATCATAGGTTGATAAAGAACTCAAACATAATTCACCCAAAATTCTTGTAAATGTGTAACATTTACATAATACAGTAAACTGTGGACTAAGTGCCTTTTGGAGAGTGCTAATGTTGCTTTGGGAAATATACAGTTCTGGTTATCACCTGTACAGTAAAATGACAGTGAAAGCACTTGTATCTATCAGACAATTTTCTTAAGAAGTAAGGTTTTAATATCTTAAGGTGTTCAGTATGATAATAGGAGCCATGCAAAGGAAGTATTGCTGTCCCATTTTAAATGAAGTCTTTCAAATTCTCTGAAGGCAAGTGACTCTTTTCAGTGATTTTAATTCCTACAGGACTGAACCTCAACAGAACTTCCTGGTATATACAGAAGATGTAAGTAAATTTTTGATTTTTTTTTTTAATAAAACTGAAAGCTATTCTCTTTTGGATTCAAAATCCCCTAAATTTCTATATTTCAGGACTTGTGATAATCATGTCATAACTGATATTCTAAAGAGAGATTCTTCTGATATTCCTGAGCTTTCCTTTTTTGATTATCCATTTGTGTTTTAATCATTCTGAAAATGAAATTCAGATACAAGCTAAAAGCTGTTAATGGATGTGAACAAATGGGGGAAAATGTGACAGTATGGTAAATCTGAGCTCCCTTTCATTCCAGAACAATAGTAGCCTATCTAAGCATGAAGAAAACTTATGACTTTTATGACTGTCATATGGCACATTTCTGATATTATTTATAAAGACAGCTTCAGTAAGGTGACTCATAGCAGGATCTGAAAAGGTATTAGCATACATTATTGCCTCTTTTTTTCATGGTTGTTTGTGTAAAGCAAAGCAATTTTATGATGAAAATGTTAGTCATGACTGTAAGGCCTTTTGAAAACTTACACTACACTTATCTTTCCTTTTGCTCACAAGTTCAACAATCTTTTCGTTCTTTCATTAATTATTTCTCAAATTCTGATTTTCGTTTCATGAAATCATCTCTGTCCCATATTAAGCCTAAAGACACTTTAATGCAATAAAATGAACAAAAAATGTCACACCTTATAATGTGAGGCAGGTGTTGTTGCAAGCACCCACCGATGTTTATATTGCCAAATGTATTGCCAAATGGCTGGATCAGATTTATTTCTGCTTTGAATGGTATATAGCAGATAGAATATAATTCTAGTTTGAATTCTCTGTGTGCATGAAATTATGGAGACATTTATGTTTTTCCTTTTTTTTTTTTGGAAGAAAAAAACAAACTTTGTCTGGGATGCCCAAACAGAAACCTGCTGCAATAACAGATGAGTGATTATGTAGTGATTTTCAGCATAATTACTTATGAGAGACTGAACGGTTTATGTTGCTGGCTTGATGTCAGAAAACTGTTTTACATAGTCTCCTTTTGCCCATTTTAACAAACTTAAACCTTTTCCAGCCTCCTTAACTGCAAGTCTTAGATTGTTCATCATATATTAAATTAAAAGAAGATAAATAGAGTGCATCTTGGTTTACACAAAGGAAATCAGCAGGACTTACTGTACTTTTGACTGCAAAGAGGTGCATAAAAATGAATATTTAATAGGATGTCCACTTAGGATACTCTAAACATCGTTACTGGCACTCGTCCAGCTAAGAAAAACAGAAGGGGGAGGAAACTACACACTGCTTATTTTAATTAGGTGAAATTATGTGGTTCAATAAAGCATGACAGCCTGCATAATGAAAGAAGAGCCCCATGTTTATGAGAGAATTATTGATGACAAAAATGTTGGCAGCATGCATGTTTTACCGAGACAGTGGAAAACCATTTTATTATCTTTTCATTCATAATTTCCTGCAACATGCTTCAGTGTGTAAACTGATAACAGGACCATGTGGTGGAGGAACCTTTTACTGTTTTTTATAATAATGAACAAGGTCATTTTTCTTCTTCACTTCAGAACTAAATGTTGTTGACCCTTTCATAGGCTGATGTAGAACATGGTAGAAGCAAACAAAAAAGGGAAAAGAATATTTATCTGTAAGTTGTTCATTCTGTATATAGGGATAGAACACATTCCTTGGAGGTGGGAGAGAGGGATTTTAAATTTAAGAAATGAAGGCTAGATTCTAATCAACACAATAAAGTGTAATTTTGGCACTTCATAGATAATATTTGCCTGGCTATAATTTAGAGCAGAACTGGAATATGTATTCTGCTTGCTGTATTTCAGCAAAATTTGACAGAAAGCTAACAAAATTTTACATGGAAAACAGATGATATCTTGGAAAAATTAATTTTTAAAGCAATGTTACAGCTTTTCTGAGGTTTAGGGAAGCAGCAGTGTAGAAAGGAAAGTAAAAGCTAACAGATTAAATGTGTCGTTGTACGTCAATTTTTAAGAGGAAATGAATAAAAGTCTTTTTGAAAACATGAGCCAGGAAAAAAGAAAGAAGAAAAAAAAAATAACTTTCATAAAGAAATATTGTAAAAACCCCAACCAAATTAATATTTTGACTAAAAAAAATCATCTTTGTGTAACATGCCCTTTCTCTTAGGAATAATTCAAAAAATCCAATATTTCTGGATAAAACTAGCTTCATTATCTTTATATCTGGCATTAAGTTGTATTAGCTATTTATACTTCTGTAAAGCATTCAAACCCTGATCTTAGGCCACATCCAGCAAAACAAGGGATATCTATTCTCTGTCAGTGGACTTGGAATGGATTTAATATCAGTTCTGTCAAGATCAGCATATGGACTCTGATGCAACAACAAAAATTCTTTTGTTGTTGCAAGAAAACTGAAAAATTGATTGTTCTCTTGAAATATTTCAGTTATTTCATACATGGATGCATGCACAAAAGTGTACCTAGAAAGTGCCCTACATTTAGAGAAACCTCTGCCCAGAGTGACTTTTCACTAAAGTTTAACTGAAAAATATGAGAGAGGGTGGGCAGAGGAAACAGAAAATGATGTTTGCTGAAGATGATACCTTCTTTTAAAATAAGGCAGAGAAAGTTGCATAGTACAAGGTCTGGTGCAGGAATTCAGGTAATCATTTCTTACTGTGGTCTAGATTTAAAGTTACTGGGGCAGTATTTTGAAGAAAAGAAATGACAAATATTTTGGCTGCTGTAGTAATGGAGAGATAACTACTTTCTCTGTATCTCAGCACCCATGATATCCAACTGCTCTTACATTCTTGTTTTGCTATTTTATTTTGCTTTCAATCAAATAGGAATACATATTTCCAAGCAAATATTTGTTGAAGTTATTAGATAGAATTGACTGAAAATATAATCTAGAGGGTAAGGCAGATTAATGAAATTACCTTTCACAATAAAAATTTGACACACTTTCATACAAGATAGATGACTTTAATTAAACTATAACTTAAACTAAAATAGTGATTGTCATGACCCATTTGTAGGGGATATGATTTTCACATTCTTGTAAAACTGAATGAGAACATCAGAATACACACTAGGGAGCTCTTATGCTTTTATTGTATAGTTGCCTTAATTCCAGCTACCAGCCCGCTATTTAGACTGGAAAGATTTTTGGCCAACAAGCCAATATGGTGGCTGTGCTTTGCAAATACAAAGCAAGGGAGAAAAACAAGAAAAGTGAGTGAGAGGACAAAGAACATCACCAGTCCTTAAATCCCACCTTGGTCCTGTTGCATGGAGCTGGGACTAACAATGAGAGTTAAAAAGCAGAAAAACAACATGGGGGGCCGATCTGCTCCCTTTTGTTAACCTGGTGTACATCTCTCACATGAACTAGATTTTTCAGAATCTTTTGTTCCTGCCTTATCTAGGAAATGAGCTGAGGGAGTGGGAATGAGCACAAGTCTCAAGGTGGAGCAGAAAGTTGCTCAACATAGCACTGCCCCAGCTCCACAGGACCCTCTCCTCTGATCACACCTTTCCTGAAGCAATGCTCAGAAAAAATACTCAGAATGCTTGAAACAAAATGTGCTTAGCTCTGGTCCTCTGCAGTGACAATTTCACCCATCAAAGACTGATTTATGCATGTTAATACACTTGTTATATGGATCAAAATCTTCAGACAAGATATTCTATTAAAATCATGGTGTTCATTCTTCAGTTTCTGAAGTTGAGGATCCGTGCCCGTCTTCTGCTCCTTTGGAGCTAACCCTGTTCTGTATTTCCAGCAGGATATTCAGGCCCAATCAGTATTAATAAGTTGTTTAAAAGGGTTTTGCCACTGGAGAGTCTTTCCTTAATTTTGTATACAGCTTTTAAATCAAAACAAAAAGTCCTGACCTAAGTTGAGTAGCTAAAAGATGTTCTGGCATCACTAATTTTAATCTTATATTTAGCTACCATAAACAGTGAGCTTTTGCCAAAGAGAGTGGCTAGCATAGCTAATTGGCTTGAGATTTAAAATTATATCAATAATTGTTGTGTACTTCTTGTGATTAGTTTAATTATCCCCATTTCCTCTGAAAGCCTCAACATTAATTCCCATTGACTGTAATGTTAATTACTGGCAGGGGCAGAGATGTTCAGATGCTGGCTCATGCTGCAAAGTGAAGTAATTGATAACTTCAGCAGACAGTTCTCTGCTTTAAATAAATGAGATCTTAACATGTCATTATTTTCCTTTCTTCTTTTTTCCCTTTCCTTTTTTTTTTTTGTATGAACAAAATTAAGACTAAGAACACAACCAGAGAGAAAAGTGTTAGAAATATGTTTTCAAATACTTAGCAGGTCTTTTTGGGGTAGCAGAATGGGGCACAATTAAAGGAAAATAATTGCAGCCCAGAAAATTTCACTTTGACTTGCTACTCCATTACAATCCTTATACTCTGTCACAGGCATTTTTTTCTCATCCTGACTTCAGTACTGACCAGAGCGGCAGAAAGAATCTCGCAGGTTCAGCAGGGCTGCTATTGCTGAGTATCCTGCTGTCTCCCAGAGGGAGAGGTGTTCATTTGAGATTTTAGAGAACAAGAGCCTTTTCATAACCTCAATTACCACAAGGTCAATCTGCAACTGAGCATTCAAGTGGTACTTAGATTGCCTGGTAAGCAGCTGTGGCCCAAGAGCAATGCTGAAACCAAGCTAAACTGCCTTCAGTGCCTGTCTGTTAATGACAGCAGCAAAAGAGAATCTTTCTGATAATTTGCTTTTTGAGGAACCAGGATTTGATTCTCAAACAAGTAAAGCCTTGCCAAGATTAAACATTCATTTGTAATTCACAACAAATGTTTCTGTTTCCCTCTATCCTTCAGTCATATAAGCATATGTATGCATGTGTGTATATGTGTACATATATATAGCTACATGCACTATATACAAAGCATTTTTCTCCAGGCAACAACTTATATATATTACAAAATTTAAAAACTATTATGCATGCATTCTGCTAGCAATGAATTTATATTACATTTTTTGTGATAAATATATTTATGCTCTGACATGAGATTCATGCATAAGAATTGAAAATTACTGTGAAGGTGATGGTAATCTGTCGATTGATTGAGAATCCTTCAATCCCTTCAACTTTTATTTTTTTGGTAAGGTCTCACTGTAGCTCAAAGTACAGTAGGAAAACCAGAATTACAGTGTGATGAATAAAGCAATTCAACTAGATTAGAAACCAGTATTCAGCATGGCAATGCCCAAACTCAAATGTTCTAAATCAAAACCCCAAAATGAAACCAAATGGTCCAACTTAATGCTTATCACATATCATGGTAATGCACTAAATAGTCACTGCAATTTGAATGCTTGTGATGTATTAGAAACATACACGTTTTAAGCAATAGCAATATGCCAACTCTCTTTGATCCTCTTTCTGAACTCTAAGTCCTTGCTGAGAGTTACCCAAGGCTGACAAACCTCAACCATTATTACACACAGAGATTGCATTCTATTATTATATTTTGCTCTTTTTGTTGTTGTTATTTCCCCTTTTCTTTTCTTTGAAAGAAGCTTTCCAGTGCTTCTTTCAAAAATCTAGCTTGAAGATATATTGATGAAGCTTCTAATTTTGTCAAGGATTAAGCAAGCAAAAAGATAGTCTCTGCTGCTTCTACTTCATTTGACCATAGCTTTTACTGAAATTCAACTGAGATTTATTGGTTTATCTCGCCTAATTTTAGTCATCCATAGAGTAGAATTGTGCGCCTGCAAAAGTTATCAAGAGTTCTTTTGCAGTCAGTGGAGAAAAACAGGCATAACTACAAGGTGATTCATCTCTTCGTAAAGCTGGTATCCAAGCCAGGGCAGATTAATCACATTCCAGAAGTTAGGTGAGATGAATCCCAGCTCTATTGACTTGAATGGTAGTTTTGCCATATAATGTGACTCAGAGCTCACATAGTCATGACTTCAAATGAGACGTGAGGCTAGCTCATGTCTGTGAAAGACAGAATGTGAATTTTGTACTACAGATGCTAAAACTGACTGTGGTTTTAGCTTCTTGCAATCAAATAAATATCACATATTGACATGTAAATCATTGATGTTCCAGAAAACAGTAAAAGATTTTATATAGAATACAGAATTAAGACACTCACAACTGCAATCATTCCCATATTACTTTCAGAATTTCCTAGCTACCTTCTCTTTTTGTGTTTGTTAGAATTCCTCTTATTTGAAAAACTTAGTCATTAGTTCCTACCTACCTAGACAACAAACCCAGCTTTCTTCCAAAATCCTATCTGGCCTGGGACTCATATTATCAAGTTTTACCATCTCATAAAGGGTTTGAATGGCAACCTTCTTATAAGATAACTAGTGGAACAATGTATTTCCTCTCCCCTCAAGAGTACAGTACATATTTGTCTACTAATTTCCACACTTCAGTTGAAAAGTAAAAGTTTTTCCTGTTCTCTCTTCTTTCAGATAGTCCTTGTGCTGGTTTTCTGACAAACCAATTCTTCAAACTTTTTTGGTCTACAATACAGGAAAGAATGGAAGTTCTTCCACCTTCAGAACTATCAACCATTTGGTTTGATAAAGAAGTTCTGTGGGATATTTCCAGCATATTCAGGACAGCAGTTAATCCTGACTATCAACTTCTGAATTAAATAGACTAATATGAAACATAAGCACAGTTTATCTTTTGACAGAAGAGTCAAGGTTTTTTGTTTTGTTTTTTTAAATAATAAATACAATTCTTGCCTGCAGGGAAGGATTCTGAGTTTTTCACCTCAGATAAACTGAGGTAAACACCAGATGAAATGCCTACAAGAAAAATCAGTTTAAGAAAGAAGCATTTGCATCATCACTACCAAATTTATAAGACTGGGATAGGGATGACTGATATTTAGACTGGTTTGCATCCACTGTGCTAGGTCCCTCTAAGGATTACCAGTTACGTCTATACAATATGTCCCTTGGATTTGCCTCTTCTCTTGTTTTTATGTGTGCCACACAAATAATTTAATAATCATAAGTAGTCTTTTTGTGTTCATGTTTTTTTCAGTTCAGGTTGTTTGCAACAATTTAAAACCTGTAATGCAACTAGACAGTGATATTTGTACACCCTAAAACTCTGCCTTTATATTACATATACTGAACTCTGGCAAGAGACGATCTCTGGGTTAAATAGGAGTTCAAAGCTTTTTGGGATAGAGCTAGAAGTTACTTGAGAAAACACAGAATAGAAATTATCTATAAAAGCACATAGACTATGAAATATGGAGGCTCAACCTCCATGGAATGCTTTGTGGCCCTAACATTAATGATATTTCAGTTCCTCAGCAGACTTTATTTATTTATTTGCTTTATTTTTTCAATCTTGTTTTCACAGTTTAAGATATCAGCAAAACTTCTTGAATAAATTATTGGTTGATGTATGCATTTCAGTCTCTCATTGAGTCTGATATGTTTTTCCAGCTTATTATTTTTACAGTTTTAATATTGCTGCATTTTTTGTTTTGTTTTGTTTTTATTTTTGGTTTTGTTTTTCTCAGACAGGAATATTGAAAAATATTCTCATTGATTATTTTTCTTGATAACGACTTTGAAATATTTTTACATTGAAATGAGGAGCTTTCTGTCAAAGCTACTTATCTTTACAAAAAAAGAAGGAAGAAGAAATATTTGACTAACAAATTTTGTCCCAGAAGGCAAATTCCACAGATGATAATTGCACCTTGTCTACAAATTCAATAAAATGCTTAGCACAGCCCATCTCTGTGCTGAGTATACTAAAACCAAGTGGAACCCCTGGGCACTGCAAAAAATACTGCAGGACACCTGATACCATTCACTATCGTTTATCTTCCTTAGTGTCGAAACTTTGTAAAACCTGGTGAAACACGCACAAAAAAAGAAAACTCAGATAGGGAACTGATAATTGTCAAGGTCAAAAGGACTGTTATTCTTCTTTAAAGCTGTCAGCAAAAATAGTATTTGCAAGCTAACTTCTTTTTGTTTGGATTTTTGTTTTTTTTAGCTTTACATTTTGACGTTTTAAAAGCTCATGTCTAGATTTTCAAGTGAATTCTTTCCCCACTGGAATTAGAGCTTTAGTTATCAGTGCTGAAGGACAATTATATGTAGACATGGTCAACTGGATCAGTTTACTCAAGTTCTGAGTGACTGTTTTTCTATGTTTCCAAAAGTAGGTTACTGATTTTTATTTTTTTTGCCTCCTAATGGAAGAGCACTAGAACCTGAGTCTTAGTGTGTGCTAGGAAAGCACTCGGCACATGCTGAGACCTGAGAATCTCAGAAAGTTCACACGGTCTGCAATGAATTCTTATTCTGTAACATGCTTGGCAACATCTGTCTTAATGAAAGCAATCATTCCTGTGAATTTGATTTTTATAGTGACTCCTGAACTTGTGATGTATATTTTCTCCTTTTGACACTTGCTCTTGTTTTGTTGGTGGCTGAATATATAGGCTTTGACATTTTCATAATTCTAAAGAAAACATAGTTAATCTACTGACAATTTTCAGTCTCTTTCTGCCCCAGATACAAATAAAAAAGCAAAGAACTTCCTTTTGGATAGTTATAGACAATCATTTAAAGGTCCATAATCATGAGACTCAGATCTATTCCTTAATTCTCAAAAATATATTCTGATTTATGGAAATACTAGACAGTGAAGTAGTCCCTCTAGCAAGTGTAATGACCACCAGTTTACAGGAATAAAATGAATTGCTGTCAAGGTGGCTCTACCGGTGCCCACTGGCAGCTGTGTTGAGCTAGCATGAGTCTAGAGGGGGACAAAACACAACAGCAGCATACCCATGCTGTCAAGCCATTCTGTATTTAAGCCTGTTTGCATCCACTCCTGTATTCATGCTGTAACTTCCTACTTTTATTCTTTCTAATTAGTCCGTATAAACTGATTTAAATTTGAAAGGATGAAATATCCCATCTACTATCCCATCTACTGTATATTTTATGCTACATGCTATTGCATACTACAGTGTTTCAGAGGCACTCATTCAAATTCCACCAGTGAGAAGAGGAAATTAAATATAATTTCTCGTGTGTGAATGACGGTTTTGCTCTTATTGCCTTCTTAGGAGCAATATAGCTGGCATCTGTTTCTTGCACACAATGTGGTTTAGCAGGGAACACCTACTAGAACAAGTACATGAACCAAATAAGAAGATAAATATTTAGTTCATAGTTCCTTAGGGACCTTGAGCATAAGCCAATCCATTGATTTTTTAAAGATTTCTGGACATGCCAAGAAATACACTTTTTGGATGCTTGGAAAATTTTAACACCAAGGACTTAAGACCCTTAAGTATGCAACAAATAACAATCAAATACATATTGCACCTGAAGTTTGCACTGTGTTTCATAACTAGATAGCTGTGATGTCTCTCACATCCTCTGAGTACTAACTCCTTGCTCATAAGGTAGGTGTAATAACAACACATTATCTGTGGAATAGTCATAGAATCACAGAATTGGAGAAAATGCTGGGTTGGAAGGGACCCAAAAGGATCATCAAGTCT
>VRYO01002772.1:55334906-55352054 GCA_009812075.1 Sialia sialis | reverse complement strand
CCTCCCAATTTAGTGTTGTCTGCAGACCTGTTTAGTATTCCGTTAACATTGTTGTGGAGATGGGTAGAAAGCAATTGTACAGGTAAATTAATAACTCTAGTAGAAAGCCAGAGTCATAAAGGGTGTTGGACTTTGCAATTTAAATAACAATATAAAAATTATGCTTAAACTTTATTTTTTCTAAATATTTTCAAGTTCTTGCTTGCACCACACCTGTATCGCAATCCCTTTCTGATATAATATACTTGATTTTTTTTTAAATGTGTATGCTTAAACTCACTAAATAAGGAGAAAATATCTTTTTCTCTGGCACAGTTTATTCTGTCAGGTTAACCAACACAAGCTGTGCAGTCAAATTAAATCCTTGCTACCTGAGGGATGACATCTAAACTGGAGTAAGTATCATTATAATTTAACTAGCAAATGTGTTTTTTTTAATTGTCTAGTACCAGCTCTTTCCCACCTGATTAAGGTACAAGAGCCACAGTGTGTTTTGTTTATTTTCATGAGGTGGCATAGTAGTGATTTGTTCAGAATTGCAACATCCCAGAGCTATCTTGAGAGGGTCTATGTGGCCCTTGGTAATTTTTGCAATTGCTTTTGTTTGCCCCATTTGTTTAACTTCAATTGCAATTTTTCCTCCAGGAGTTGTCACTTTTCCAATGAATACCCAGGACTAAGGTTTTACTTGATCTGTGTTTTGGAAATTGGTGGAAGCTTTACAATATGCAAGCAGACTAAGCTTTTGGATACAGTACATTGGCTAGGTGCTTGCTAATTCGTGTTTTCTGGAGTGGTTTGAATGTAGCTATCTTAGCATTTTTGCAAACAGTATGAAAAGCAGGAAAAACCCCAATACAATATATCTGAATCTATAGAGACATGTAGAGCTGACCTCGGAAACTAAATAACAGGATAAAAATAATAATAAAAATTATTAATAATAATAGTAACAAAAGCAACGATGAAAAAAGTAGTAATGAGAACAGTCTGATGATGTCCAGATTAGAATAAAGTGCAGCAATACAGTATAACTCAACAGTATTTTCCAACCCTTGAACTCTCTCTACACTTTTTTCTTCAGCAAGTGTAAAAGGGAAAAAAAATAATATCCTTCCATTCTACCTTCTAGATGTCTTACCTCAAGGTAAAAAAGGCATGATTTAACTTATTTAACTTATTTAAATAGAATATATTTGTAGGATTGTACATGCATATTTGAGACAAATAAAAGTATTTTTTTGTTTCACTGCTCCACTGACAGAAAGAAAAAATAAAGCTCACTGGTATCTTATCATACTTTCCTGTCTCCAGGGATCAGAAAATAAAATGCTTCAAGTAGCAGTTAAAGCACCAAAGCAAAAGATCTTTCTTTACTTCATTGTATTTCAATAATTCATTCCCTTTAAGAAAGAAATAATAAAGTTCAAAATTCAAAACTTAAGAAATTTATGGCTACTGAATATTTATTTATTTTTTCTGCTACACAGTATAATTATTTTATGACAGTGCAAAGTACTATATACCTAAAAATCTAAATTCTAGCATTAAACCTCAACTCTGTAAAAATGCAGGTAGTTATATAATGTTCAAGGTGATGACGAATAATCTGCATTTCCTGTTATATATTTGCAGTTAAACTGACTTTTTTTCCTTTCTTTTTTCTATTTTTTTAAATTTATTCATCCCTTTTTTTTTTTTTTTCCAAACCAGATTTGGAGTTTGGCGCACATTGCTTCTTTATTTCGGAGTATGTAATTTAGAGTGTCATAAATCAGAATGTATAGTCTGACACAATAATACTGCCATATAGTGGCATAACATTGTCTCTTAGAAAGGACATTTTCACCACAGAAAGATTAGGAAAACACTTGCTTACAGTAAGATAACTATTGTTTTACTCAGTTGGACTGAGATGAGCAAGAGATAAATTATCTGTGTAGAAACTGGATGATTTTTTGCTATGAAGTCCTTGGGTCAGGTTCCTCATTGAGGGAAGCTGCAGCGACTTGTCTCATATACAGTAATGACTCTGGAGCAACTATTTTATTGCCTAGAAGAGTGAACAATGAGGCCTCTGGGAGCCAACTCAACCTGGCCTTAGCTCACTAATAGAGCTGAGAACAGCTTAATTTAGTGCAATCATAATTTGCATGATTTTTCTTTTGCAACTTGTATTATATAAAATTCTCCTGTGAAAGAGCTAGCAAAAACCCCACTGGACAGAGCAAGTGGAGAGATAGAGGGCATATCTAATTTCCTTGAAATTTTAGGAGCAATCAATTTTACATAAAAGAAAATGTGGTTTGTCCTAGTTATTCCTATAGCTGCAAAAATTCTAGAACCCAAACAGACATAAGATTTAAAATAAAACCTAGAATTACTGAGGTACCTGTGAGACAGTCTTAATTAATATTAAAGTCTTTTTCCACTAGTTGTCTTTCTTGAAAATTTTAAATTTGTGATTTTCCTGCTAGATCAGTTCTAACCCATAGCTCAGATTTATTTGGTCATCACTATGAAAAAAAAAAGCTGTCTACTTCAACAGCTTTAGAAACAAGATGCCCTGATAAAACAAACCCCCACCATCCTTAAGATTTTAAGAACAGATTTCAAGGAGATAAATGTTATGAAGGGATGGCAAAGAAAAGTTTTGCTAATCATGTACAATGAGTGAATTACCTTTCTTATTAATTGGACATGCTTCTGGTGTAGTAAGTTAATAAAGCTGGGTAAGTAAGCAGCCGTGAGGAGGTCCCAAATTAGTATGAAAGATATCAGATATTTATGCAACTATATTTTTCCTGTTAAGCTAACAACCACCTAGACCATGTGGCCACATTTGAGATTAATTTATAGAGGTGTAAATCTCAGATAACACTGTTGTAAATCTAGAGTAATTCCAGTGAGCACAATGAACTTACTCACAGCTTGCATTAGTGTAATTGGAATTGGAGTACGGTCTGTATTGCAATAAGGCACCAAGTATGTGGCAAAATTCATTTTGCCGGAGAAAAGCCTCTTACGTTTTTCACCGAAATTTACTTCAGAGGCCAAATAAGTGTAAGCTGTCTGCCTAATCCCAGGATGGACTAAGTAAATTTATACTGCGCTCTTTTCACAGAGCTGTTCATTGTTAATGGCAAACTCACTTGTGTGTGCTTCTAGGAGACTGCCTAATTCATACACCATTTAAAACAGAACCACTGCTGATAGCTGTAATTAGTTACATAGCAACCCTTCCTCCTGCTGCTGCAAGAGTGAGGCTCCTAGCCCAGCTTCTATAACAGGCATGTACCAATTAGTAAAGCCTGAATCTAGTCCAGTGATATTGAAATGAAAGGGTAAGAGTTGAGAAACTGAGTTTACTTTTTTGTTTGATCTTGGAGGTATTACATTTGCAATTAGTTTGCAAACATAGTCTTCAAAAGAATAGTTGTGTCTCATTTTGGTCCTTCTAGATTGTGCTGTAAATACACTTTCTGTTTCATAACACTACAGTTATGGGAAAATGCTCAGTGACAGAATAGTGGTCTAGTAGAGGAGATTAATTTGGAAACATTTATAAAGTCCAGACTCCTTTATTCTTTGTAATCTTCAAAATATTTATTCTCAAACAGAAGAAAAATTCTGAGATATTAGTAGGTAGGTGTTCACAAGATTAGAAATCTAATAAACATTGTGTTTTCTTCCTCTTTATGAGTACAGAGATAATTCCTTTGTCAATTAGGGAGGGATAAAATCAAATATTCACATCTATTTCTCTTTCTTCTCGCTGAAAAAAATCTCTTTTCTTCAGTAAGGAAATTTTATTGCTGATCTTTTGAGTTGCTTTCTATTCACATGCCAAATTCTTCATGGCTTTTCCAAGTATTTGACTTATATTTTTGCATCTATCTACAGTTTACTGTTCATAATACTGAATATTTGCTTTGTCTTTTGTGACCTCAATTTTCAGTTGTTTGTCCAAGTAGGAAATAACTAGGATAACTAGGAAATGAAATTTATAAATCAAAAGATAGACTGAGGCTTTTAGGCTACATTTCTGGCTTCATCTGCAAAATCTTTTCCCACCACTTTTGACATAAAATCTAGTTGATACAATTTTTGCATACAAATTCCAAATATCTTCAAAAGCCTAGTGAGAAAGTTCTTCTAAATAAGGCTTCCTCATTTTGTACAATTAAGTACTCCTGTATTTGATCCTAGAATTAACAAGGGATGAATGCTTTGAAGGTTTTCAGAGGGACCTCATGCACTCATAAGGTACCTCTTTCAGACATCTAAGTTATGTGCCTGACTTCTCTCCGCAGTCCTTAACAGTTAATGAACATTGAAGCTACACAACAAAACTAGACAATTCTGAAGTAATCCCTCCAGAATCATGTATAGGATGGGCACTTGGTCCTCAGAAAGGCTGCCTTGCTTTGCTTATTTACTACTAGCAAGTTGTATTATTTTCTACTATAAACATAATGCAGCTCTCTCCCCCATTGATTTCAAGTGCATCTAAAAAATCCAAGTCATACTTAATATAATGCAAGTTTCTCTGGGAAAAATTAATAAAAATGATGCAATGTATGGAGATTAAACTTATTGTGTCTAATTCACCACCTATCAAGGTCTGAGAAGAAAGTTTTCAAAGACTTAGACAATGTGCTTGTGATAAAATGTGTGTCAGTCTATGAATTGTGTAATCTCCCATGGAACTTCCTTGTCATCAGTAAGCCAGAAGAAAGAAGATTGCATGATTTCACTCAACTGTGGGTCTTTTGTTTGTTTTTTTAAAATTATCCTTTACTTGTTCTAAATGTTACAGTTTTGGAGATATAAAACTGTGTTTGAAAGAATGCTACTGAGCAGACCCACATGTGTTATCTGATACGTGGCAAAAAAGTATTACTTGTGAAAGGCACTTGAAAAGTCCTTTGCCAGTGCAGTTCAAAACTGAGCTAGCACATTTCTGTGTTCTTGGTTAAAAACAAGGTAATTGTTATCCCAGTGAACACTGTGATTGCACAAACCAGCTCCCCCTTACTCCATCTCCACTCCTCCACCACTGTCACCCCTCACAAAAACAATAACCCAACCCAAACCAAAACAAACAATCTACTTTCATGTACCAAAAACCTGGAATCCTAAAACTGTCATTACAAAAAGGTGGCATATTTCCTGAAGCCCAGGCAGCTGACATTGGGGTCACTCTCTTTAATCATGGAAAGAGTGGGGAGTGGCTCCCACCTGGAGAGAGAAAGGAAATAGCATTCCTGTCATCCCAGATTGTTTAAGCATGTTGCTGATCCAGCAATGCTATTGACAAGCAGCAGCTGTGGAGGGTGCTCTCGTTATTCCTGTATCTCCACTTGCAAAGAATTCCTCAAAGACAGTGTTGTGATTTCATGGAAGGAAAAATATGATAAAAATGGACTGATCTTGCTTAACATATGAAAGAGCTGTTCTTTACATAGCAAGTATTTTCTTTCTAAATTATGCAAATCATTATGTTTTCTCTCCACAGATGAGAAAGAGTAAGAAAGTTTCCTAGAGAAAGAATCTGATTTTGAAATGCCTCAGCTTCCCGTAAGTACTTCAGGAGAAACAAACCACTACCCTTACCCTGGCAAAAGCCTGTAGTCAGTGCGGAGAAACGTGATGACCATAAAGAAATTATGTCTCTACAACAGGAAATAAAAGAAAAAGAAACAACAATGCAACTATACAGAATGCATGCTGAAGCTGATGAATGGTAGAACACGGACAATTTTGGAAGCACAGGTACAGATAAATTCTGTTCAATCTGTAAATGAAAAACTTGCTGCATTGATGAGAACAGTAAAAGAGCTTAAAGTGACTAAAATAGAAGGAAGAAGACCTTAATTTGTCGAGAATAGAACTCTGAGAGGATCAAATGTGATGGATGGCAAAGAAGAAATTATCATGGCTTACTGTCAGTGAAATTGCTTTAGTTTTGTTTTGTTGTGTTTCCTACTTTATTTTGTGTGTTCCTTTCAAGGGCAGAAAATTAGGGGGGAAATAAATTAGATTCAGGATAGTTTGGGGAATTTTGTGCCTCTCATTGATGAACTTTTTGTGACTGCTTAACCCTGTTCTATATCTTGGCCAGCTCTTCCAGAAATTTTGTATAATAACAATTTGCAAATTCTGAATGTTAATAGAGATTTTGTTTACATTATTAGATCAGTGCTAAAAAATGCAAGAAATAGGTACACACTCAGTGGAGTTAGGCTCCAAGAATATTTAGCTGCTAAAGATTCAATGTTCAGTGCATGTACAAACAGCAGCTTTTCCAAGGTCCTATTTAAACTGGGTGGCTTTCCAAAAATCTATGTCTTATATTCCAAAATAAAGTAAAATGCAGGAAAAACATGTCAAGTAATATTTTGAAATGGTTAAATAAAATTTTCTCAGATGACTTGGTTTCGTTTTAGTGTTTGTCTTGTTTTCCTACACAAAGTAAAATTGTTAGATCAAAAGTCGCCCGAAAATCTCATATAAGATATTTAGGCAAGGCTTTCCCCTGAAACCCAGAATGGGTTTAGGAGAGCTAAAAAGGAAAACCATTTGTTTAATTAAAAATAGGCTCCCAACATTCTTCCATTAAAAACACCAAAGTAAACTGGGCATTCACAGTTATATTCATATGAAGTTGCATGTAACTAATAGAAGTGTTTTTAAGAGAAAGCTTCAGACAAATTTATTAGCAATTAATACTGCAAGTCATGTGTAGGATGAAAAGCGTGTTATAGATATGAAAAAAGGGGCACTGATGGTTTTTCCATGAGAATTAAGATATTTCCAGAGAAAATATATGGTGAGAACAGCCGATGGTTTATTTATGAGAATAAATATATGTCCTTTAGATATATTGCTTTCTTATTCACTTCCACTGATTTTTTTTTTATGGCTGAGTGTGTTTATTCTTTTTTAAAGAAATATAAACAAGCTGGTAAACAGATAACCGTATTCTAACAGCAACATCTTGCATGGGGGTGGGAAGCAACCCCAACCTCCTCTGTGCACAGTTAGCATGACTCCATGAGGACAAATGGCTTTACTTATGCACACACTAGTAAAATCCTCCCTGCAGAGCCAGGTTTTGCAGGGTCTAATTTTTGTGGTTTATTTTTGTCTCCCACAGATGTTGAATATGCTAAATTGTGAAGGGGCTTTCCTACTGGGAATTTTAGACAGCCTTTTTTCTGTCAACTATAGTATTGAAATATAGAAGAGAGCAAGAGAGTTTGGGATATTTACAGAAGAAAAGAAAACAGAAGAAGAAATTTTTTTAGAATTGTCTAAAAAAGGCTGATTACTTCATTAGTAATAAAGATAAGTAGTTATATCAGTGTTTATAGCTTATACTTTTTCTTCATTTTCTTTTTCACTTACGTGGATAAAATCAGCCAACAACTTGGAGATGTTTTCATGTTCAGCTCACTTCAGATTTCTCAAATGTAGCTATCTGCATCTGAGCCTTTAATGACCACCTCCCTCTGTAATAAATGAAAATAAAAGGACTAATGAAGGGTATAATACTTTAGGGTCACTTTATATATTTACTTTGGGACATGAGTACAGTAATTTCAGGAATATAAGCCGCACCTTTTTCATTGAAGAATCCAGCCTACCCCAGCAGTGCAGCTAATCATCAGGTGCGGCTCATTTATGGACAAATCCCAGTGAAATACCAACCTGGAAGTGAGAGCCGGCCAGGGAGGGTGCCTGGGGCTGCCTTTAAAGGCTGCCCTGGTCTATGAAAACTGTTGCAACTTGAGCACCTGACACCAAACCCCCGCTGGCAGTGATTCTGTTACTAATTTGTCACTTTGTTACACATGGATCCTCGCTTAAAAAAAAAAAAATGCAGCTTATATTCGGGTGTGGCTTATATATGGACGAATCCCATGGTCTACCTGGCTACCTGGATGTGTGGCTTATAATCAGGTGCAGCTTATAGTTGTGAAATTACTGTAATCTTACCTCCAAAGTCTTGTGTTTTTTGACATGTGGCTGTCAGGAGTGAAGGTGACTTGCTAAGGCATGGGTATCTGCCTTCCAACTTCTGGGTTGGATAAGACAAATCTTGCCCTTGGCATTCACCTTCTGGTCACAAAGAATGAGTTACCTCAATCCATAAAGACAATTCAGGCAGATGAAAAGGAAAGACAGCAAAATAGAAAGGCAGTACTACACCAAATCAAAGGAAGGCAATAACCATCAAAGCAAAGATGGTCACAGAGATGTGTCTCTGAGTCTCTAAAATATATTAACTATCTAACATGGAAAAGAAGCAATCAAAGCAGTCTTCACAGGGGAACATACAGTAAGAGAAACAACTTGAAATAATATCGGATAATGGAAGACAGATGCTTTTACAATAACTGCAAATAATGCAAACCCGTGACCCCATTTTTGTCAGGATGCTAATAAAAAAGGAAGGATAGAGAAAGAAGGAGAAAAAATATGGGAAAAAATGGTTAAAATAAGAAAAAAATAAATTATTAAAACTAGCAGGCTTCTATTACACGAGATCTGATGAGATGCAATACAGGACCTTGAGGAAATTGATATAGTTGCCAAAGTGCTCTCCATCATATTTGAAGAGTCATGGAAGCCAGATGATCTCCCAAGCTACCAGAGAAAAGGAACCATCAGATTCATTTTTAAAAAGGGGAGCCCTGCTAATTAACTACCATTCAGGTTCATCTCAGTATCTGACAAGATCTTCCAGGAATTTATGTTGAAACATGTGGAAGACAGGGAGGCAATGAGAGACAGACAATATGGCTTTATCAAGGCAGATGGTGCCTAAGTTAGCGGCCTTCTCTGAAAGAGTGAGTATCAGCGGACAAAGGAGGAGCAATTTCAGCTCCCTGGACGTCTGCAAAGCTTTTGGTATGGTCTCACATTACATTCTTACTTCTAAATAGGAGAGGTACAGGTTTGAGGTATGGACTGTTAGAATGGGTAAGGTATTTGCTGGGTGGTTGTATCCAAAGAGTTGCAGCTAATGATTCTAGGATAAAACACAAATCAGTGATGAGTTGTGTTTCTCAGCAATATATTTATGGACTAAGTATAGACTGGGACCAGTACTGCTTAACATCTTCACCAGTGACATTGACAACAAGGCTGAGTCCATCCTCTGCTAATTTGCGCACAACACCAAGCTCTGTGGTGCAGTCAATTTGCTGGAGAGTAGGAATACTATCCAGAGGGACCTTGACAGGCTTGGAAACTACGTCCTTGGAAACCTCATGAAGCTGAACAAGATCAAGTGTAAGGTTCTACTCCTGGGTCAGGGCAGACCCAATATCAATACAGTCAGGGGGATGAATGATTGGAGAGCAGCCCTGTAGAGCAAAACCTGTGGAAACTGGTGGAAGAAAAAATGGGCATGAGCCATCAAGGTGCATTTGTAACCCAGAAATCCAATCATATTCTGGGCTGAATAAAAAGAGGGGTGACCAGCAGTCTAAGTGAGGTGATTCTTTTTCTACTTCATTCTGGTTTGATGAGAATGCATCTGGAGTATTTTGTCCAGCTCTGAGGTCATCAGTATAAAAACAACATGGATATGATAGAGTGGATAAAAAAAAAGAGCTTTGAAAATTGTGTGGGCTTTCTTATGCAGAAAGATTGGGAGAGTCAGAGGTTGTTCTGACTGGAAAAAAGAAGGCTTCGTGGAGGCTTTCAGTGTCTAAGGGGGCTTGAAAGAAGGCTGGAGACTTTTTGCCAAGCATGTTTTTGGGGGGCAAATGGCAATGGATTTAAACTGAAAGAGAATAGATTGGACATAAAAAATTAATTTTTTTTTTACAATAAGAGTGGAAGTAAAGTAGAAGTAGCTGCCCAAGGAAGATGTGAATGCCCCATCCCTTCAAAGTGTTCTAGGCCTGGTTGGATGTGGCTTCAAGAAATCTGGTCCAGTGGAAGATGTTCTTGCCCATGATAGAGTTGGACTAGATGATTTTTGAAAGATCCCTTCCAATCCCCAAAAATTCTATAATTCTGTGAAATCTACTGTGGTTGAAAGTTTCAGTTAGAAAGACAAGTACTCCATAGTTCCTGCTAATGTAGTTCCTCTTCTATAAATTCTTTTATTGAATTCTTTTATTCTGTTATTGAAAATAAAGTTAATATTTTCTTCATATTCAAAAATATAATTCTCAGAAATTTTTAGAGTTGAAGCAGACATTTTCTTTCTTTCAGTCTCCTCTTACTGGTTTCAGGATCAGTTCATATTTGTTTCTTCTTTAAGGTCTTGATTAATTGGTTTTAGTTTCATAAGTATTTAGAGTGTCTACATGACTCAGACAATATCAACTGTTACAGAAATATGATTATGAATAAGATATATATGGATACAATCAGAGTAGGAATAATAGTAAAGGGAAAGAAATATTAAAATATAGATGTATCATATGCCACTATTTAACTGCTTTTACTCCAACATCTGAAAAGTGAGTTCAATTTTCTAGTTTGCTGAGGGAACTTAAGGTCAGTTCAACAATACAAATAATTGTAAACACACAAAGATAGGGCGTTTTTGTAATATTATAGAAATGAAAATCAGAGGAAGTATATGAAGTATACAGGTTGGTGTTTAGCTTATTATTTAAAAAAAAATAAGCACTACACAAGCAAGATAGGAAAAACACAATCTTAACATGAAAAACATACAAATAAAGAGGACTTCAGCTTTACACCAGAGGGTGTCAAACATAAACTTTGATTGGAATAAAGGGTATGCATCCAAGAAACGAAGCTTCAGAGGTAGTTCTACATTTCCTGGGTGAAACCCAGGTCCTGCAACAGAAAAAAATGAAAAGTCATCTCAGTTGGAATGAATTGTGGGGAAATGTCAAGTAACATGAAGAACCTGAACTTTCATTGGCTTTGAAAACTTAGAAAAATCATTACTCCCCATGTCCTTTTCTTATTGTGCATGTTACCACCAGACCTGCAGCAGCAGAACTCACTCTGCATAATTAAGCCAGTTGGCTGTCCATGGTTAGAAAAGCATCAAAGAAGACAGCTGAGATAATCAGGAACAGCATTACATTTGAGCAAGAAGAAAGAATTTGTTCTAACTCAAGTCCTGAATCTGGTTTGACGACTCACAGATATGTCAATTTCATACAGATGACAGAAATTGAACACGATCTAAACTTCATTGAGATTTCTGAGAGTTTTTGGAATTTTCTAATTGAACACAGTGAGAGTTTCTCAGTTTGACTTTAGTGATATTCAATAAAATACATCTCTTTTGAGCTGTTTGTCTCTTGTTGCTTGCTGTTGCTTGCTGGTTGACTTACTGGTTTGACTAATGAACAAAACATATTTTTAAGTACTTCTGCTTGAACTGTACAAAGTTGTTTATATGCATTGTTTTAATTTTAAAAGATAAATATTCTCCTTAGTTAAAAATGGAAAGAAAAATGTTGTTATTCTTAGAGAGAAACTAAACCAAAGTATATGAAAGCCTAGATTTAGAAAGACTGTGGTTATGCTTTAGATTCTTTATTTAGAAATATTGTTGTGTTTTTTTCACCTGTTACTAAGACATTTTTTCTAATTACTATTTGGTATTTTTGTAGATAACACGTTGCTACCAACTTCTAATGTGTTTTTGCTGAGATCCACTTTTATTCTTCTTGGAACTACTTTTTTTAAAGTATAGTGTTGCACATAGGCAAAGCCTTATAAAATAGAGCTATGTTACTCTTGTAAAATCATGCCTCAGGCCTGCTACTTAGGCTAAATAGAAAGGAACTAAGGGAGGGTGACTCAGTGACTGACAGACGTCCACATCGTGGTGTGTGATGGTTGGTTGGCTTGGGTTGGTTGTGCCTTAAAAAGATGTAAATTGATAACTGCCTAGCTGCTTAAAAAGACCTGGGTTTTGCAATAAAGGTTTTTGCAATAAATGTTTTTGCAATAAAGACGCTCTCCTTTGCACTGCCTGGGGACTCTGAACCACTCTGCATTGTCACAGTACAATAATTCAGCCATTAACTCAAGCAGAGAAAACAAATGAATCTGAAACCTTTGGCTGAAGAGAGGTGAGGTGACATTTGTGTTCCAGCAGTATTTACTTAATTATTTATACAGAGACAAATACTACCAACAATCAAACTCCAACAAAGAAAATAATTCTTATTTACTTGTGAAGTTTGCCCATATAATTTTAGATCAGAATGGAATCTAATGAAAGGCATAGAATACAATCTATATTTGTCCATACAAGTACGTTGGAGGGGATACTAGACATTAAAGGATGTTTACTAGGATATCACTGAGTTTGATATGTACTTCAGTGACTATACTATTGGATGAGGCAACCACTGCCAGAGTCTAATTTGTGAATTTAAAGCCTTTGCCTCCACTTTTTGAATTTGTTTTTTCCTTTTTTTTTTCCCTTGCAGACATTTTTTTAAATTATTTCAGTATCTTTTCATAGCTAATTTATTATTAAAGTAACAGGCAAAAATATTATTTTAGTTGAATCAGGAAAATTAAAGAATCTGTTTCCTGCTTTTCACAACTTTTTTGATTTCTCTTTACTTAAGAAACCAACAATATAAAAGAGTAGTCTCTCCTAATCTATGTCAACTGATATCCATTCACTCTTTCAGGTATTACAGTTTTCCTTTCTTATGAAAAACAGTCTCAGCATTTCTTAACTGTCTTATTTAACATCATCAGGTTTGGAAGCAACCCCTTCCTCAACTTCTTTTCTTCTCTGCTTTCAGTGTTCTTCTTTATGACCTCTCTATGAACTTCAAGACTTCTATTTCTAAAATTCAAGGCATCTGATTTATATTTTATGTATCTCTCTCTTAGTTTTACTACTAGCAGAGAATTGAAAAAAAATAGCAGAGAAATGGCACAAAGTTCTATATTTATACAATTATTAAAAGAAAAACAAAAGAAGGTCTATACAAAGTTTTTTTTTCTTTTGTCTTAGGACATTCAATCCTACCTTAAATAATTTTAGCCCATATTAATTAAACGCAGAATATCTGAAAATAAAACAAAAGAAGAATATGCTATGATAAATATTAATTAGTGCAAAAAGTTATAGCTTGAACAAGGCAGAGTTTCTCAGAAAAAAATCTCCCTTTTCTTTTAGCTATGAAAAAACCCCTTTGTGTACTGGCACAATCACTTCACCTTCGACACACTTTAGACTACAGTAAACTATATGGAAACTGTCAGCTTTAGGTCAGTGCAAGAATTTTTCCGCTTCAAAATCAGGATACCTGTCTTGATGGGTTTTTTCCAGTTTTTTTGGGGAAATTTTCTCTTTCATTGTACTATGCTTTCATTTTTCATGGGTACTATATTCAAATTTTCATTCTTCTAAGTGCTTATATTTATGAAGATTCAGTTGTCATCTATCATCTTTATTAAAACAGAAGTATCTTTCTGGAAGCATTTCTACTGTTCAAATTATTTATATTGGTGAAGGCTGAAACAAACAAACAAAAAAAATAGGAACTCTCTTTAGCTGACACAAGAGACTTCATGTGTCACAGAATCTCACCAGAAGTCAAAAATATAAAGTCACAGTTGTGTGCCTATAATTTCATTTACCCATTCTACTGATCTCTACCTCCCCACAGTTCCTTCCTCTAGAAATATGAGTAGATTTTCTTTGCTTTCTGTCATGTTTAAAACTTTATCCTATAAATAAAAAATAATTTAAATTTTAATAATAATAAAATTATTCCAGTTTGATACATGGATATTGGTGCTGGTTAAATACATATATTGTGACTGATTTGTTGATACTGAATTTAAAAGATCATTCAGGAAGTCATTTCTTGAGAAAATTCTTGAGAAGAAATGAAACCTTTTATTTTTTAATCATTCACCAACACACTGACATAGCATAATGCAGAAAATACACTAACAACTTGTCACGAGAACAGTTTATCAACCAATAAAAAAAGAGATATACTCATGGTATTTTATAATTAAAAAATTGAAGACAATTGGGATATGAAGAATGTATAGAAGAAACCTAATACTCCTTTTTTTGGTTTTTTGGGGGTGTTTTATTTTATTTTGTTTTGTTTTGTTTTGTTTCTGGAGGAAAGAACAAGGTTTGATTCTTGGCACAATAAGGAAAATGGAAGGAAAGTCTTCAAGCTGCAGGTAATAACATTCTGAAAAACTGATCATAATACATACAAAGAAAAATTCCAGTCTTGAGTCTAAAACCTGATCTTGCACTTTTTTGAATGCTGTTGAATATAATGTCATGTTCTCCATTAGTGTGTTTTCATGGGTAGACTAACAGAGAAATGAATGCACACATTAATGTGCTCACATCTTATATGTGTTAAATCATTAGCTAATTTAAATGCACATCTCTTTGAAGTTTATATACCTATGATGATTTATAATCTGAAGATCTGGTCTGATTTTCATAATTCAGTCTTTAAAAGCACGAGAGTAGTTGCACTCGTAGTGGAAAATACTATTCCTGGCACCCCCAGCAAGTTTGCTGATGACTCCAAGCTGTGTGGGGCTCTCTGAAGAGACACACTGGAGGGAAAGATCACTGTCTAGAGAGACCTTGACAGGCCTGAGAGATGGGGCTGTGTGAACCTCATGAGTTTTAACAAGGGCAGGTGCAAGGTCTTACATGTGGCTCAGCGCAATCCCAACCACAGATACAGGCTGAGTGGAGATGGATTGAGAGCAGTGTTGGTGAGAAGGATTTGGGGTGTTGGTGGACAAGAAATTCAACATGGCCCAGCACTGTATGCTTGCAGCCTAGAAAGTCGAACATATCCTAGGCTGCAGAAGTGCGTCCAGAAGTCAAAGGAAGTGATTTTCCCAGCCTGAGCTCTGCTCTGGTGAGATCCCACCAAGAGTGCAGCATTCAGCTTTGGAGTGCCCAACATAATAAGGTTATGAACCTGTTGGGGTGAGTCCAGAGGAGGGCCATGAAGATGGTCCGAGGGCTGTGGTAGCTCTGCTGTGGAGAGGCCAAAAGACTTGAGATTGTTCAGCCTGGAAAAGAAAAGGCTTGGGGGAGACCTTCCAACAAATTTCCAGTACTTAAAGGGATCTGACAAGAGAGTTGGAGAGGGACTACATATGCATATATAAATTCAGCTACATGAAAGAAAGGTAATGAACATCATGATGAGAGAAAATTTCATCCTTTTCCCCAATGAGTAGGAGTGTACTATCTTCAGAGAGCAGCCTGTGACACTAGTCAGGAAGGGACATATATTTCCTAGCTGCTGCAGAGCATTGTGTCTGCAGCATCCTACATAAAATATACAAAGTCAAGGAGTTAAAAAGGAACTACAGAACTTCTACTGATGATACTGCAACAGGAAGATGGAAAGCATGGCAATATTTAAGAAAGGAAGCTAAGCATTGTGCTTAAGTCACACCTGCAAAAAAATGGCTTCCACATTCAATAAAATTGTGTTTAGAAAAAAGTAGGTTGATATATATTTCATCTCAAAAGAGTGATAAACTGCTTTCCAGTCCATTATGAATAAAAAAAAAAATAAAGCATTCCTAACAGCACCATTGTTATTTTTTGGTAGGATTCCCTAAGGGCTGGTACCAACTAATGACAGTCACAATTCCCTTCAGTTCTCTGGAAGTAAATCTGAAAAAAAACCCACTCTTGATAGCATTTTCTCATGACATAAATATTGGCAACATGGTAAATTGATGAGCAAGACATAGAAACACATAGAGTTATTGAAAGTACTTAGTAACTCTGACTCATTCAAATAAATTACTTTTGTGCAGCTAAATGCATACATTATATTTTTAAGGAATGAGCAACAGCTTCTGGAAAAAGAATAATCCTGAGAGCTGTCCAGAGCACAAGAAAGCAACCTAAACTGCCATAATAAACTTGGGTCAAAAAGGCTTATTTTGATCTTTTGTTGTGTAAATAAAAATAATAAGGAAATACTGCTGAAAAAGATATCAGGATACAGAAGTCATTTCTGTAAGCATATTTTAAAAGGGATATTGAAAATTCTTACAAAAAAAAAAAAGAAAAGAAAAACAAACACAAAATTTTGCGTTAATTATTCCAAAGAGCGGGAAAAAAAAGGTCTTTCAGTCAAAAACTTAATAAGAGTAATCCATTTAATTTACATTTATCAGCAGAAAATACAGATTATAGTAATTTTAAGGATAACTTATTTTTCAAGTTGTACAACAATGTTTCAGCAGCTAAGAGGGGGTCTTCAGCTCCTGACATTCTCAGTTCAGGACTGAATGGTTTTAAAGGCCTATTGTAGCTGAATACAAGCTACCAAGCACTTGCAAAGATGAGGATATACCAATACCAACTGCTCCTCTCCAGCTTGAAAGTATGGGCTCTGAAGAGCCCTAATCCTGAGTCCAACTCAAAATATTTGCTGTAAATTTGATGCAAAAAGTAAACAAAATATTATACGTTATATAACTGCCTCCCTAGCTATTTGTAATGAATAGCTTTTACTGCAGGTTAATAAAATGTGCTTTATAAAATAATAATTATGGGACCATAGCAACAGCATTGTCTCTGTCATTATTATGTCCATTCCTTTAATAAAATTTTCTTGAAAGAATAAAGAAATCCACAGAATTGCTCAGCTACTCTTTTATCTTGTCCTCTTGCTTCAGCATCTAGCATTTTTTTCTCATTGTCGATGTTATTATTTAAAATATATTTCATACAGCTTTTTTTCATTATTTGGTATTTTCTTCCAGCTTTAGATCTGTTCCTTCTTCCCCTTTTTAATTAAAATTATTTATTAGCAGCGGTAGTCATGTGAAGTTATTTACCAAATTTTTATCCTCTGACACAGATTCTAGACCTCATCTTTACATTGTAGAAGTAAATATTACAAATTGCGGTATATTAAGCTTTTCTTTTATAGCAAAGAATTAATCTTGAAAGAGTAATGTATGGTGAAAATGTGCATGAATCCAAATATGGAATTTATCCATTATGTTAAGAGCCTCAGTTCTCTTACATTTTTAAAAGCTGGAAAAGGAGACACAACTGGTTCTGAAATACCCTTATGTTATACCCAAGCCTGCAATTCCTTTGGAAACATAGAAGTATAAATTATCACTATATCTCACAAA
>VRYO01002772.1:55314842-55334654 GCA_009812075.1 Sialia sialis | reverse complement strand
GGATGTGCGGCTTATATTCAGGTGTGGCTTATAATTGTGAAATTACTGTAATTTATAAATGGCAGTGTTCCCTTCTTCATCCCATTTTAATTTGAAGTTGTGTCTATTATGATTTCTTCTAAGCTAAGTGTTCTCAGTAGATGCACAAGGAATCAGTTTCCTCTTATGATTTCAGATTTAGACATTTTTTTTTCAGTGTCACCAGACTCAAGGACAGTTGTAGGTACGGCATAGATATGGAAACACTAACATCTGAGTTACTGCCATTTATATGTGCAGGGCTGAAGGCTTTGAAGAAACTTGATTGGGAAAACTCAGGATCTTTAAGGAACTAAACCATAAGCAGTGAGGTTTTCAAACCACATGACTCAACACAGACATTTAATGTAAGTTTTTGATTTGGATCTAGCTTTAATTATTTTAAGCTCATCAAAACTCTACTTGTACTGGAACCAAGCTGAAAAGGGAGGTTTAGAGGCAAAGCCTCTACACTGTTAATAAGAAATTTTTTCAAACCTACTTTTTAAGAATTTTCCTTATAAACATTTCAAGTTATGGGTATGGATCTCCGTCCTCTGCATAACCTCTGACCTTCTGTATGTCTTCAATTATTTAAATTTTGTTTTGCTTCCTCACCCCAAATCTGGACACTAGAAGAGTTCAGTAAGGAATCACAAGAGCCATCAATTCCTAATTCACACAGGAAGGAGTAACAAGATAATGTTCCATACAAAGTTTCTTACTTTATTAAGTCATTTAGTACTGAAAAATCAATTATTCTTATGAGAATCGTAGAAAGAAATGTTCTTAAATTAAAAGAAGTTGTGACAGAAAAAAAAATATAATTCTGAATTAAAACAGATTCTTCAGACACACCAGATGCATGTGTTGACTGGTTTTGATGGAAACTTGACATGCTAAGACACCCAGCATGAATGCTTTCTCTGTGTCTTTAACCAGATTTTGTATGAATATAAATCTCAGTCTAACACATAGTTTGGGGTGTAAAGTACATGGCATACAGAAGTGTATTACATACAGAAGAAATAAGTTTCTCAATACTTCTTTGCAGTACCTGTTTAACTCTACATTCAAACATATAGTTTTCTCATTTTTTTATTTGCTGAGAACAATTTTGCACACATGCATCTAAGCTCCCTGCTGGCATAGCAATAACCTGCAGAGAGATATTTATTTAATGCTACACTGAGCAGATGAAACACTATACACAATAACAGCTTCCCTTCCTGAATGTAAACAGGAAAAAATCTTATAAGTGGTCTGTACTCTTCAGAAACTCTTTTTCTACATTTGGATAGACTGCAGCAATTTTCTCTAAGAAATTATTTAGATTAAATAAATGGTTCAATGCACCTTTGCCTATTTTCTTTAAAACAAGAAGGAAAAAGATACTTTCATTTATTTTACATGTATGTTGAATATGAGAAAATAGAAAAGGATAAAAGAAATAAAGTTTAGGAAAATCAACTACCTCTGTTCTTTTAAGATTTCAGATAAAAGTAAATAAATTGTTTATAATTTTTCTTTTAACAAGAAAGAATCCCAAGTTTTATGGAGACGAAAGTCAGATGAACTCCAAGAAAAAATATTTAACCTTGAGTAAAATTCAAAACTTTATTCAGGATTCTAATTTCAAAATTACCTAGGCAGTATTATCCTTAAAGAAATATGAACAGAATACATTATTAGAAACAGGGAGGGTTTTGTTTTTGTTTTTGTTTTTGTTTTTGTTTGTTTGTTTGTTTGTTTTTTCTACAAAACTACAAAAGAAAAGCAGCACAAAATATCAGCTTAAAGGTAGAAGTTTTTATACAAAATATCTGAAAATGAGCAGTAAAAAAACCCAGCTTCACTGAAACGGTCAAATTCCCAACTAAACTTTCCTAACAAAGAATACCAAAATTTCACTCTTCATAAAGAGAGAAATTCTTAATTAAAAGTGTTAGAAAAATCCCCAAAACCTAGATTATGTGGGATGAAGTTACTTGAACCTTTTAAGGAAACTGAATTCATGGTCTCTCTAATTCCCTTATCTAGAAAATTAAAATGCACCCAAATTATTAATTAGGTCCAATCTCTGTATGATATTAAATACCTTTTTAAGAACCATTTTAACCATTTAAGAACCATTTTAAGCTTTTTAAGCTTTTATTATAGTGAGTAAGAAATTGAGTCCTGGCACCCTTTTTTCTTTTTGTCTGAATAAACCATGGTGCTTGGGTATCTTTCCAGAGATTCTATTTATTTCAGTGCATTGCACAATCTCAAAGTATTTTGTAATCTATTTATAATATACTGTGTATTTTTTTCATCATTTGACTGTGTATTTCATAACCTTCTCTATAATAGAAAGAACATACCAGACTTCTTTTCTTGCCATGATAAAAGACTGAGAGTTTATCAGACTGGTTATTCTACAGTTCAGATATTTTTTTCTCCTGTCAGTGCTTAGCAATTTTGTTCCTTACAATATGCTTGTGGTACCAGCAGTTTTTTCAGCACACAGTATATAAAATATGTATACATAAACAAAAAAAAAATTATATCAGCTTTTGAGATAAAGGAACAAACTAACTGTTCCTCATTCCAAAAGGAATTGTGTGCATGAAAATGTGTTTGCAGTGACAAAAATATCTGAAATACTTTCAAGGGGCCTATCCATATTTCTTAAAAATAGCCTTTGCAGACTATTTGCTAGTGCAATTTTAGACACAATTGTCAACTGGTGGCATTTCACAGTATCACAGAATGGTTGTTGTAAGAAGGGTCCCCTGGAGGTCATCTGGTCCAACTCCTGCTCAGGCAGGGTTACCTAGAGTCCATTGTCCAGGACCATGTCCCAGCATCTTTTGAACGTCTCCAAGGATGTACATTCCACAACCTCTCTGGGCATTCTGTACCACTGCTTGGTCACCCCTACAGTAAAAAAAGTATTTCCTGATGTTCAGATGGAGCCTTCTGTGGTTCACTTCATGCCCATTGCCTCTGTCACTTGGCACCACTGAAAAGAACCTGACTCCAACCTTCATGCACCCTCCCTTCAGGTATTTATGTGTGTTTATAAGACCTCCCCTCAGCCTTGTCTTCTCCAACCTGAAAAGTCACAGCTCTCAGTCTTTCCTTGTAGAAGAGATGCTTCAGTCCCTGTTGTCAATAATCCTCCTAATGCAGCCCTGAACATCATTGGTCTTCTTTGCCACAAGGGTGTGTTGTTGACTCATGGTGGTACATGGCACATTCCTTGTTTATTTGATGGGGAACTTAATTTTTCTGAAAATTCAGACTCATTCATTTGCATTAAATTATTTTATAAATAATACCTGCTAGCTTTGATCTTAGCTTTCTAAGTGGAAATTCACCTACTGAGGAAGACTGTACTGCATGTCTCTACAGCACTGCTCTCCCTACCTCATTGTTTTCTTGCCTCTTTTCTGGTTCTTTAAGTTGAACACCTCCAACAATTCATGTCTCATCTCTGTGGCTGGGAAATTATACATCACATACATAATTTTATGACTGCATTCTCAGCACTAGTCACATACACATGCCATCTCGAGTTATAGGAACTGCATCTTGGCCCTATGTGACTTGGACTGTATAAAAGTGGCACCTCCAGAAGAAGGACTCTGGGACCCCCACCATGAGATCAAGGTGACTTAGGAGCAGTGGGATGCCACAGGCATCCATGTGGTGTGGTATCTTTGTTTAATATCTCTTTTTCACTCATTGTCTTTCTCTTTTCCCTTCCCTGCCTCTCATCCTGTTTCTCCTCTCTGCATCACTTCTAATGTTAAACAGTCCATGGTACTGACTTCTGCATATGGTCTCACTTGCACCTTAATTCAGGCAGAGGCATCTCTTATGATCGGATCATAACTGTGGTTATACTTGTTTTGTCTGCAGTTATATGCATTGCCTGTGGCATAGTTAAACACATCAGGAAAAGGTTTCTTGGGTTTCGGCTACAGAGGACACCTCATGTATTTTTCATTAAATTGAAGGAGGATGAGCTTATGCTCATTCATGTGAAGAATGGCTTCACAAGTTCTATTTGAAAAAAATAATGGAAATAAAACTTTTCAGAGCAACCATAAGAATAGTAAATTTATTTTTTTTTTGTCATAGCCAAGATTTTCATGCATTTACTTGCTGAAGCTCTAATCATACTTTGGTCTGTGCATATGTACAGTAATTTCACGATTATAAGCAGCACCTTTTTCATTGAAGAATCCAGCCTAACCCAGTAGTGCAGCTAATCATCAGGTGCGGCTTATCTATGGACAAATCCCAGATAAATGCCAACCCAAAAGTGAGAGCTGACTGGGGAGGGCACCTGGAGCTGCTTTTAAAGGCTTCACTGGTCTATGAAAACTGTTGCAACTTGAGCACATGACACCAAACCCTGCGCTGGCGCAATTCTGTTATTAATTCGTTACTTTGTCACACATGGATCCTTGCTTAAAAAAAAAAAAAAAAAAAAAGTGGCATATATTTGGGTGCGGCTTATATATGGACAAATCCCGTGCTCTGCCCGGCTATCTGGATGTGCGGCTTATAGTCATGTGCGGCTTATAATTGTGAAATTACTCTAGCTTCTTTTTCTATCACTGGGACTGAAAATTTAGCATGAAGATTGAGAACACCATAATTTGTATTTTTAGTTACAAATGTGTCCAAAGATAGAAAACAAAGCAGATCAGATAAATGCCTTGATATTTATAGGCTTTAAAATCCCATTGGTCTAAACATGAACATGGATTAGATATACCAAAGACATAAGGCTAGTTGCAATGTGCTGATTCTTTCTACAGCTTCCGCTGAGTTTTCACCATGTCTAGCCACAGGGTTGCTTCTGTTGTTTAAGCCAAATCCTGCTGCTGGAAATGTCATTCACATGACTCTGGAAAGTTAGCTGCTGTCCCATCTATTATTTCTATTCCTTTCTCAAGACCTTGCTCCCAGTCAAAAGGCAGAAGAAGGAAGAAAACATTTAGTTAAACATGATTAATAATTAGATTATTAGATATAGATATGCATTAAATTGATATGTTTTCTTTCATAATGCAAATATAAAGTTACTTGGAGTTCAGTTGGGTGTCATCAGAGGACAATTTCAATTAGATATGGAGTTATGGATGAGGACCCTTAGCTTTCAAATCCAGTTATGATAATTTTTGGTTTTGTTTTGATATGCCCTGCCAGCTATGTAATTTTTTTATTTTCTACAGGAACACAACCTATATGGCTCTTCTCCCACTTTTAAAAGCATTTCAAATTCCTTTGTCCTAGTGCAAGATCACTTAAACACAGAACTTACTGTGAAATTTTACTTATCCACTTTATAACTGCTTTCATCCCCAAGATCAGATTCACATAGTTTTGCATACGACACATGATTTCAAAAAACATAATTCTAGTCTAACAAACTTATTTTAAAATCCAAGCTACAATAAAAAGCATGAATTATGTTTTTATATTATGACATTCAAATTTCTAGACTTTATTCTGAAGAACCTGGTAATATAAAAGATAGGACAGAAGAAGCCTATTTAAATGGTATTTATATTTGATAAAGAGCTTACATTTTTGATTTATATACCCGGATGTAAATAATGGCCCTTTAGATACCTTAGATTAAGAAAGTAATTTTTTATTAAAGTTGAGTTGATTGATGTATGTTTTACTGAGTTTAAATTCTAAGTCATTGATACCATTAGGGGCTATACTGATTTCTATTAAGCAGACACAGAGAATGAAATTTTATTACTTCCTCATTAATGCATTATATTTGTAATCCAAAATATTGAAATGTTTGCTACTTTTATTTAATAAAGATTACATACTATCTGCAAAGTATAACTGTTCTTTCCTTCTTATTACTTTTGAAAAGGAATGTTAAAAAATACTCAAGAAATGAAGAACATAATGCATTTCATATTTGAAAATAATTCAAAACAACACTTGAAATTGTACAAAACTCATTTTTATACCACAACTCTGTTCCAGGCCACTTTTTCATGAAATTTTATGTGTCAGCGAAGATATTCTGTTAAAATTTTACTTTTAAATGTGTTTACTTTAACTTCTAGATAATTTTGCATTTCACATCGAATTTTTCTTCTAACACACATTACATTCACAAATGCAGATTTGCAGGTTTGTGACTCAGTTTGATGTTACTAAAAATCACATGGTTAAATCCCTATGCTTTACTTTGAAAATTGATACTCTACTGTTAATAGATTTTTTAAAATTACCATATATGAAATAATGAAGTAATTAAATGCAGTATTTATTTCAAGTTTGCAGAAATTTTAGATTTATTTTCCTTGTCTCTATGAATAGATTTATAAATAAATCCCATTAAATATTTATTTTTTTTTATGTTTCATCTCCTAAAATGTTTTTATTCATATTGACTCTATAGTCATAAAATAGTGATGCTGAAGTCCAACTAGTAACACTAACTTATGTTGTTTTAAGGAAGAAGGCCTTCTCCCTGGAATCCTAGAATTCTACTAATACTATCTAACAAAAAAAAAAACTTGATAAATTAATGATACTAAGATTACTGGGATCTTTATTTTGTTGATATCTGCTATTTTTCTTATCATATACATGAGCAAGCCAGTGGCAAATTTGATGTTCTACTGCAATATTTTTAGTCTGGTATGTGAATGTTGTCATTAAAAAGCAGGAGCTATTATAAATGACAATAATTTTTAGATTTCAAAAGAACTGAGAACAGAGTATTTGGTACTTATAATCCATCTTCAAAATGAATCAGATGTTGTAGCTATATTTGCAATTCTGTTGACACATGACTAACAGCCCAAACACAGTCTAATGATAACTTAAACCCAATACCTCAGAATGAGACCTATGAGAAAGCAGGTTTTTGAGTCTAGGAAGATATGTGCAGTTGTCTCAAGGCTCTTAATTTGTATGAATTTACTGTGAATTTACCTAATATTGCATCCACCTTATGAGGGCAAGTGAAATATGTGCATGCAGTCATAATTTACTCTCATTTTTCTGTAGAAGGCATGTGTTGTAAATTATTATCTAGGAAATTTTCCTCTCCTGTACATTCCTGGGTAAGACACTCAGATTCAACCTGCTTCAGTTAATTTTTAAATATATGTCAAGCACATATATAAAATATTGAAGCATTTATGAAGAGACAAAAAGATATTTTGAGGTGATAATAGTAATCATAGAATAATTTAGGTTACAAATGACCTCTAAGAGTACTTAGTTCAACCATGGTCAAATCACCACCAAACCATATCCCAAGTCCTACATCCATTTAAAATACCTGCAGGGGTGGTAACTCAACCACTTCCCTGGGCACCCAATTACAGTGTTGGACAAACTTTCCCAGGCAGATGCCTTTCTTATATCCAGTCTAAATCTCCCCTGGTGCAACCTGAGGGCATTTTGTTTTGTTATTTGGGAGAAGAGACAGACATTCACCTAAATAAAACCTCCTTCCAGGTAGTTGTAGAGAGTGAGAAGGTGTCTCCTGAGCTTCCTTTTCTCCAGGCTAAATTCCATCAGCTATTGTCATAAGACTTGTGCTCCAGGCACTGTGCCAACTTTGTTGTCCTTCTCTGGACTTGCTCCAGCACCTCAACATCTTTCTTGCTGTGGTTGACCCAAAACTGAACACAATATTCAAGATGCAGCCTCCCTGTGCCAAGTACAGGGGGACAATAAATGCCTTAGTCCTGCAGTCCACACTCTTTCTGGGCAGATTTCCAGTCACTCTTCCTCAAGCCTATAGCATTGTGTGGAGTTGTTGTGACTGAAGTGCAGGAACCTGGCACTTCACCTTCTTGAACCTCATACAAGTGTCCTTGGCCCATGTGTTGATAAAGATATTAAACAAACTTGGCCCCAAGGCTTTGTAACTCTGTCCCCCCAGTATCAAATTAAGGATGGCATTTTTTCTTGGTTCTCGTATTTTGCTGATTTATTTATGGAAACTTGTTTTATTGTTTTTTGTGGCAATAGTCAGATTGTCTATAGTCAGCCCAAGATCCATGTGGACTTTGACCCTTCAAATTATTATAATCTATAAGTAAAACCTCACATCAAATAAAAGAACTGCCTCTGATATCAGTTGCAACTGTGTTTGTAGATAACATACTTCTCATGCGGAATGTGTAAGCAAACAGATAAAGCATTTTTTAATATTTGCTTCACTCCCAAAGGCATCCATTTTTCATGTACAGTAATTTCACGACTATAAGCTGCACCTTTTTCATTGAAGAATCCAGTCTACCCCAGTAGTGCGGCTTATATTCAGGTGCAGCTTATCTATGGACAAATCCCAATGAAATGCCAACCCGGAAGTGAGAGCCGGCCAGAGAGGGCACCTGGGGCTGCCTTTAAAGGCTTCGCAGTTCTATGGAAACTGTTACAACTTGAGCACCTGACACCAAACCCAGCTGGCAGCGATTCTGTTACTAATTTGTTACTTTGTAACACATGGATCCTCGCTTAAAAAATAAAAAAAAAATATTGCGGCTTATATTCAGGTGCGGCTTATATATGGAAAAATCCCGTGGTTTACCCGGCTACTGGGAGGTGTGGCTTATAATCAGGTGTGGCTTATAATTGTGAAAATACTGTAAGTAACTAAAATTTTCATTACATATGTGTTTTCTGAAAAAAAGATAACATAGTATTTCTGAAGTGAGCTATCAAAAGCAATCATCTTGTGTAAGAATTCTTCATGACTTATTTTTTGTCAAGACAAGATGGAAGACCTCCTAATTTCCCTTTCAAAACTTTGGTGGAATTACCATTACTTTTCCAAGTAAACAAAAAGTACATTATACATTTATATATGCAAACACGTAAGCCAAGAACAGGAATTAAATCTACTGCAAAACTTTGTCACAAGACTGAGTAAAACTGACTGGTGTTTTTTGAAAATAAAAATGTAAATATTGTATTTTTTTTTATTACATTTCCATATCAGATGTTGCCACCAACTTGCTTATTGTGCTATCACTGTTTGTTTACTTAGCTAATCTAAAACATCAGTGAAATAATCCTATTTACACCAGTAAAAACTGTTAGAAAGAAACAAAGATATATAGAGTGTGTATGTATGCATATATGTGACTGTGTGTTTCTATTGAGCAGATGCGTCGTGGCAAAGGTGAGTAAGACTAATTACATAATCACAAATCAGTGTATGTTGCAAGGAATCTCTGGAGAACATATAGTCCAATCCCCTTGTTCAAGCACGGCCACCTAGAGCAGGCTACTCAGGATAATTTTCAGTCATCCCTTAAATATCTTTAGCGATGGAGATTTCACACCATCTTTAGGCATCCTCTTACAGTGTTTCACAGCTATTTAAAAACTTAAAGTCTTATTTTCTAGTTTGTTTATACATGCAATTTTTCATATTTCAGGTGATGCCCATTGGTTTCTTCTTTTGCTTTGTGTGGGCACTATCACAGAAGTCTGGCTCTGCATTCTCTACCACCATGTGTTTATACACACTTCTGAACCTTCTTCAGGAAGGACAGTCCAGACCAGCAAGGTCCTATATGCTAAGGACACTTTCCCGTCCAACTGTATAGAATCCACTCTGGCAGTCACAAACACACCTCCTGAGCTGGGACTGAAGCTGCTTTGCAGCAGCTGGCTCCTGGGAGACGACCAGTGCTACACTTCCCTCCCTACACACACCACACAGTCAGAGAGGGTTTGCTTACTGGCTTCACCCCAGGTTTCTCATAGTAGACCTTCAGAGGACTCAATTCTTACAATAATTTCATTTTGGTGCAAGAACTAAATAAAAAATAACAACTTGACCTGGTGTCTCTAAGGAGAGACCCGGAACAAAGGAAACCCTGGGCTTTTAACAGATTGAAAGCAGCTTGGTAGAGAAAGGCTTGAGGTCCTGGTGGATGAAAATTTGGATATAAGCCACCAATGTCAGTTTCAGTCTAGAAAGCCAACTAGATCCTGGGCTGCATAAAAGCTGGCATTGCCAGCAAATGGAGAAAGTAGCTTTCCCTTCTACTCTGGTCTTTTAAGAACCCACTAGCTCAGGGGTCTACATTGTAAGAAAGACATGGATATGTTAAAGCAGATCCAGGGGAGGGCCATGGAAATTATTGGAGAGCTGCAGCACCTGTCCTATGAACACAGTATGAGAGAATTGAGGTTGTTTGGCCTGGAGAAGGGAAGGCTCTGGAGAGACCTCATGGAATGGTAGAAACATAGAATCACATAATCATAGAACCATAGAACCACATAATCACATAATGACCTGGGTTGGAAGATCATCGAGTTCAAACTTGAAGATCATCTAGTTAAAACCTGTTCTCTTGGTCAGAAACACCTTTCATCACACCAAGTTGCTCAAAGTCCCATCCAACCTGACTTTGAACTCTTCCAGTGACAAGGTATCCACAACTTTTCTGGTCAATCTGTTCTTGTGCCTCACCACCCTCACAGTAAATAATTTCTTCCTAATGTCTAATCTGTCCTCTTTCATTTGAAAGCCTTTCCTCCTTGTCCTTTCACTACAGGACTTTGTTAAAAATCTCTCTCCAGCTCTCTTGTAGGCCCCCCTTAGCTACTTGAAGGTCACTCTAAGGTCTCCCTGGAGCACTTTCTCCACCAGGCTGAACACTCAACCATCTCCATAGTAGATGTGCTCCATCCCTCTAATGATCTTGGTGGCCATTCTCTAGACTCACTCCAGCAGGTCCATGTCCTTTCTGTGATGGGGACCCCAGAGGTGGATGCATCATTCCAGGTGGGGTCCTATGAGAACAGAGTAGAAGGACAGAATCACTTTGCTTGCACTGCTGGCCATGCTGCCTTGGATGCAACCCAAAACATGACTGGATTTCTGGGCTGTTAGCATGCATTGCTGGGTCATGTTAAGCTTTGCATCCACCAACATCTAGCACTTCAGTACTTGAAGAGGGGCTAGAAGAGAACCGGAAAGAGACTTTTTACCAAGTGGGAAGTGGCAGAACATGGGGTCAAGGTTTTAAGCTGAAAGAGGGTCTATTTATGTTGGACATATGGATTGAATATTTTTTATAGCAAGAGTGGTGAGACACTGGAGAAGGTGAGACAGAGAAGTTGTGAGATGCCTCATCACTGAAAAAGATCAGGGCTAGGCTGAATAGGGCTTTGTGTACCTTGATCTAGTGAAATATGTCTCTGCTATTATTTGAACCTAGAAAACATGTTGGATTTATCAAAAACGTGAAATCTGCTTGATAACTTATGGGAGTACTAATGCTATTTTGATTTTTCTGGTTAGATTGCTACCCTAGACAGTAAAAGTTAAGAAAGAAAAATTTGACTTCAACAAATAGAACAGAGAAAAATTATAAGCAGCTTATGAATAATATAAAGACATGACATCAGGATGTCTAATTAAACTACGCTGTGGGAAATAAGATGAGTGTAAAAATGACGGCTGTAGGATGTCGCATGTAAATCTACAGGAGGAGGAATAAAGAGTTCAGCACTTTCCTAAAGGTTCTTGTGTTTGGCAGAACATGGTGAGATTGCCTTAAGGTTCGGAGACTTGGGCTGCTTGATAAATACTGCAAAGGCAAAAAAAATGGACCTGTCGAATTTAACATATCAGAAGCCCTATTAAGTCCCAAGAAAGAAGGAAATACATACTTCTCTTGGGTCCATTTCTAGCCACAGTATGTTTTACTCTCACAGTATGCTGGCAAGCCTTTCTATATCAACAATAAATGTGTGTTAACATATAGGACAAGCTTCCCAACGAAGGAGTGCGAATGTATCAGAAGTGACAATCTGGAATGCTATTTTTTTTTTCCTGTTTGTGTTCAAAGGACAGAAATAGCCAAATATCAAAGGTCCTGTTTACCTACATAATGTGCTGAGCATTGGAATTTCTACCATAAAGATTAAGCCTCATTAGAAATACAGAGAGTGGCTGAAGGAGAAAAAGGAAATAATCAAGGCTGAAAATAACATGATTGCTTTTGTTAGAGTGTTTCAAACTTCACCTAAATGTGCAAGAGTTGCTATATTCATTCTAGTATTAGAAAAAATTCTTTGTACTTTCTATTACATGGTATTATATGTGACATAATATCTACATCTGTAAAAGCTCTGTTAAGAAAACATCTGTGAGGCAAGGTTTATTACTGCAGAGGTAGAACTATTCTTATGAAACTATATTTCTTTTGGGACCAAACAACTACCTTTTAGGCCGATTAGTTCTGCGTCAAGTGGAAGTACCAGCTCAGGTCACCTCTCCGTTACAGGGTTTAAACATGCCTCAAGTCACTACTGAACCTTTCAAGGTTCTACATGATGTCATAAAAAAACCTTTCCCCTTAACAATTTATTTAAATTGCTGGGATGGAAGGTTGGCTTTGAAAATCTGTTCCATTAGTTACAGCTAGTCAAAAAATATTGAATGTTTGAATATACTCAAATCCACAGATAGTACAGATCTATTTCTGCTATTTTTAACCCCCAATAGAGTATTAGTATGTCTGAAGCCAAGACACTGACTATAGACATAATTTTGTCCTTTGCACAAACAGCACAACCTCTCTGATTAAAAAATGTGAAAAGCAGAGGCTAAAGCTATAGCCTCTTTTTCTACAGTCATGGATCAGCCAAAATCTCTGTTGCCTTCAGATGAAAAGACTGAGACCAATATATGACTCAAATTACCAAAAGCCTTATACAGATCTGCAGCAGGCCTTTTCTTTCTATTTAAAGGTTAATCCAGATCACATCTGAAACCAAGCATGTTATGTAAAGGGGTTTATGTGCATTTGACTTAGAGTTACTACAGTACGGAGAGTAATGCTCATTACAGTAGAATAAGTGCTAGTACTTTGAATAGTCTTTCCTGGGTTGCTCTCTGGGGATATGTGGAGTAGTATTGTGAGCTTATGAACATAAAAGCTGTCTGAACATAAATTCAAGCTATTTTTTAAAAAATGCAGTTTAATCATGGCACAGTATATAATATAATGATCCTCTTAGCTAGACTATAATAAGATAAACTTTAATCATAATCAGAGTTGTACTTGTGGGTGCATTTACAGGAAATTTTTGCCACAATATTATGCAAAGTTATGAATTTATTTCTCCCTGTGTATGCGATTTGAATAAGGTTGGGAAGATGGTCCTGTGTACTGGGAAAGATCATCTTACTCTTGGTGTAAAAGCTCTCTTAAGGCACTTTTGATATCATCTGTACTAGTTCTCAAAGTTAAGTTTTTCTTTGAAGTTTTTATATAATATTCAGGATTACAAGAAAAAGAGTTTTCATTAGAATATTGCTTAGATAATATCATTGCTAAACTAGTAACTTTGAGATCAGTAATTTTTCTAGCCTTTCTTTTAGTTTGCCTATTTATCACAGAAATTAGGGTGCCTAAGTGTGCAAACTTATTTTTGAATGTTTCAGTGTTTCTGAGTGATGCCTGACAACTGAGGGGCTATTCTATTAATTAGTAAAAATAAATGATTGTGTAGTTGTCCAAACAAGTTTTGCAAAAGTATCTGTAGACATGAAAGCTCTGTTTGATGCCTTTCTAGAACTGCACCACTGCACAACACAGTGGACCAATGACATTAATAACCAGTAACTGAATATATGAGGTATTTGGATATTTGCAAATGATTTTATCTGAAATCACGAGTTTTCTCACTTTGACCCTTCTGATTCTTTCCTATATTTTACAGACGGCAGAGTGTTGAAGAGCATGAGTGGTGCTTCTTGTCATCTGGAGATAAACCATGACAATTCTGTCATTCTGTTTTCCTGTGCATCATGCATGGGCTGCACTTAAAAAGATTTGTTCTGTTCTATACATAAGAATATGCTATTCAATTTTTCCAGATGTCTGTCAATCCTACCAGATTTTCATAAAACACCTTGAAAACATTTGAGTCACAAGAGTAACTGAGTCAAGAATCCAAATACTCAGGTTACAGAACTTTCTGCTTTTGCTATCTAGCATGCATACCTGATTTGTTTCTACGGAAAAGTCACAGTGATTGGATGGGGAGAAATTTGAGGCATGATTATGATGGCATTGGGGAATTTAGGGGAGTTGAGAAGAAGCTCTGACATGAGGACTCTGCACCCTGCAGTGCTGCACAGTTATCTAGGGGATGACTGAGCCTCCCGGGCCACCTCCTCTGCTTCCTGAAGTTATAAAAGGACAACCACAAGAGGAAACCCTTGAACCTATGAATTTCAGTCCTGTTTTTAACAAAATCAAACTGAACCTAAGATTTTTTTAATGGAACTCTTCCAATCTGTACATGGTACACCTGAAAAAATCATCAGCCTTAAGTTTACAATAACACCACAGTAGATAAATAAAAGTCCCAATGAACATCAGTGTTAATGTTAGTTAATATCTTCATTAACAACATGGACAAAGGGATCAGGTGCACCCTCAGACAATTTGCAGATAACTGGCATGGATGGCACACCTGAAGGATGTGATGCCATCCAGAGGAACCTGAACTGGCTTGAGAAGTGGGTCCATGGGAATCTCATATGGATTAGAAAGAGCAAATGCAAGGTTCTGCAGCTGGGCTACAGCAACCCCTGGTATCAACAGTGTCTGGGGATGAACAGATCAAGAGCAGCCCTGAAGGACTTGGGGGTTCTGGTGGATGAGAAGCTGGACTTGGCCCAGCAATGTGGGCTTGTATTCCAGAAAGGCAACTGTGTCCTGGGCTGCATCCAAAGCAGCATGGGCAACAGGGTCAGGAAAGGGATTCTGCCCTTCTGCTCTGGTGAGACCCCACTGCAGTGCTGCATCCAGCTCAGGGGTCCCTAGCACAGGAATGGCATTGACTTGTTGGAGAAAGTCCAGAGGAAAGGCACCAAGATGATTAGGAGGATGGAGTACCTTTCTATGATGACAGTCAGAGAGAAGTGGAATTGTCCAGCCTAGAAAAGAGAAGGCTTCAGGGTAATCTAATTGCAGCATTCCAGTATCTAAAAAGAACATATAAGAAAGATGTAGGAAGACTTTTTACAAGGGTGTGTATTGATAAGACAATGAAGAATGGCTGCAAACTGAAAGAGAGTTGGTTTTGATCAGATAATAGAAAGAAATTCTTTTCTGTGAGGATGATGACGTACTGGGACAGGTTAAGAATTTGTGAATATCCTGTCTATGGAAGTGTTCATGGCTAAGTTGGATGGGACTTTGAGCAACTGGTGAAAGTTGTCCCTGTTTATTGTAGGAAAGTTTGATTTAGGGGAGATGATCTTTGAGGTCCCTTAGAACACAAGCCATTCTATTATATCTGAAGCCATCATCCTGTCTAGGTTATTTAAGAGAAAATTCTCATGAAAAGTAGTTCATATTTGTGTAATATGTGTAAGTCTTGTAACATCATGGGTTAGTATTGGAAATATAGTTGCAAGTAGTTATTGTTATTTCCTTCTCAGGAAAGAGACTTATATATCTAAATTTACATTTTCATTCTTCATTAAAAATTTGAATACAATGGTAAATAAATAAGTAACTTTTGAACCTACGGAATTGTTGAAATTATACATTTTTGCAAAGAGAATGCACAAAACAACTGGGTGAAAATTCTTGCAGGTTTTTGCATGAAACTTAAGTATAAAAAACCTGCATTTCCTAAGAATGCCTATAAAACAGCCATGTTAATTCTGTAGGTAGGACCCAATGTGGAAAAATAACATGGGAAGAAAAAGTTTTATATAGTGCTGTAATCACTTAGAAAAATATTTCTCCTGTAGAATGTTAATACATAATACTTAGAGAATTATAGCAAAAGGATATGTAAATGAATTCAGTGGCTTCATGTCCCTGTCAAGTATTCCTACATTTTTAAAATAACCTTTGTTCTGAGTTCAATTTGCATTCTGTTTTTGATTGCAATTTGCTTTTCTTTTGTAATTCACTCCCTGTAAATGCTGGCAGAGGCCTTTTTGCAGAGCACTAAGGTGCACATTCATGAAGGGACCTAGGGCATGAGCTGCGTGGAAAGAGGTGGCTGAGAGCTGAGAAGGAGGTACATTGCCATCAAATCCACATTGAGAGACCATCAGGAATAAAGGCTTTTAGCCTTTTCCAGGGAGAGGAAACTAAGAGAAAGGAAACAGGACTGATGAAGTACAGAACCCAAAGAGGTGACCCTTGCCTTTGTGCAGACAAATCTAAGTAAACGAGCTGGGGCCTCTTGCAGGGAAGACATTTAGGACCTATCCAAAACCTGGCTGCAGTCAGCAGAGAAAAAAAATCCAAAAGAATGTTACAAACATTCTTATATGTGGAAGAGGGATGGTATTTATGTGGGGCTTGCATTACAGGGATTTTGGCAAGTAGTATGGCAAAACACAAATGGTTTTCTGGAGCAAAACAGTGCTGAAGGCCTCATGACTAAACTGAAAGGCAGTTCAGTGGTGTCATAGTAGCTCCATTTTGGCTGCCTGTCAAATGCTCCTTCCTATTCCAACCTGAAATGACATTGTTAAGTGCACACAGAAATGGTGTAGTATATTATGCCAAACTAGACAAGACTTACTGAAAAGATGCTAGCAGGAAATATTGATGATACAATCTTAACCTGAACACTATGTAAGAATCATTAAAAATATATTGGAAATAATCTCAAAGGTATTTAAAAACAAATAAATGATCTTTGAAGGATGTGTATGAAAAGGAGAAAGAAATAAAAAAGGTGAATGCTGAAAAAACCCTCATCAGGTCCCACACTATAAATGTACTCATTAGTAATGATCATATTGAACAGTAAAATGGTGTTGGTGTCTCTCTGCTTTTATATATTTGCACATACACTTGCAGGAAAAATGAAAAAAAAGACAATAGAAATTAAATCATATATGCCTGACTAAGCCAATGTTGTAGTAAAAATATTAAAATAATAATTAGAATAATTATTCTTAGATGAAGTCTTAGTATATTCTACCTGTTTAGTTGCTCTCTTTTTCTCTATTTTTATTATCTTACTGTCAAATATAACATATTGCTATGGATATAAAGGTATTGTTCATTTTAGCAGTTTCATTTAGTCTAAAGTTTTGATCTGGGAATTATGCTTCATTTCTGTCAACATACAGTATAGATTCAGTATACTGTCAACATACAGCATGTCCTATAATTTCTTCATCCACTTTTATCAAAGTAAGTACTTTGTAATGTTACTTTCCTTCTTTTGATAATATCTATTAAAAAGAGAATTATTCCATAATTTATACCTAAAAAAAAATGGTTCTTGGAAAAAAAATTGTGGAGGAGAGATCTAATGATAAAATTCAGATTTAGTTTAGGGGAACTACTAGGAGCTATACCTTTCTTTAGATCTAAAAGTCTGAAATCCTGACATCCCAAAGCCAAGCCATTTAAAGAGGTGTGTAATATATGTACTGTTTTCATTTGGTAGATGAGAGGCACTTTTTTACAAAAATTATCATATTGTCCATCAGTAGGCTGGATTATTACAGGTTTTATGGAAGTATGCTGAACTTTGGTCTCCAGAGGTGTGGTATTCATCATTGCCATATTAGATTTAAGCTGCATACAAATCCCTTCCTCCTTTGAGGTAGGAAATATCAAAGCTTATAAAAATCCCAGAAATCCTAGGAAGGAAAAAATGTAAGTATTATTTGGTCTTGAAGTCATGTGACACAGCAAGGTGAAAGGAGCTCAAAACATCAGGCTCACAAATTTCAAAAGACACCAGCACCAGAGAGTGATGAGCACTGCTGGGTTATTGTCCCACCATTCCTCTCCGGGCATATCATTAGCCAGAGCCAGTCCTGAAGATGACTTGCTGGCATGCAGCATTGGCAGCTTGCTGGGGTTTTAGCACCCTGGGGGCCATACTTGACAAAAGGATGTGGAATACCACTGATAAACACCTGATGCTTGCTGAGGGATGTATATAGCAATCTTTGCAAGAAGGTATTTTACATCTGTATGCTGTGATATCGTTGTTGAATGGAAGCAGATTATGACTGCATAAAACACTCATTTAACAATAAATGCCATACATATAGGAGAGGTTTTGCTGTTTTAACTCTGTCAGCATAGCTAAAAAGCAGGATTTTAGGAGATGACAGAATGCAGAATGTGGTATCAAGAAAGTATTACTCTTCATATTTTCATATAAAAACTGGAGAGGGGAGAGAGGTGCTGGTTTAACAAGGCCACGTGCGAATGTCACAGTAAAATACAGGTGTCTCTCTACCAAGTTCACTGATCTAAATTACTATCTTTTGTGCATTTTACCAAATATGCCATACTCAGTGGTCTTCTATACTGCTCTGAAATGATGAAAGCTTAGCTGCTAAAACTGCTGATTTTACTGGAAGGCAATTTATAATATGCCTGGGTTTGACCATATCTGTCATTTTTGCCTGACTTCAGCTATATTAATAAATCAAATTTGAAAATGAGACTAAACAGCTAATTTTACTTTGGAGATCCATTTGAAAGAAGTGAAGTTCACAGTGTTTTCAGCTTGTACATCAAACTCTTTATTTCTTTGATAGACAATTGCATAGTTTTAGCTTTTAGTCATTTTTATAACTATCAACTCTTAGTTTCCAAGATTTATTTATCTGTAAGACAACTTGGACTTGTTACTTACTTAATTTGTACATTATCACTATGTGGGATAGAAATGCCAAAGGACTGGACTTACTCTGAGTTGCAAGACTTTATTTGAATTTGTGGTGAAAGGAATTTTGTTATCAGCTGATCTTTTAAACTGGTTTAACTTAAGTGAAAAGACAAAGGAGACTTAATTACTAGTGGATATGTTGTTATTATGGATTCTGGGTTCATTTTACTAAATTTGTACCATAATATTTGGAAATGCTTGCTGAGGGTAAATCTGGTGAGGTTAAGAGCAATAGTAAACCTCCGTTATGGTTTTCTAGCTGCTCATCACTTCATTAATTTTGCTCAATTAAGCTAGGTTTTCTAAAATTCTTCATTGATCATCCCTGGCATTACTTCTGTATTTTCTCTTGGTTAGTTCTTCAAGAAAGTTGAAAACAGAACTGAGAGCTTATTCCGTGATTGTTTGTTTATTTGGCAATGCTGTTACTTTATTTATTTGTTTATTTTTAATTTGCTTCTAAAATAATATTTCTTAAAGTTCCAGGGAGAGAGATCAGACTTGACGGTCAAATTAACATATCACTTGAACATCTGTTCAGTGAATTCACAAGATTAAATTTGGTTTTCTAAATCTGACACCCCAGAATCCCCACAGAGTACATACAGTGTACAACTTTACTATATATTTTATATGCTAACTCATCTGACATATACAAGGCATTTACTTGGAGGGAATTGCGTTTTCTACAAGTGTTTATAATTTTTGGCATCCTCTCTAGCAGCATCAGGTGATTACCAAATATGCATCATTGACTGTCAAGATGTAATCATTTAATAAGTTAAATTCCACTGTATCAATCCTACTTTGAAATATGTTGAAGGAAAAAGCTTCAAAACTTCATTCTTCAACAACATGGTTGAAATGCTATATTTACAAAATCACATACTTAAGCTAATTAATTGTGTTCTGATTATTGCATCTGTAGAAAATGATTATTGAAAAAATTATTAAAAGCAAAAAAATATTAGTATGATTATATATTCATTATGATTAAATTACAGTGTCCTTCAGAGATGATTCAGTGTTTGAATCAAGTGAAAGCATCCAGAAATTTCCACCCAGATAACAGATATGTCCATTATAATTTGTCAT
>VRYO01002772.1:55294573-55313842 GCA_009812075.1 Sialia sialis | reverse complement strand
CTTATAATCAAGTGCGGCTTATAATTGTGAAAATACTGTAATAATAAATAGAAATGTGTAACCATCAGAGTGTAGGTCACTTAGAATTTAAAATGGCAAAAAGTTTGTAATGTATGAATGCCTTCTACATAATTAATTACATAAAAGTAGCATAAATAAGTTAGATGCATCATATTTTAATACATATTACCCATATATTTTTTTATATCTCTTTTGGGGTTTTGTTTCACTTATATGTTGATTTTTTAATGGATCAGTATTACCATTCAATAAGTTTGTTTCCCGTTTCTGTTTCAGATGGGCTAGAAAAACAGCTAGTACTTTATTATATACTAGCTCCTACAGTAGTTCAGTTCACTGGAACACAAGGAAATGTGTTACTAAGAGCTGGACAAAATAAGCAAGGCATAGAATTGAAATAAAACAGGTACATTGCTACCAAGCCAGAAACACTTCCAGACACCTGGGTTGATCTGTGCCTGTCTATAAAAATATGCCCTATGATTATTTCCAGGAAGAAGTAAAGGGTCTTTATATGGTCACTTTTCTCAACTTATGCACCCTGTGTCTGGTTCTCCTGGTGAGATACTTGTGATGGGAAGAGTTTTTTGAGGATCAAGTTCACATTCCAAAATGATTCCCAGGCTCCCAACCAGCACTGTCTTGCTAAACTTGCTAAACCTTCTAAACCTTAGATTATTAATAGTTTAGGGTGTAAAATAGGTTTCAGAATACATTTTCCAGTATCTCCTTTTTCCTTTCAGTCTTAAAGTATCCTTATTGTCCATACTAAAGCATCAGTAATTATTCCAGGACTTATTTCTCCCTCTGTCCAAGGGACTGTAAATATAACAGGATAGCAACTCCTGAGTGACCTGTTGATTAACCATTTGATCGCCATACTTTACCTTCAGTTATACCCCAAAATATATCTGCCCATAATATCCTCTGTTAAAGGTCTCAGGAAGAGCAGTCATTTGGCATGTGGGAAAACAATATTTTAATACCCTTTTATTAACTCTTAGAGGGGGTTTTACCTGATTTGTTATTATTTACCACGTCATCATTGTATCCTCCTCCTTATGACTTTTCACAGATTTGTTGACATTTCTCACATTGACTATGACCCCCTAAAATTCTTCCTGCATCCTCGTAATCTCTCCTGTCACTTTTAATTCCTAAAATTCCTGCTGCTGTCTTTAATCTTTCTTGCTCCAACTGAGTTTTCATTTGGACCTCTCCAGGTGTCCTCTGACTTCAGGTAAAAGCTGCCTCTGTGCCCTCTTTAGCACCTAGTGGTTATTCATAAATTTTTATGAATTATTGCTATTTCAGAATCGGGGCTCTGCATTCTTGTTTCACTTTTAAGATTGACCTGTCTGCTTTGTGTTGCAAGGATGCTGAGGTTTTACTGAAAGATCAAAGGATCAGGCAAAATTTAAATACATTAAAATGAGAGAGAGGGCTCATGATAGAAAAACATACCAAGGAAGCTGGAGGTTGAAATCTGACTCTAAAAATGTTAGATTAGAAATAAACTAAAGATTGCATGACTTTTTCTAGACAGTTCTATAGGAAAAAATTTAAATCCACATTAGGGAAAGGAGGTGGGGAGAGATTTGGCTGAAGTAAATGTTTCTCAAAGTATTTAATTGAGTGGAAAATCCAAGAGCCTGTCAAATCTGTTTAAATCTTCAACCAGGCCTAATAATTATCTACCAGAGCAAATTAAAAACAGCACAGTCTTCCTCATTAGAAGTTTTAAACTAAGGGCTGGACACCTCCACTAAGGCTGACTGATGCTTCTGCTAACTCATGCAGGTGATTAACAGGAATGTTTTGCTGAACTCCTCTTACGGCAGCAGTCAGGAAAAGTGATTAAAAGTGCTTTCACCTTGAGAAATGCTAAAGGTATTTTGGTTATAAATTTTTTTATATATATGATTTTATCTTTTGTTTGTTTCTTTGTTTCAGCTTTGTTTCAGCTTTGTTTCAGCTTTGTTTCAGCTTTGTTTCTATGTCTCAGAGGCCTGGATATATGAATTTGGTCTGCTTTTTAAACACTTTAGAGGATTCACTTGCCAGTGGTGTAAATATTTTCAGGTGCTCATTTTAGCCATCCATCCAACAGCAGGAGCAGATGATATTTCTTACTGATGACTGATGCCATTGAAACAGGCACAAATGCTAAATCTTTCCTAAAAATATAAAAATTGACCAAAAAATGTCTTTTTAAATAATTACAGAACATTAATTGGCTTCACTTTTATTAAAAAAAAGATATAAAGTAAAAGAAAGCTGAAAAAATAGTTTATCATGAAAATTAATTGGCGTATTGTTTTCTCTCAGGGCAATTGCAAGGAGAAAACAAATATTCTGCGATCTAACAAAGGTGTCCAAAAATCATTACATACTAGAATTAAACATAGGCTGTAAACATCATGTAAGAGGAGACTTTTTTGAGCTGTCTATTTTATCTTCAAGCTGGTATCACTCCACTAGCATCAAACAGTTCTGTGAAAGGTGGTACCCATTCTTTCCAAAGGAGCTCCTGCCTCTTCCTTGTTCCTCCTGAAAATGGGAAATAAGCTACACTGTTGAAACTGTATGGGGACAGAAAAGAGTTGATTCAGAAGAAACTAATTACCTCCTGTCCTTTGTGAATTATGAATATATCTATCTCCCTGGAGGCGTTCTGTAATAATCAATTAAGCTCTGGGTAAAAAATGTTGCTAAAGAATTTACATGTTCATTGAAAATCCTGTTGCTACATCTCCAGCATGAGTTACATAATTCATAGTTATGAATTATAGATATGTACAAGTCTTGCACCAGATAGTTACCAAAATCACTATTTTTGTACACTGAAAATCTCATTTATAGTTACTAAAGGGACATGACTTTTATTCACATCTGATTACACTAATTAGAAGTGCGAAGTATCATCTTTTTCCTAAGTTGTAGTTATAAATTTCCATATTCCTTCTCCATTCACCCAACCACATTTTTCATTATTGTTCTCCCATTACTTCTGCTTATCAGGAGGAAATCAAAGTGTGATGAAAAAATATAAATACAATATACAATGATTTATAGTTCAGAAACCAGCATGCATGAATTAAATATAAATTGAACGAAGCTTATTTCAAAAAAATGTAATTCGCAGGAAACATCATAACAGTATTTTTAGTATAAAAACCCTTCCATTCTCAAGAGTATCTCTTTTTGTTAAAAAAAGAAAGGCATGCATTTTCCGGTATTCTATTTATTTATCTGATTGGAAAATATCTTTCTATTAGAAATGGTTTAGGTATAAAATTTTCAGTCTTCTCTCCTTTTGGATGTTATCCTTCCAAATTGTATTTATTTCTAACACATTTCACTCTTTTCCTCCACAGAACTTTGTATTAATTTAAATAATTTAATTAAATACTTGACTGTATATGGGGTTTTTTTTGCTTTTCTGTCTTCAGATAAAAGTTTTGTTCTCAACAAGCTCGATTATCAAGGGATAAGACTGTTATAGTTTTCTCTGAGAAGGGAGGATAGAATTGTGTAGTTGAATAGCATTTCATTTTCAAAAAATGGTGACTTCTAGACTTACCTAATTAGACCCCTTTTTTCATTTAAGTCTTTAATTTTGTCCTGCTAAATGCAAGCCACTTCTGTTATGATTGAATAAAATAATCTTTGTGATGAAAGAATGTCCCATAATAAGGATTATATGAAATGAGACTAATATCAGATAATACGCTCTATGGGAATTGCAAAAGGCAGCATAGAAATCTTGAGGATCATATAGGCTTTTATTCAGCAATAATAAACTATACTTCACTCTGGTGAAACACAAAAACATGGTTATCAATAAAAATGTATTTTGAACAACCCATACAAAAATGGCAACCAATATTAAATTACAGTTATCAAAACAGTGCTGAATAATAAAGGCAGAATTAGGGGGAAAAAATGGAGCGCTACAGGCTGGGGGCACAGTGGCTGGAAAGTGTCCCAGCAGAAAAGGACCTGGGGATGCTTGGCAACAGTGGCTGAACATGAGCTGGCAGTGTAACCAGGTGGCCAAGAAGGCCAATGGCATCCTGGTGTGTATCAGCAATAGTGTGGCCAGCAGGACCTGGGCACTGACTGTGCCCCTGCGCTCAGCACTGGTGAAGCCTCACCTAAAACCCTGTGTGCAGTTCTGGGCATCTCACTGCAAGGAAGACTTTGAGGGTGGAGTGGGTCCAGAGAAGGGCAGCAGAGCTGGGGAAGGGTTTGGAGCACAGGTCTTGTGAGGAGCAGCTGAGGGAGCAGGGACTGGTTAGCCTGGGGGAAAGGAGGCTCAGGGGTGAACTAATGACCTACAGCCACCTGACAGGACATTGTAGCAAGGTGCGAGTCAGTCTCTTCTCCCAGGCAACCAGTGATAGGATAAGAGGAAATGGCCTCAAACTGAGCCAGAGGAGGTTAAGGTTAGAAATCTTTCTTCACTGAAACAGTTGTGAATCATTGCAATGCACTACCCAGGACAAGGGTGGAGTTACCATCCCTGGAAGCATTCAAGAAATTATTTGGTATAGTACTTTGGTGCCCAGGTTTACCTGATAAGGTGGCAGCTTCTCAAAGGTTGCATCTTGGTGGTGTTTATTAGAAGAATACATCACAGACAAGTAAACACAATGTTTCCGTAACATTGCAGTATATTTCTGAGAAGGAAAAACTTTGCACCTGTGACAGTACAATAACCCATTTACAGGAGAACCTTGTAAGGAATTCAGTTCAAGGTGCGCTTTATCCAGAGGAAGACTTCTTAACTCTTCCCATCCTGCTCAACAATAAAACTACAAACTCAGATCAATTTCTACCATCAGGAAAAAGTTTCTCAGATAGGAGTAGTGTGGAATGAAAACATCTCCCTGCAGTTTTGTATAAGAACCTATATTGTCTTCTCACTCTCAAAAATGAAACAAAAATTGGTTTCCTTCAGGCCGCATGCCTTTAAATCTTAGTCTTAAAGCATTACTATTTCACAGACGAGATAGCTGGAGGGAGCTGTCTAACAGGAGCAATGAAGAGGGCTCAGTCAATCAAGTACTTGTTGGTGACTGCAGGTCAGCACCAATACTTTCCTCCGTGGCTCTATTTCTTGGCAGTTCTGCCACTAATGGAACTGTCTCTTTATGAAATGAATGCCACCTAGTCAAGAAGCAACTTTACTACATTATTAGAGGTACCAGAAAATTCACTATAATCTTGTAAATTTCCACTGATTGCACAAATGCCAGTAAATTAAAATTACCCTATTTTAATTTTTCCTTGTCTGGTCCAGTTGTTTCTCTCATGCAATCAAGTTCAGCTAGAATATGTGCAAAAATTCTATCTTTCTTATCACTTAAACTGTTTCTGGCAAATTCCTAATGAGTTTTTGTCTTTACCCGAATAATTATCACAGTCTCTATTTGAGAATAGATAGTGATGTTGATGTGAAAAATCTAGATTATTAAAGAAGAATTCCAATTTGAAATGTGTGGTTATGGTGAACTTTTATAAGCAGTGTGTCTCCAGTCATGATTTCTGGGTGTCACAAGTAGCCAAGTAGAAAAAATGGGTACTGTGCTTGTAATTTCTTTGATAAAGGAAACAAAAGTAATGTGAGAAGTCTTAGATTTGTGGAATCAAAATGGTAAAAATGAAGAATCTTCATAATCTTCTGTAGCATATGACTCTTTATAAAGAAAATAGTGTAAACATTTCAATAGGGTGTGGATCATTTGAATTCAGCAATCTGTTATATAGCACCACGTAATAAGCCACTGGCAAGTGTAATGAAAACAGCAGGTCGGGAAAATTTAGTGAAAGCTATGGAAGTATTTAAACTGACACATTTAGATGGTTTATGTACTTCTTAAGGATGTGTGTGATACAAATAGTGCTAATGGAAATGTAAATCTTTTTACATGCTAATTTCACTCTGAAGCAAACTCATATAAAACTTTGAGAAACAGTGGTGCTAAACAATATACATTGACTAGCAAATATTTTTATTGCACAGCAGTCATCTTCATACTCTAGCTAATTCTGCAATTAAAAATCAGTCACACACAAATAATGTTGAATAATGTCTTCCAGTCCAAGTGTTGCCACATGAATTCTCTACAGGAACTGAGCTCTGTGGTCAGAAAATTCGGTAATGATATCTTTGTATTAAACAGAAACACCAGTGCTTCAAAGAAATGTTGCTCATTTCTGTTGCAGCACTTATGCATCACCAATAAGCCAAAGGATTTTTTTTTTTAAAGGATGTAAAAATAAAAAATAATCAAAACAAGTTTTTTACTCTAATGACAACAGTGAAGAGAATAGTCATGGTGATAATTATTGTGACATAAAACTAATCTTCATATAACTTCCTGCACTGATTTCTTCCTTACCTCAAGACAAAGGGGAAAAATAGAAAAGATGAAGAGTGATAAACTCACTGCCCCACCTCAAATAATTTTATCTCTAGTTTTGGGTTTAATTCTGGTAATATTTGATATCCAGATCTTCTTGCTATGAAACTGAAAATTGGAGATTTAATTAGAAAACTTCTCCCATTCAGCCATTCCTAAATTTTCTTTTTCTTCACCAGGCCATTCACAACATGTAAGAGTTATATAAAGAATTATACTACCTGTGACCTGAAAATATCAGGTCTTGCAATTGTTTGTCTTCCTGGTAGTAAATGTTCATATCATGTCATATTTGGACCTCATGTGCCTGATGGGAAAGTATAAAATCAGTTATTTGTACATGTACAGTCTTTACAATTTTTATATTCCATTTAATGGAAGATGGTGCAAGAGATTATTGGTTTTGAAATTTTTTGAAATTTTTCTGGATAAATATACAATTATTACAGTTAGTAAGATTTTAACTTTTTAATTTTCCTTTTTATCAAGAATATGCTTTTCAAATTAAAATCTAAAATAGACACAGTAGGATTCTGAGGGTTTCAGTTTGAGGAGGTTTAAAGTTATTTTTCACAAGCTCTGTGGAAATTACATAGTTTTAATTTTAGAGGAGCCTTACCGTGCAAAACTTCAATTTTCTACCAAAATTTAAGTTTTTTGGAAAATTTTCTATTGGTCCTATTGGTTGTACACTTGAAACAACAATTTTTCTTAGCAAAGCATACATGGAAGAGACCACTTCTCTTTGTACCTTTGGGTGGAAACCCTCTGCTTTTCCCATTTTCCAGTTGTTCTTCTGTTGGTTAAAAAAATGTACGTGCACAGTGTTAGTGGAAGAATATCGAGTTCAAGGGAAGGAGTGGGTCAGCCAGAGACATTTTATATGGACCCTAGATGTCATACAGAGATCTGAGTGGAGGCTTTGCACTAGACAGAAAGATGGTAGAGACCTTATTCCACCAACAAAACATAGTGTTTTTATGGCCTCAAACACTGCCACAATGTAGTGTCTACTAAAGCTGCAGTCAAAAATTCAAAATATTTTTCTCGATATGTACTTAGATAAGAGAGCAGAGATAATTTAATTACTTGTGTTAAAAATATGGCATATGGAAAGATGTTGAGCTTCCAGAAAATATTAAAAGAGTTTTGGGATTTTTCTTGTGGTGAACAGGAAATCCACCCCTTCTATTGATATACTAAGGAATGCTTTGAAACACACAAAAAAATGGATAATTTAATTAGACATGCTACTGCTAACAGACATAGAGAAGGAGGGAGAGCAGGGAAAGCCTTGAAAAAGCACTGTACTAATTAAAAATAACTAAATACTACCAAATGGAAGCTATTTATACAAAATACATTATTATTCAGATGCAGCCTTTTCAGTCCATGAATGTTCAAGTCACTTTTAGGCAATCACAACAAAATCTCAGCTATTCTATGTTAACTGGACATGAGAGATTTACATAAGTGTTATATAATATTAGATACCTTGAGGCTCTTGTTAGCAGTTATAATATATCTCAGACGTTATTCCTAGGGAAAAAAAAGGGTTAAGTTTGTCAGCAGAGAGTATCTGAAATTTTATTTTACTTTTCATAAGAATCTTTAAAACTTACAGCTGAAATCACTATTGGATGTCAATGTCCTCATTATGAAACACGCATTTTATCTTCAACACAAAACGACATTTAGTGGCCAACATTTATATTCATTAAAGTCCACTGTCAATATTTCAAAATAGTTTTCATGCTAAGATTGCCTTCAAGATTTTGGATGTTTTTATACTACTGAGGCAAACTGCAGGTCCTGCAGTTCATAGAATCGTAGCACTGTTAGTGCTGGAAAAGACTTTTCAGACCATCAGCATTAACCTAGCACTGCTGTGTTTACCAATAAACCATGTCCCTGGGTTCTGCATCTAAATGTAATTTAAATACTTCCAAGGATGCTGACTCCACGTGGGCAATCTATTTCAACATTTGAAAACTTTCTCAGAGAAGAAATTTTTCATAATACCCAACCTGAATGTTCCCTGGTGAAACTTGAGGCAATTTACTCTTGCCATATCACTTGTTGTTTGGCAGAACACCTCATCTCACTGAAATCTCCTTTCAGGTGGTTGTAGAGAGCAATAAGGTGTCTTTTTTGGTACTGAGAGGCCCAAAACCGAGCACAGTTTCAACATGTGGCGTTACCAGTGCTGAGTACAAGGGGATGATCATGTCTCTAGTCCTGTTTGCCACACTATTTCTGATACAGATCAGAACACCATTGATCTTCTTGGCTACCTGGGCACATGCTGGCTCATGTTCAGTGACTGTCCACTAGCACACTCAGGTCCTTTTCTACTGGGCAGCTTCCCAGCCACCCTTCCCCCAGCCTGTAGAACTGTATTGGATTGTTGTGACCCAAGTGTAGAATCTGGTATTGTTGAACCTCATACCATTGTCCTAACCCATCGATCCAGCCTGTCCAGATCCCTCTGCAGAGTTTTTCTGCCTTGCTGCAGATCCACACTCTAGTCCAACTTGGTGTTGTCCCCAAACTGACAGAGTATGCACTCAATCCTCTCATCCAGATCATCAATAAAAATATGAAACAGGGCTGGCCCCAGTACTGAGCCGTGGGGAACAGCACTGGTGACCAGCTGCCAGCTGGGTGTAACTCCAATCACCACAACCCTCTGGGCGCATCCAGCTTGTTTTAACCCAGTGAACAGTGCTCCCATCCAAATCACGGGCAACTAATTTCTCCAGGAGAATGCTATGGGAGACAGTGTCAACATATTTGCTGAATTCCAGGCAGACAGCATCTAAAACTTCTTCCCCACTCACTAAGCAGTCACCTGGTCATATTGTGAGATCAGGTTGGTCAAACAGGACCTGCCTTCTCTAATCCCCTGTTGGCTGGGCCTGATCCCTTAGCTGTCGTGGACCTGCCGTGATGACACTCAAGCTGCTCCATGGTCTTTCTGGCACCAAGACCAGGTTGACAGCCCTGTAGCTCACCAGATCCTCCTTCTGACTCTTCCTGTACATGGGTCTCACATTGGTTAAGCTCCACTCAGCTGGGAGCTTCCCAGTGAGCCAGGGCTGTTGGTAATGATGGAAAGCGGTAGATGAACATTTCCACCAGCTCTTTTAGTATTGTTCATTTATGCCTGTTTTTATCAAGATTCTTGCATCTTGTCTTAGTGTTTAATTTACTTAAGAATCTAGTCCCTATCTGCACCTTTCAGAAAGTCTTGAAGTGTTTTATAGTTACTATCATGTTACATCAGTGATTCTTTTCAAGAATTTGTTCTGGTATATTTGGAGTTCTTTCTTCTTAGTGCATATAGAGTTCTATAACTATACTATGTAGTTCACAATTTACAGAATGGTATTCTTAGCTGGTAAGATGAGATTTGTTGCCATCATAATCAGTGAAAAGATTGTTATTGGAGACTAGAATCAGAAAATCTGTCATTGTGGTGCATATTGTGGTGGCTTCTGAATTAATAAAGGAGAAAGCACAGGCATATTCTTTGCTCAAATAAGTCAGGATCATTTATTTTGCAGACATTGTAATAGGGATCATAGCTGGAGTTTTGGCAGCCTTTTGATTCTTTGTGTAACTAACAACATGCATTTAAACCAGATGGAATTATGATCTAAAGTTTCTTATTGCAAGTAGGTTTTTGGCTTCTGTTGCTTTGCTTTTAGGGTTTGGTGGTTTTTTTGGGTTTTTTTTTTGTTTTGGTTTTTGAGGTTTTTTTTGTGTTTTGGTGGGTTTTTCTGTTTTTTGGGGTTTTTTTGTTTTTGGTTTTTTGGGTTTTTTGGGGGTTTTTTTGGGTTTTTTGGGGGTTTTTTTGTTTTTTGTTTTTTTGTTTTTTGTTTTTTTGTTGTTTTGTTGGGTTTTTTTGTGCTTGTATTTAATTAACCCAGTAAATACTGCAAGAGAAGCAATAAACATCCCTGGAACAATTTTGGCTGATGTGCTGGGTCAGCTAGAAGTAAAGAGTCAGTTTCCGTAAAAAAATAAAGACGTCTGGATTTGTTAATGTTCATTAGTGAAGACCTGTGTGTGGTTTATATTTTACTCAAGTCCCTTTATTTTGTGGATTGAATGGTTAGTAAATATTTTTATCTTTGAAGTCTTGTCAATAAACACTGCCCTTTCGCCCCTCCTTTTATTTTACAAAATAATAGACCATTTAACAAAACTGAATATTTAACGATAATAGATAAATAGCTATTTTTGATGACCAATAACTGGTTAAAAATCATCTTGATACTTCAAATTAAGTAGATCCGTTTTTCAGTAACCAATTATTTTTTTCTTTTGAAACATAAATATTTTGGGGTGGAAAAAGGAAAAAAAAAAAGAAAAAAAAAAACCAGAAAAGCCCCACAATCAAAACCTTATGGCCATAAAAAAAAATGAAACACAAGATTGTAGCATTACCAATAAAAAGAAAAGAAAAACTTCAATCAAGCAAGTTCTTATTCTAGAATATATTCATTGGTTTCAGATAACTGCTGCTGCTGTGACATAAAGTAGCTAAATTCATTCACTGCTGGAGTTTAATGCAACTGTAAACTTTTATGTAAAAGTATATTGGATACTTACAAATGCCTAGAAATAGTGGCACTTTTACTGCCTTTCAGTTGAGTTATTTTCCTTCAGTTGTTATGTGACAATCTTTGTGACATTAATCAGGTATTTCTAATTACTCTTTGCATTGCTGCTGCTTTTGGCTCTTCTTTTTGGTCCATACCTCTAGCCCAATTATGGACAAGTGGAAAAGAAAATGTATTTGTTGTTGCCCAGAATTCAACAAGATAAGAACAAAAACTCCTGCTGAAGGATCACATCTGCTCAAAATTCTTTTAACCCTTCTAAAGCATGAAGGATAGCAAAGATATCCAAGGAATGACTGCTTCTCAGATTTGCTACTGTAAAGAAAACAAAGGCAGAGAATTCAAAGAAATTGGATCCAACCATGGGTTTTTAGAGGCACAAGTTATATGAAGGTAATATGTGCATCCTTATGTGTGGGCTGCTATCCTATGTAGGAATATTCAGAATTTACATGAACCAATACTAAAATTGCTTGCATTGTTTGTTTACTTGACTGGATTCTTCTTCCCTTGGTGAAAATGACTCACGATAAGCTGAAAGAAGCCAGAACAACATCAAAACACCAGAGTAACTAAAATGTGCCCAAATAAAGGCATTTGAAATAATGAGTTCATGAGTATTTCTGAAGAAATCTACCAGGATTAAAGGATATCACTTCAAAAATATATCTTTAAAGTGTTTGGTATGCCAGACAGCCTCCAGACCTGTGTTTTTAAGTTCCTCCAGGTTCCCCTATACTAATGCTGCCAGTGTCAGTCACTCCCACTTGCATAGGCTTCTTTGTTCTACAAGGATTCTCTAACAGCATCACAATTTCAGCACAAAGTCTGCTCTTGCAGCAAAGCCTGAAAAATACATATGAATCAATATCCTTTACTTCTTCAGATATTCTGAATTTTTTTCTTAGGAATCTAATTTTAAGCATCTATTTAAATGTAGACAGTTAATTATTGCTATCTGATGGACAATAATCTACTTACCATGTAAAAATTATTATTATTATTATCATCATTGGTTTTTTTGGGTTTTGGTTTTTGTTTTTAAAAAAAGTTACCCTCTGGGACAATGATTAATTCCATACTGGGGTTTACTTAATGCATTATGCAGTATGTAGGAGATATGGGGCATTGGTGACCCTTCCCCATATTATCCTTGTTCTTTACCCAAACATGGTCCTAATGCTAAAAACTCAATAAATTCCTCCTCAGACATGCTCCCTTTTTTTACCCTCTTTGTAGTCATTTTCTGCATAGTCTTTCTACAGTGATGAATGTCTTACAAAGGTGAACTGCTCCACCTGTTCCTTCAATAATTCTCCACCTCCAACATGAATTCAAAGGAAACAGTAGAGAGGAATGACATTGCCTGCTTCTGCCTGTTAGTGAGATGATCAAACTCATGACTATGTACTAGAATCTTAAGCACTTTTTTCCCACAGACCTGTCATGAATGAGAAAAAAAAAAGATTTTTCATAAAAATAGCCTTTTATTATTGATGACTGAAGTTTTTTCCCATTACACATTTGAGAAGTATAACTGGAAGTTTCTGTGTTGTACCTAATGAATCAAATTTGATTGGAAATTGGAAGTATTAAAACATAGAACAATGTGATAATACCAAGGGGATACCTAAATATAGGAAGTCTCTGGGAGGTAGTTCTAAATTTTCTATATGCTTATTTGAAATTCTGTTCTACTTTAAATAAAACCAATAGTAAAATTTCCTTATTTCAGATGCACAGAAAAATAGAACCATAGACATTATGATCATTCACCATAAAGTGGATTAAAACCGAGGTCCTTTTAATCTGACATTCAATTCCTAGAATGTCTTGATAGTAAAAATAAAAGAAAACCCACAGGTAACAAATATAGGGAACATGATATTTACAAGAAATTTCTTCCTAGCCAAGACATTGAGCAACCTTTGTTCCTGAAACAGAGGCTCATGTTCTTTCCAGAGATTTAAGTGTACGGTAGAGTATGGATGATCTTATTTTCTATACAAGTTTCCATTATTTTGAATCAGTCCTATCCTAAGCTTAATGCTAACTTGAGTAAGAAAATAATGAAGACTAAAACAGTTGTCTCCTTTATTCAAATTTAAATTTGTCTTTTAATACTTATATCATGCCTTCTTATATTAGGAAAAAAGAAATAAAAGAAATGCTCTTTACATTCTCCAACCTATGTATTCATTGTATCATATGGCTCAGATTTTCTCTGTTCAACTTGATAAAATCCAACACAATTTCAAAAAAAACCCTGCATATGTAGAGTCTTCCTGAATTTTCAATAGTGAACTGAGGTCTTAGGCACTGTCTCTTGGGGAAATAAACCCTTTTTTTTCCCAACTGGCTTGTGAGAAAAATTCAGCAAGATAGCACCATGGTGGGATATGCTTATTCTAAATGTACACTAAATATATGGTATATTTTATATATATATATTTATATATATATATATATATATATATATATATATATACTTGCCAAAAGTTCATATCTTTTATTTGCCAATAGAAATGTTGCATATATTCTAAGAAAATAAGAAATACATTGATGATGGTATCTGTATTAGCTCTACCAATGTAAAGGTCAAAAGCTCTATTACATAGCTTAACTTCTAAAGTAATGCACAGTTTTCAATATTTACGTATCAATTTTTGGACAGCAAATACACCTTTATGACAGGTGACCTTATCCTTGTCAGAAAGAGATGTATGTTAGAGCTGTTCATCAAAATGAAATACAATTTTATAAATTTCTGTCACCGTTACTAGGGTAGAATGACATATCTCCATTTAATCAATCTAATTTAGTTTTGAAGACTGAAGTTCAAATTAAGAAAAATTACAATTAAAAATTAGGACATAATGCCATCCTTATTTTAAGGTAAAACTGATAAAGTGTCAAGATAATTTTCCCAATATCTTGACTTTAAGTGGATTGGCAGTCTGTTCTCCCATGTATTTATTTTTGTACAGAGAATATTTTCTATCTTTTTTCTTACACTATTTATCCTTTTAAATAGGCTATTCTATTTATATCAGTCCTAACAGTTGTTTGCCAGTGAAAAGAGGCAGCAGGGGGAGGATGGGAGAGGTGTGGACTACATGACCTTTAGAAACCCCTTCCAACCCAAAATGTTCCATGCTTTTCTGTAAATATTAATTGTTGTTTCAGGAAATTATCAATATATTCCAGGAGATGGAACAAATATGTACCTGAGAATTTGAGTTACATTTAAAACTACTCTCTCTTAAATGTCAAGCAACTAATGTCTTTGCCAGGTGACGGATTTGCATTGACTGGTTTGCTCCAAAACACAAAAGCCTGTTGAAGTCCCTGAATATAAACCTTCCTTCCAATGTATGTCAAAATTTAGGTAAAGTCAGAAAATCAGACCTTGACATTGAAGTTTATTTAGAGTACAAGAAGGAGAAGCAACCTCGCATCTCTTCATTTTGACAGTAAACAGTTGCAGCCACATCCTCAGACTAGACTGAAGGGAGGATGATGAGCATAAAGCCAACAGCTGCCCTGGTCTGCGGAAAAATTCAAAAGGCAAATGTCAAATTTACAACAGAATTACAATAGAAGTCAGGTAGGCATGCAGACCTTTCTCCCTGCTGTTTTCAGATAAGTATGCCTGCCCGGTCTAAAGGCTTTGGGTTTATCTGTGCTTTTTAATCCATACTCTTCTAAACAGACAGCACAGAGTCTGTGATACCTAAATTACACTCCAAGATAAAGTAAGTATTCAGAAGGAGGTGTAGGCAGCATTTAAGAGTATAAACTTATTTTCCTCGATAAAAGATGCTTCAATACATTAAGATAAATGGTCTTAAAATTTTTCAACATTCAATACTTTGGAAATTTAAATAAGATTATTCCAGGGTAAAGAAAGTTATTTCAGATATTTATTAATCACTGATTCTATTTCAGAAGTTACATTTCTCTACAAACTTTTGGCAACCAGCAGATGTTCTTTGGAATGATAATTAGTAAGGGAAAAAAATCTGGAAGGACCCAACAGACACAGTTTGAGACACATTTTCTGTATGTTGTGAGTGCTGTTGTTGTTTAGTTGGTGCCCATGTGCTTTCACTGGTGCCTTCTGTAAGCCTGTACCACCACCTCTCAGTCTGAATTTGCAACAAATATTCTCTAAGGCCAAGAAGTTAAATCAGCTTATGGAAGGGTCTAAAAGCTGGTCCATGGTATTAAACAATATCTTGTAGTTGAGAGCAAGGAAGAGGAGGGTGCTTGAAATTAAAACTTTTTTATTAGTGAGAAGATACTGGACCTGCTTAATTTTTGCCATGACTGATACAGTTGATCATGCAACAAGTATGTTAGAGAGCAATAAAAACTGGAACAGAAGGGATTTGTTCTGTATCTCCCTGTTTAACAACATGACTTCTGTTCCCCTCAGTAATAATATCTGAAGTGTGCCACTTTATATGTGCCATATTTTATTGAACAGCTGTGTGCCACAGAGGGTTTTAATGTGATGTCATAACTTTTATGTCTTAAGAAGTATAGTAGTGGACAATGCAATCTATGTATCTTTTTTGGTTTCATAGTATAAAGTAGGACAGGAAAGGAATATTATTTATTTAGGTAAAAAATGTGGTGATGATCTCATTTAAATGACGTGTTTTACATAAGAAATATACCACAATCAATCAGGTATAACCTAATGTTTGTAAATAGTTCACCATCAGGAAACCACAACTCCAAACTTCTATTGGTTGCTTAAAAGAAATAATCAAGCCAATCCTAAATGAGTCATATCTCTCTTAACTTGTTTACAGAAACTTTTGTTAAAGATGTTTGGTTTTCAGTTTTCTCTCCCTACTATTTTCTTTTACAGAGATTAACTGGGGATTTTAAAAAAATGTTTAAAGTATTAATTCTTTTTTACTTCCCCACCCCTCTTCTTTCATTCAAAAATTACAAGGGAAGTAATGTTAAATGTTCATAACACTAAATTTAATTACTGCACTGGAATATGAACCCCACACTCAAACAATCCTGAATACTGGAAGGGCAAGTGTGGATCTGAGTAATTTCTGACTCTTGTCTGGAGTATTTAGACTGCTCTAGTGCTGCTTTTTAGGTTCATTTCATAATTCCATTTCTTTCATCTAAACACACATCTACTAGCAGGGCAGGTCTTATTGGCAGCAAACTTTCCTCTCACAGAGGTCAGTCTCTAATGCTGAAAATGGTGGCTAATGGAGAGGAAAGCTTCAAAGGGAACATCAAGACATTTTGAGAGCAACAGGGGCAAATTTAAGGGAGTTAATTGACACTGCCATAAAAATGGGAAACACCTGAGCAAATACATCACAGATCAAAAGAGAGAGAAATGACCTACAGAAAATCAGATGGGAAGGAAAAAAGGAAAGTAAAATGCATTCCAAAACCTAAGAAACTCTGCATGCAACTTTGTTAAATTAGTTATAGAGGTGCATTCAAGCTTCAAAAGTCAGATTTTGTATGTACCTCAGAGTTTAGGGTATTTAATCTCCTGTTTTGATTCACACCCTTTTATCCTTGAAAGTATAAGCTTACTGAAGAAAAAAAAATTATTATAACCTTTGATAACCAAAACATTTGTACTGAAAAGCTTTTGTTCTTAATATTCTAAATATAAAAACACATTTTTCTCACTCAGTAAGGAATATGTATAAAGGTTGATGATTTTTTCCCCATTATTTTTTCTTCTAAAATATCTAGAGGTTTGTTCTAGCTATACATAAGGTATGCCTATGAGTGGCAAAGTTAGCATTTATAAGACATCCAACTCTTTTACTAGTTGATAATTATAAAAGGATGAAATTTCTCTGTTTTACCTCTTCAATAAAAATGGAACTTTGTTTGGTTTTTCCTTAATTCTATTTTGAAGACCTAGAAAACTGAATTCTTAAAAATTTTGGGAGCTCAAAAGAAGAACAGATTATAGGAAATAACACCTGGTATACAGAGAGTCAGATACTGGAAGTAATCTTGATAGGATGCAATAGGTGTCTATGCAGAGATTTTCTTTAATTGCACATAGATGCTCAGTTGGTTTCAGTCATGTGATTTTCCTCTCTTATCTTCATTTTATCTACTTAATTGCCATATTTTCTCACAGTGAACTTATTTTCATAGTTAGTACAGACCACTGACCACCTTTAAAACACTATAAAAACAGAATAGTAGGAGAAATAAAATGCCTCAAAGGTTATAATTCTGAAAATATTATGTATATATGTATATAACACTCCTTCCCGGTCCAAAAACCTATTTATAGTTGCTTCCCAGTGTCTGGGATTACAGGATAGACTGGGTGAAAGGAGGATAAATCAAACCAAATGTTTATTGCATGCAGGACCTAAGGTCTTTCTAACTGGCTATTCTACCTATGCAGAACTTCCCAAAGTGTCTGTGTAGCCACAGCTCTCCACTGTCTTACAGTAAGCCACTGTCCTACTTCAAGTCCAGGGAACAGTTATAGAAGCATGATAATGGTGATTTCCTTGTAGACAATGTTATGACCTGCCAAAATGTGGAATTCTCATTACTTGAAACATTTATTAAAGTGAGGAAAAGGGTGTTTGTTTTTCTTTTTAAAAACATGTAGTTTCAAGTCATATATCTTAAATATTTTGTAGGGTTTATTCTGAATTGTAGACAAGTAGCTTTGATGAATAAGTCTATCTTTTGTAGGCAGGTGTCTCTAAATTTATGAGAGAAAATATAGAAAGACCATGCCATCTTGGTCACCAGGAGATTAGTAGGGCTTTTTTCATTAAATGTTGCAGTAAATGTTGTGAATCTGTAATCATAATACCCGGATTCCTGGTGTCATGTACAAAGCTAACAATTTTAATGAAAAGCAAGAGCAGTTCAGCATCCATCTTCCATTATAAAAGGGATTTTAAAAGTGGTCTATTTATAATCTGACATTAAACTTAAAACTAGGGGAACAAGTATTGGTGGTGTAAGCATTGGCATTAAAGTACTCCAGGACTTTTATCTAGCTGCTACTGGCTCATAAAAAGACAAGAACTTGTGTTGCTTTTAGTTGCTTATACCACAGACAGTTTGAAGTTATTATCAGCCATTATCAGGCAGGATCTGTGCTTCCAGACTATCATAGCCATACAGAAATGGATAAACATTCACCCTGGCATTAATTGTCATTAGTTCACAGAAAGAGACTTGTACACACTCCCAAAGTACAGAACTAAGTATAACAAATACTTCTTACTCAGGAGTTAAAGATATGTTGACCCAAAAAAATAAAAAATTACAAAAATCAACAAGAACAAAAAACCATCCAGCTTTGAAAAGCTGCTTTCTGGTAAATAAAAGGCCAGAGATGTCATCAAAGGCAAAAAAGAAGCTCATTTAACTGAAGACAAAGTGAAGTGAACATGATGTGACTAGCCATATACATCCAGTGGCATTCTAACATGTCCCTCTGGAGCGCTCATGAACCTGTCAGATAGGACACAAGAACCACAAGAGACCTATGCCATTTGGACAGTCAGGTAAAGAACATGCTTCCCTTGTATAAAATCTTAGATTTATACACATACACACACACACACACACACAGATATACACAAGTTTATGTAATTTCACTTTAATAAAATTTAAAAAGAAAAATGAAATATTCACATTCTTTGAACTCAGTAAATGAAACAGGTTTTCAATCTAAGTGGATAGAACAGAACAGAACAGAACAGAAATCAAAATAATACAAAAGTATTTTTACGAGATTAGACAACCTATTTTTTCATTGTTTTTATGTCTTCCACATCACATATTCACAGCAGTTGTCTTTTACTACGAAAACAATGTATTTATCTCTAGAGCTGTAATAGTAATATCTAATGCTTAGCAAGTGACCAATACAGTGCTTAGAGAAAACTGCAGAGCAACTACAAAAAAAAATATAGAATAAATGAATTCCAGATGTTTTTTCTATAGGATGTCACAAGTTTGCTAATTAACTTAATCTATGAATTTCCTCTAATATTACCTACATACACAATTAAGTCAAGGGTCTTTATTCCTCATCAGAATCTAGCCACATCTCTAGGTAACTGGCTTCAGCTGGTGTGTGACTTCTGCATATACAACTTCTGTTCATAACAGCTCTTCTTAAGACAAAATACAGTAGAGGCAGA
>VRYO01002772.1:55247487-55293573 GCA_009812075.1 Sialia sialis | reverse complement strand
CCTGTCCTGGCTGTGTCTCCTCCCAGCCTCCCCTGCATTCCCAACTTCCTCACCAGTGTGACAGTATGAAAAGCAGAAAAGGCCTTGGCTCTGTGCAAGCCCTGCTCAGCAATAACTGAAATATCTCTCTATTATCAACACTGTGTTCAGTACAAATCCAAAACATAGCCCAATACCAGGAAAGAAGATTAGCTCTACCCCAGCCAAAAAGCTGCACAAGAATCCTCAAAATCCTTCTTAAGTACTTTTCTCCCCTGATTTCTGCCATGCCTTAGTATCAAGGTCTTCATTTCAATCTTGAGTCTAGGAAGTTATTTGCCTGGAAAATTGATTGAACCTATTCTTTAAAAAATAATTACTTTTTTAGCTCATGCATCCCAATAATAAAATATCCCTAAACTGTTCTCGTAGCTTTAATATGGTCTGGTTTCTAATCATTAAAATCTCTTTGTGCCCCTAGGAAGTCTGCTGAGGTTCCATTTCTGCAGCTGAGTGTAGTCATACTTTTCCTCATAGTGCTGGTTATTCCATTGACAATTCAGCTCCACAGCATTTTGCCTGCTGTTATGTCCATTTCAGCCTCAGGTGTAGCTTAGCAAGATTCATCAATGTGTTCCTGGCAGGCAGCAGAAGCTTCAATTTCCTGAATCAACTCTAGGGTCAGTTTTCAAATTTTTACAAAAAAGCAGGTCTTACTAATGAAAATTTGACTCTTCTTGTTACGGACATGAATTTCTGGCCTTGTCTTCTGTTCTTTTACATTATAATCCTGTTTTCATGTGTTCTGTAGTTCATGTTCCTCCTAACTCTCTCTTGGTGCCATTGATACACATTTTATTCAGTAACACATTTTTTGTTTGTTTGTTTTTATTTTAAATTTGTTTATTGACACATTCATTACTTGTTATTCCTGATATTTTCTTTCTATTTTCTTTCTTCGTTTTTTTTTTTTCTTTTTTTTTACACTCTCAGCCTCAAATCTCAGTTGGTGTCCTCATCACTTGGTGTCATCATCGCTTCTTCATACTTGTTCTTAAAAGAAACATGACTATCTCTGCAAACTTGCTTTAAATAAAAAAAAATCTTAGTATTTCACCTGTGAGGAGGAGATACATACCACAGTAATAAAGTGGAAACTAGGTAAAAAGAGATAATATGGGTAATAGCATTTAGTCCAAATAAATTATGTTGAAAGATAAAATGAAAAAGAATTTAAGTTGAAAGATTTTGTTCACATGTGCAAGCATACATAGGTCTTGCAATGGTATTTTTGTGATGACCTGTTACTTTCATACAGAGTATCCAGTTGTACAGAAATCCTATTTTTCAGAGTAGATTTAATAGAACACAATTATTATATTCAACAATAGCTATCATCTTCAAAAGGACTGAACTCTTAAAATTAAGGACTTTGGAAATTATGTCTTTATCATTAATAGTTTTGATTAATGAAGAAAATGAATATTTTTGCACTAGAATTAAATAAAACCTGTTCCATGTAACAAATAAATTTAAATAAGCCATTCAGACTATTGGTTGTTGGGGCTTTTGTTTGGGAGGGGGGGCTGGTGGTGGGGCTGGGTTTTTCTTAACAGTCATTTGTTTTGAACAGCCATATCTTACAGAAAAATTTTCCAGAGAATAATTTGACACAAATATTCTTCAAATCATGGACAACTGTCAACTATGCAACAAGGAGGCACATTTGAAAAGGAAATTATAATTATTCCCCTCATACAAGCTGGACAGTTGTACTTCTGAAACACCAGGGCTTTTAAGTGGGAGTTAAATTAATCTTTATTAATCCTTGTTATCGTGATTGCATAATGTCTGGATTTAAATGTCTGATGTACAGCACTCTGTTTCCTGCATCTCTGGTAATCAGAAGTGTGAAAATAAACCTTGCACTTTAAAAGAAACACTTCATTTGAAAAAAAATAGATATAATCATCTGTACTATTAAAAAAAGTTTTACTTCACGCAAGAATAAATATACAGCATGTCAGAGTTTCAAACTTGCTATTTTATGTTAAAATATGCACTGCTACATGTCAGAGTTGTGAAAATGGGAGGTAAAACAAGAAGGCACTTGGCCAAATAGTTATAGCAAGATTTTTTTTCCATTAAGATTTTTATTTTTAAGAATACTGCTCCTACAATTTAATTACAGCATTTAAAACACTCTCTAAAATGGTCTCTGTGTGCCCTACTGAAACTTCAAACTACCCTAATTAATGATTAGATCAGAGTCAAAAACAAAAACAGGTTTGAATTTGGGTCTTCTTAGGCTTTTTTACAAGCTTCTAAACTGCAGAAATGAGCCATAATTCAAATAACCACTTTCAAACAACAGATACAGTGTATAAGACATTTAAAGCACTTTCTACAGACACATCATTAGTTTAGAGTTAACTTTACATTAACTTTACCAATGTAAATCTAAATTTTAGGAGAAAAGGGGCTCTAACTTTATTGCAAACATGTTCTGCCTAAAGAAGCTTAAAGAGAGTACTGAACTGGAAAAGTTTTCTTACTTAAGTATGTTAGTTTTCAGAAGTGATTGAAGAGTTCAGGTTTAAAAAAAATACTGTCAAAATAATATTTTTCTAATGTGTGTTTGGGCTCTTAATATTAAAAATTAATTAAAATTTTTTAGTCTTAAATTAATTTGGTCTTATAGAGTATGAGTAGAGGAAGTATATTTCTCTCACTCTAAGGGAGTATGTTTGTGTGTTTTGATTAATGGTGTTGTGAGAAGTCAAATAAAACTGTATTTTCACAATATATGGATGAAATGCATTGTATAAATAACTGAAGACATATTTCCAGAGAAATATTGATTATTGACTTCTGTTTAGAAAATTATGCTGATACAAGATTTTTACTAATTTAAGGGCAATGTGCCGTGAAAATGTATATTTACTGTTTAAATGTTAATACAGACCTTGTGCAAATGTCATTTAGAGCCTTTTATGTCTCCAGTGGCTTATTCATGACCCATTATTGTCTAAAGTTTCTCTAAAAAGTAGCTGCTTCTTAAGGGTTGGCTCTGTATATTGGGCAAGAATAACTACATCTACACTCTCATAACAAACTTTTCTTGAGAACAACTACCATAACAATAACCTAGCTTAGTTTAGGTGCAAACTGGCTTCATTTTTACAGCTTATATGTTGTACCTCTAATGCATTATCCATCACGGAAAGCGTTGACAATCATTGTCTTCCTTGCAAGTCACTGGAATTTCCTCCAGAATTTATAACATCACACATGACCTATGAGATTTTCTCAGCATCAGGTTAAATATCACTACAGAACATGCAGTGCACCCCGTAGAGCCTTTGAAAGATTTCCTAATTCTCATATTGTACAGTTTTCAAGCATACAGCAGGAGTAGGAATCCTCACAAAGATCTTCCAGTTGAAAAGCTGGGAATTATGTTTGCCTCTTGCTGAAACAAATGCCAGTTATTTGTCCTCCTATTTATTGCAACAAGCTTATACATATTGGCCTGTGAGAAGAGTGGAAAAGGGTATGCCCTTTTTAGAAGGGCATGTAATGATGGTACAATGAGGAATGGCTTTAAACTGAAAAAGGGCAGGTTTAGATAGGTAATAGGAAAAAATCACTTTGAGCATGGTGAGATACTGCAGCAGGCTGCTCAGGGAGGCTATTGATGTCCCATCCCTACAAGTCTTCAAGGCAAGATTGGATGATGTTTTGAGCAACTTGGTCTAGTGAGAGGTATCCTTGCCCATGGCAGGGAGGGTTGAACTAGATGGTCTTGAAGGTCCCTTCCAGCCTGAATTATTCTGTGATTCTGTGATTGTATGTAATTTGAAACCACATAACAGCCCTGATAAACTCAATGCTGAGGACAATCACTGCATGCAAAATACCATTGTCATTCTCCCATTGGTTTTCATGGTTTGTCCATTTTTACTGTAGCACTTAGGAATGTTTTGTCTGTTCCACCCTGTACATAAATTTCTCTCCTTTGAGTTCACTCTTCATAACCCAGGGGACCTAAGTATGTTTCTCTTAAGAATTGTTTAAGAAGCTAATTATTTGCTAAGAGTCTCCTCGTAGGAGTCTGAGAAGACATATTTTCCTCTGCATGCTTCTACTTAGCCTCCAAATGAAGTCAAACAAATTGTTTTGAACCATTTCATTTAAAGCACTCCCAAGGGACTAAAATACACATGGAGCCAGATACCCCATTTCATCTGAAAGGAAGTCAACAAATTGATAGAATTGTAAATATGCCAAAACCAAATCCAGGGATGTTTTACACCAGTTTGCTCTGACTTTATTAGATATTAGATATTAAAGATATTCTGCTCCAAGGCTGAAAGTGTTAATACAGTGATTACATAGGTTTTCAATTAAGAAACCAAACCTAGTAAAAGACCACTGAATTTTGTGCACAGAAACATGGATTAGCATGGTCAATTACACTGTATTCAGAGCAAAGTTTTGATTTTGCATGTCCCAGCTTCCATCTGTAATGGGTTTCGTACAGGCTAGGGTGACCAATATATTTCTGAAAAATGTTAGAGTTTTAATGCAGGTTCTCAACTGAATTCCAATTATGATTAAGTCACAGAGTTAGTTATATTTCATTTAAACTAATAAAACCTTTGTTTTTTAAAGTACACTTTGGGTATCATGTGTTCTGTATCACTGATCATTCGTATTCTTTCTTTTGAACGATCTCCATCATTCTTTGAAAGTCAATATATTAGAGCTGCTGAAATTTTTTAGTAGACTGGAAAATTATTCATATTTCTGTATGTGATGGCATGAAACATAAGAACAACTGTGTATAATTTTTATTTTATTTTATTTTATTTTATTTTATTTTATTTTATTTTATTTTATTTTTACCCAGGAATCTGAACTTTCTATCTCATTTTTATTTTGTGTAGATATCATTAACATGATTCTACCTAAGAAAACCATACTGCTTGTTTAACACAAAATAGGATAATGCCAGATGTCATGAAGAAAACAAAATAAAGTAAAAGTAAACAAGAGAAAGTTTGATTAAAATGTTATCACATGTATTTCTCAATTTTTCCACTTTCAAGTGAAGTCACTGTATTATGAAACTGCAGACTTTAAGCTTTCATCTGTTTTACTAATTTTGTTTCCTGTGTATATATGTCATGATCAGGTAAAATGTTTGCTTAAATATGCATCAGATTTCCAGGAGAGTGAGATGCGATTCATTGTAAGAAATTCCATTGTTTCTTTTCTAATACTGAGATCTGTTTGGCTTTACTACTTTAAGATAAATTGTTATTATGAACCTTCAAAGAGAACTTATATTCTAAAATACTCAATTACTTGACTGTGAGGAAAAATAAAAGAATTAGTGTCAGTAAATGCCTTCAGAGTTTGCAGAAAAAGATTAGAAGAAAACTTGGATACTGCACTTTCAATATTACCTTAGTGCAAGGTAAGGGATGAAAAACTTCAAAATACTAATAATTAAAAAAAGCTCCACTAGGTCACTTTGCACCTTCTCCTTGGCTAAATTGGACACCCTTGCTGAAGCTATGATATCATGTTGCATATTTGGAAACTTGACATATGTCACACTGAGGACAAGAAGATTAAAGTGCTTTCCTTTTCCACTGTTTTCCTGACAATTAATTCTATATTGCCTCAAGACCCAAAATATGCAGCTTGCTTAATAATGCTCTTTGAACTTCATAATGATTGATCTATTGCAATTAAACTTTGAACTCTGAATATTACCAGGTCATCTTATTGTTGGCCGTATTAGACCTGTGAGTCCTCTTTAAAATGAAGTCCTATGGCTAAGTCACTGATCCAAGAGAGGAAAAAAGCCATATAATCTAAATGACCAACAGTACCTCCCCTTAGAGGGAAATTAAAGCATGGAAAAGAACGGTCTTATTGAAATGTTCTAATTCAACACTGAATTGTGTGATTGCTATTATTGAGTAGGTCCACAACTTCAGCATAACATTGCACAATAAAACAAAAAAAAAAAAAACCCAGAGTGCTGCGCTAGAAACCAGAGTTCTCAGGAGCTTTGAACAGAACATTTACTTTAAAATGTCAAATTCTGATACCAAAAATGTCCCACTCATATCCAAGCACTTTAGTCAAACTGAGACATAAACGCCTGTGTCCAGAGAGACATTAATTTTTTTAATAGTTAGGAGACTCAGATGAGATGTGGCAGAGAAAAAGATTTCCTTCAGCATCAGATAGACCAAGGAAAAACATCTTTCACTTCTACTGAGTCCTCTGAACTCTGAAACTTGGTGGATTTCTGTAGTGCCATACTGATTGCTTTACTAATAACTTTAGCTTTGATATTTTTCTCAGTATTTGAATAACAGAAATTTTCATGTTTTCTCAAAGAATAGAGTGATTGCTTTTTTACCTTTTGTTGTCACAGCAAGAATCCATTCTATTCTTAGATTTTTTACTGTTTAGATTAAAGATTAAAGCTCAGATAATTGGGATAATTTCTTCTGGATTGTGGGCTGAATTATATGTTACACAGTGATTTTGAAATATGGAAAAGGGGTCTGACTTATTTTTTCCTTTAATTCTTAATACTTAGAAATTAAAGTTGTTAATCCAAATTATCTATATATGGAGGAAAGAATAGCAATTTTGCCATTGTGGATTTTTCTAAAATTTTCCCAGAATGTCGTATCTGTAGATAAACCTGTTTAAATATGAAAATGGCCAAATAATCTAGAGAAGACAATAGACTATTTGAAAGTCTTGAATGTGAAATAAGTCTTTACCCTGTACAGATGCAAATAAATATAAATATATAGGTTTAGATAGACAGAGGCATCACAGAGAGGATACAAAATTTTCTTCCAAAATTTTTCCTTCAAATAAGAAAACAAAATGTTTTCCACAATGCTCTTTTATCACAGCATTATGTATATTCATAATTCCAAATCATCTGATTCCTGAACAACCACTGTCCTCTCTTTAATTTCTTCTAACAGGCTATAACATGTTCTGTTTCAATTCATATTAGAAGTCAAAAATAGGAGAGTGAAAAAATGTCCATTTTTATATTTATTTCTTATCATTTGAATAAGAATAAAATAATTTATCAAAAAAAAACCCTTTAAAACTTTACTGCCTGCAGATTTCCACAGAAGCCTAGTACTCTACTTACTCTAAAACACCTCAGAAAAAGACAGGAAGAACTTATAAAAGAAAAAAACCTTGTGCTTCCTGAACTTTGCAGTATGCTTCCTGTTTTCCACTCAGAGAAGATAAAGCATTAGTTTACACCAAAATGATACAAATATAATTTCTCTATACAGGTCAAAAGGCAATGCAGTTTATTTTAGTGACGTATGAAATCCAAAGGTCGTGCCTCACTTTCCAAAATATGTCTTCACATAAGATAGATAGAAAGTGTACAGAATCTTACATTTTCATCATACCTTCTGTTTCATAAATGAATTCTTACTTTTTTCCGATTGGCTCTTCCATGAAAAATCGTAACTTGGAAGAATTTGTTGCTGCCAGATTGCTTCATCCAGCACTATCCTGGTTGCTGTTTTGCTGGGAGTCAGCTCTGGGCTGGGTTCCTCAAGATAGTTGAATATGCAGCTTTGAAAATGACTGTCAGATTTCATTGTTCTTTACAAGCAACAACCAGAGCTATGCAGCTTCAGACTGAAGAATAACATTTTTAAGAACTGGTTCACAAAGAATGAACCTCCCCCTCCAAAAAACGAATGCTTTCTCCTATATAATGAATTGGGAAATGGGAAAATAAATGTAACCCTAACCATCAAACCACTCAGAAAAGTAAAAACTATAACATAGAAGACATCATTTCTGAGAAGAGAGAAACAAATCATGCACTTATGTAATATTTTCTTTCAAACGGCAGTAGAAGAAATTAATTGTAGCACTATGTATTACATGCCTATTCAGTATATAAGTATCATATAGCTTTGTTCTTTAACCACAACAAAATATTTTTATAGACATCTAATGGTAGTAGTTCCCAAAGGACTGACAGTGCTTTTTATTACCCATATAGATTATAAGATCCTATATGGGGCTATCTTTGGATTATTTAAAACTTGAAGGTGCTTTCAAAATGAGTTGTTCCCTTGCATGAGTTCAAAGTCCCATTAGGAAAAAATAAGAGCAGGTTTATCTTAAAGAGTAGGTTACATCCTCAGCTTCTGAAAAGAGAATAGCACAGAGGAAGAAGAAATTAGAAATCAACTCTAGACTTCTGGGGTAAATTCTCAGAAACCAGCCTACTCACAGCCTTGAATAATGAGGTCACTGGAGGAGAATAATCTTGATCAAGAAAATGCACAGCAGAGTGCAATAAGAACATCTAATTTCCTATAGTGTTTCACTTTAACCACAGCAATTTTTCCTACATTTTATCCACATTAGTCAGGAAACATTTAGGAAATCACTTGTTCAGAAAGCTCACCAAACTTACTTATAAGCTTTCCAAGACAAACCTTTACTTGCAAAAGTATACAACATTTAGAATGCCTATGGTGAGTGTTTTAATTATTTAACATATTTTTAAATCTCCCCAATGTATTTAATGATTTTCCCTTTAACTATTAAAAGAAAAATCACACTTACTAATTCTTTTCTTTTCTCCATTATTTTCAAATTACTCCATGGATAATATATTTTAACAGTAATCAAGCACCATTCTTAAAATGAAAATACTCCTCCTACTACCAAAAGCACCATCATTTCAATGTCTTTTGGGGATTTTTCTGAGTTTCAGCTTCAAACTTATTTAACTGTACTTACATATCCAAAATACTTAGGCTTGGCACTCATCATGTCATCTAGCTAAGACTGGCTTGTACATCACTGTTTGTTCCAAAATAATTTGAGATTGAAAGCTTCTTTCATCCTTCTTCCCCTGTGCACTGACTCACCTTCCACCTTTACAAGAGATATGTTATTATCTTGTTCAGTTGACTTTACCACATCACCTCTGACAGGAAGATAAAGTTTCCAGTACCACAGTACATGTAATTTCTCAAGAATTTTTTTCTGAAAGGAACATAAATATGAATTACTTCTTAAAACTTCCTGCCACAATGGAAAGACTTTTCAGGAACTGATGATATTTTTTGTCCAAGCTTGAGGAAAGACTTTAATTTTCCATAGTGATTTTATTCAATGGAGAATTACACTGAACAATGATGAACAGACATACAACTACCACACACAGGCAGATAATAAAGATGAGGATAAGACATTTTTGCATAATAAGTGTAGTACACAATGAAGACGATCTACACATTAAAGGCAGAGTGGACAGTATCCCTGCTACACAACTAATACACTCCTCAACTGAAGCTCAATTCCATTATCAATTCAAGTAAACCATTACCAAATTTTCTAAAAGCAAATTTAATTGAAAAAAAATTTTCACTATCTTACAAAAAGTTGCATATCAGCTGGTCTCTCTGTGAGCTACTCTTATGTTTTCTCTGTCCTAAAACAACAGCCCAATTTATTGTGTAGGGCACAGGACATGGCATCTTCTGTGATTAGCATTATAGAAAGTAATATTCAAAGAAGTATATTATCTCCTGAGTTTAGTAGCCAGTTTTGGTAGAAATTTATTTTGAAGATCAAGAAACATATTTTATATTCAGATGGATATTGGGTTGCTAAGAAGATCCTCCCAAATCAAGGTAAAATACTTGGGCACAGACCTCCCACAAAGACTCTCACACCTTTTTTTCCCCCTTCTATTTTTTTTCCCACAAAAATAAAGAAAAACCTTTTCTGTTAATAATAAGTGCTGGGCTTTATTTTCAGCTCTCTATGACCACAGCAGCTTGACGTAAATTAGAACTGACCTTCATGTGTTCCAGTGGGATAGCTATGAATTGGAATGTGCAAAGACATGCTTTGAAACCATTTACATTAAAATTGCTATGACTGCATTCTTTGTAACTTGGATGGAGCTGAGGTTTTAGCTCCTTGCTCTTATTTTCAGGAGTATGAAAGGGGGAAAGGGTCAGAAGACACGGAAGTCCCATTTACATTGATTTTCTCTCTCTCTTTTTTTTTAAATGTTGTTATATTAAATGTAAGTAAAGATAATATTTTCGTGTTTGGCTGAGTAGTTACCACAAATACCGAAAAATGAGTCCATCTGACTAGATAATTTGGCAGCAAAAAAATAAAAAAAAAACACAACCTTGATAGTTGATCAAGACAAATAGAAGATACAATTGTCACTAAGGACTGAGGGACAGAAATGCTGAATCATAAAACCAAGCTGGTTTTGCCAACAGCCCAGCAACATATGAGAACCTCAGTTTTGTGGTAACTTGGACTTGATATTTCCCTTTGGTAGGTCTGTCTGAATGCCAGACCTCCCCATCACCATCTGGCTGTATTCCACCTGGATGCTCGATTCAATCCAGCTGTGGGCAACAGGGTATCACATCATCATACTGTGGAGCCAAACCCCTGAACACCTTCACAGCTCATTTTTACTAGGACTTCCAGCACATGTGGGTTCCTTGCTGCTGTCTAGTGGCATAAAGCCTGAAAATGCACAGACATGCTCTAAGAAATTAATGTTTTTCTGGGCTTTTCTGCTTTGAATTGCTATTTCACTATCTGAAGATATTCTGGTTCACAGAAAGAATTAAAAGGTCTCAGATAACTTTGGATAAAAATTGTATTATGAAATTACAGATAACAAAGAGGATAACAAAAGGATTTGTGATTATTTTAAAAAGAACTATAATAGTATAAAGATTAATTAAAATATACTTTTAACATCTGTACTGGAAAGCTCACACCTTTTTGAATTTTTTTTTAGTGAAATTTCTGAAAGTTCTGCTGTCAATGCCCAGTTGCTCAGGGTGCTTTGCATATTCCAATGTCTTGTCTTTCCTTCCCCTCCCACCTACACTGACACATGCATCACTTGCGTATCATCATATGAAGTGACTTCCAGTTGTTCACTCAAAATTAGACAGGATGCCACACCAGGGGAGGTTCAGGCTGGACCCTAGCAAGAATCTCTTCACTGAAAATGTTGTCAAGTGCTGGAACAGGCTTCCTAAGGAAGTGGTGGAGTCACCATCCCTGGAAGTGTTCAAGAAGCAACTGTATGTGGCATTTAGTGCTATGGTTTAGTTAACAAGGTGGTGTTTAGTCAAAGTTTGAACCGAGGATACGAATTAGATACAAAGCCAACAAGAAGATACTTCTTACAGAAGGCCTTAGTGACACCTAAAGTTAGAATGTTTATACTGTGAATGTTTTCAAAAGAGGGTTGGCTCTTCTTATTTGTGACAAAACAGTATCAAACAATAAAATTATCAGTAATTTTATTAATTTCTTTTTCATTTCCAGAGCTCTGTGTAGGCAAATATTTAATATCTTGATCATCCCCTGAGGTACCCTCATCCTACCAAAGTTTTTGATAACGATCAGCTAGAAGCTTGTAAGCAGTTTATTTGCAAAAGAAATTTAAAAATTAAATTTTAAAATTAATGTATATAGTGAGAAAAAGAAGAGTTCTAAGTAGGGTTCAAATTCTTTTATATCATTCAGTAAAAGAGCTCATATATGTTATGAGTAGAATGGCTTGAATATCATTAATAATAATTGAAAATAATAATTTAAAAAAGAGCATGAAACCAAACAAACTATATTTCTTTTAGGAATCAAACATCTCCAGTGCTTTTGCTTTTCATATATGTATAGTTAAGATTAAAGAAATGTGACTTGATTCTCTCTCCCTCTGGAAAAAATATTGCAACTTTAAAGCACATTCTATAGCAGAGGAATTTAGCTCTACCTAATATAATGTTTGAACTTTCTGTTGAATTATGTCATTCACCTTCTGCCAAAATGGATAATCCTGAATTAGCAGTTACAAAAGTGACCTCTGTTTCTTCCTCATTAACACATTTGAAGTGTTCTCTGTGCAGTATGTACAATGTAATTGACATTAATACTTTTACTACTACTGTTAGACATTTGATTTTGTTTTACTGTAATCAGCAAAATAGTCTCTTTCAAAATGTAAATTCCTGTGGAAACACTGAGCACAGCTAGTGTTAAATGTACCTTTCCTGATGAATATTTTACCTTCTGTTAATATCCTCTATGCTGAATTTTGTGGCAATGCAGAGGGAAATGTTCAAATCACATCCAAGCAATGATCCATGCAATCTTAGAGTGGAGTGAATTACTGACTTTGTATGGAAGATTCTACTCTTAAAAAATGCTTTTTTCATCCTTCTTAATTTTTAATGGCTAAAGATAGGTGAGATAAATCTTGCTCTTATATTCTCTTATGAGTGAGTGGCTTAGGATCACTCAAAGAATCACCATCAAAGGTATTAGCAAAAATAGCTCTAATACAAACTTATGAAATCATAATAATATTTTAATTTTTTAAAATAAAAATTATTAAAAACAGGATTGACAATATATTCATATCTTTATCCAGTCTTTCAGTCTCAGAAAAGCTCATAATTTAGTAAAAATAAAACTAAAAATATCCAAGTATTTAATAAGAAAATGATGCAAAATAATGCTGATGAGAAGGAAAAGATCTGTTTTTAAATGTGATTATCGGCCAGCAGAACAGGACCATATTATTAGGCAAAAATTTGGAAAGAACCAGGCGGAGCACAGAAACAGATCTTCACCTAGTATGATCCTTGGTTAATGTAGCTGGACTGTCTGAAGAACATTGTGGGAAAGGCCTAGCATTTTGGCTTATCAAAACTCTCTCCACGTTCACACCACCAGTCTGGTGTCCAGAGCCATATATTTCCTTTTTCAACACTCATATGTCTGTTTTTATTTTCTTATTCAATATTTCTGTTGTTTTTTAGTTTAATTATCCAAGCATTCTCCCCCATCTTCCTATACTTGATCACCTATGTCAGATGCTCATTCAGCCTGTATACCTTATACAGTAATTTCACTAATATAAGCCACACCTGATTATAAGCCGCACATCCGAGTAGCTGGGTAGACCACCGGATTTGTCCATATATAACTCGCACCCGAATATAAGCCGCACTTTTATTTTTTTCTTAAAGCGAGGATCCATGTGCGACAAAGTAACGAGTTACAAACAGAATTGCGCCAGCGCGGGGTTTGGTGTCAGGTGCTCATGTTGCAAACAGTTTTCATAGACCAGCAAAACCTTTAAAGGCAGCCCCAAGTGCCCACCCCATGCCGCGGGCCCCGGCACTCCCGCTCCCAGTGCTGGCTGCCGCGGCTCCCACCTGCTTGGTGGTGGCAGCGGCTTGCTCGCCCGTGTAAAGGCAGCGGTGGCAGCTCCCTCTCCAGTGCGAAGGTGGCAGTGGCAGCACGCTCCCCAGTGTGAAGGTGGCGGTGCTGGTGGCAGCAAGCGCGCTCGCCGCAGCGACAGCAAAGGCAGCGGTGCCTCGCTCATAGTGGCGAAGGCGGCTCACTCGTCCGTGCGAATGTGGCAAAGGCGGCTCGCTCACTCTTGTGAAGGCGGCGAAGCCTGGCTGGCCTCGTCAATCCAGCGGCAGCCCGCTGCCTGCTCACCAGTGGCTCCAGCTCACCGCCCACCCAGCAGCGGCTCTGCGGCAGCTCTCTCCCCAGCCAGCTCTCATTTCTGGGTTGGCATTTCGCTGGGATTTGTCCATAAATAAGCTGCACCTGAATATAAGCCGCACTACTGGGGTAGACTGGATTCTTCAATGAAAAAGGTGCAGCTTATAATCATGAAATTACTGTACTTTATTTCAGTGCTGGCTCCTCTTTTCTTTTTATTCAAACCAGCTTTTTCTTCTTGTATTCTGCAGATACAAGACGGTGCAAATAATAAAACTGTCTTCCTTTGTTTTCAATATTTGTATTCTGTGTACCTTGAAGCTTCTGGGAAAAGTCAAAGAAAACCCAACTCACCTCATTGCAGCCTTTGGAAATTTTTGATGTGGAAATTTAAGAAGCCTCCAGAAAACTCATTTCGTATCACCTTTTCATTTGGTCAATCTTTTGTAGATTTTTTTTTTAAGATCAGTAAAACATGCACTCAATGTAAGAATAATAATTGGAAAATGTCAAATTTCCTACTTTCAAGTAGGGGGGTTCTAGCACTGTTCAATGGTAAGGTCAGTAATCTCTTTTTTGTATTGATTTTTCTAATAGGCATAAAAACTTTTTTTCCCCTAACTCTGTGTGACCAGTAGATTGAAAAAGGTGATTCTGCCCCTCTACTCTGCTCTTGTAGGGGCCAATCTGCAGAGCTGCATCCAGCTCTAGGGCCCTCAGCACAGCAAAAAGACATGGACATATTGGAACAACTCCAGAAGAAGGCCATGAAGATGATACAAGGGCAGGAACCTCTCTCCTCTGAAGACAGGCTGAGAGAGCTGGGGCTGTTCATCCTGGAGAAAGCTCTAGGAAGACATTATTGCAACCTTTCAATATTTAATATTTAGCTGATAAGAAAAGCAGTACCTCTTGTGAGAGAAGAAGAAGTAGTGGCTTTAAACTAAAAAGTAGAATCAGACAAGATATAAGAAAAAACTTTTTTTGCAATAAGGATAGTGAAACAGTGGAACAAGTTGCCCAGAAAGTTTGTGGATGTTCCGTCTCTGGAAATATTCAAAATCAGATTGGATATGTCTCTGAGCAATCTGATCTCGTTGAAGATGCTTCTGCTCATTCCAGGAAGGCTAGACTAGAAGACCCTTAAAGGTCCTTTCTAACCCAAATTATTCTATGAATCTATTTTTGAAAGTAGAAGAATTTGAGTATTTTCTGCTTTGGCTTTGTTAATAGGTCTGGATGCAGACAGCAACTCTTTTTAAAATAAAAGTCGTGCAGAAAAGAATACAAGGCTACTTTTCACTTTTCTTTACAGGAGTCAATGCACATTGCAGATTAACAGGAAAATTTACCTACAGATACAGAATAAACTATTTTGATCTCACTTTTTTTAAAAAAAAACAAGCATAAATGTGAAAAACACATTGTAATGCAAAACTTCCAGATGATTCTTAGAGCAATTCTGTTCTTTGGTTAATTTCTAGTATTTCAGAAAATGCTAATTAAACAATTTTAATCACAAAGTCATGCCACTTCAGATAGTTGAAACATTTATAAGAGACTGACAATTTTTTCTTTTTCATTGAATAAACCACCACTATCAAAACTAACACATGAAATCACTCCATCTTAATTTCAAATATTTAATCAGAATAATGTGTGTCTTGGGGAAAACAGTTGCACTCCTATCTGCAGAATGTGTCTTCAAATCCATGAAAAACCAATTAGACTGAAAACACTACATGCTGCATACAAAGTAGAATAAGTCTTAAAAATTTTGTTGTTGCAACACTTATAAATTTCCTATGCAGTTATCCAAGTTCAGTTCCTCCCTCTGTACAGCAGTTATATGGTAGCAATATCCACCAATTAGATCTTCCTTACATTGACACCAAAATTCAATGTCTTCATATTTGTGCAAAGTATCAATCCCCCTTAAACCACGTACTTTCTTCTCCTTATATAAAAATTATTATTGTTCCCACATTTTATTAATATCCCCAGTACTGTCTCCTAGGTAAAAGATTAATTACTTGGCTGGGATTCATAGGAATGGAGCTGCAACTAAATTACCTATGTGGCATGTCAACCACTTCTTTTGTTATGTCATGATGTACTGCTATTTAAGAGTGGAAACAAAGAAGTATTCATTTTCCCATAAATTACCATGGTCACATCTTGGGAATAGCATCAATAACCCAATCAACAGCAGATTATTAATCTGCAACAAATGTTTTCTGTCATCAACAAGCTTCATCTTTAATGCCTTCTTCACTTCAGTGCTCATTAATTGTATTTAGGTCAGCTATACTTGTGCAAGGCTTTCACAACAGAAAGTATTATTTTCTGTTCCAAGTGGATAGGGAAAGGAATGGATCTGCAACTAATTAACACAAATATGACTCTCATTTCCCTAAACAAAATAATTTTTATTTCTATAAATCTATTTTTTGCAATTGCACTATACGTGGGAGGGTCTATGAGAATGTAAAGGAAGTTTTCACTCTTGTGATTAGGGAGAATTTAGTCACTTCTCAAATATAAAAGAAAAAAAATATTGTGGGGACAAGATGGGGTGGGTTTGGGTTTTTTTTTTTTTATGGTGTGGGGGACTGGGGTTATTTCCCACTACAGCAGTGGGAAATATAGTATTTTGCATTGTGTGTCAATAAAAATTCCTACCACATATTTTAAAAAGCTGAAATATTGAAATCACACATGTATCAAACAACTAACAGAACCACTGTATTAGTTGATTGACCTTATCTGCAGTCACTGTCGACTCTTTTTATCAATTTAGAAAATTTGAGTATTGAGCTGAATTGACTTTAATACTATTTAAGGAAGACTGTCATTACATAAAATCTTGGGCACATTTATATATGATAAAACACTTTTCATCTAACCTTTCCTATCTCTGTATAAATATCTCACTAAATATATCTTTAATGTCAATAAGTTTGTCTATAAATAGTTGCGCCTCATAATCACAGAACCTGGTCATCATCATCTCTCTTATATTAGAAATAATGCACTCCTCCATTTTTTTTATATGATGTATTGTTATAGTTCCCCTACAGTAAATATTGTTTTCCTGATACAAAAATTTCAAATAATTCTTTACTTGCAAAACAATGCTTCCTTGCAGTTTTCAATTCTGAGTGGGGTATTTTTTCTTTGTTTTTGGGCTGTTTTTTTTAATAAGTGGTACAGTCTGATTATTATTTGAGAGGGAGACTATTTACAAGGCAAATTGTTCCAGATATAGTTTAATTTTCAGCTTTCATTTTAAATATTAGGGTTTTTAAAAATGTGGCCTTTTAAAAGAATCCTAAACAGTAGCTACATTGCTTACTCTAAGTAGAATATATCTCCATTGCATACACTTTAAACTTCATTTTTTCACAATGCTGATTTCATTAACAACTTGGCCACCAAACTAAAAGTCAGTGTAATCTCCCTTCATGGCCCATCTCTCCTCATTGAACTTTTCCACCTTTTTGTTCTTCTCGGTTTTGAAAGAATAATTTCAGTCCCTCAGAAACACTTGAATCAGTAACATGTAACAAATATTAGAAGAAATTATTCTGCTCTTTTAAAAATAGTTCAAGCATGAAATCCAAAATCATTTGGACTGGAACAGAACTTTCACATCTGAAAAGCAAAAGAATAAAAAAAATAAGTGGGATATCAGGATATTGGATGATGGTTTAGGTTTTTATCATCTAAATACAAAGGGAGAGGGGATCATATACTGCTGTATTTCAATATTTGCACTTATAGGTTTTGGCCTTGTACTTCTACTAGAATGAGCAGTTCAATGATGGTTGAAAGATGAGGGGCGCTTTGTCCCTGGTATTTTTCTTTGAAGACTTCAGTAATTAGAGAATGGAATGTCTTTGATGCAACCATATAGAAATTAACTGAATGTATCTGCAGTTCTAAAATAGTAATTGTCCTTTTTGCTAATACCAAAAGAAGGGTAAAAACAAACCAAACCCAAATACACTTCACTAACTTTTTTTATCTTATCTAACTTCATAAACTGGCCTTTAAAAAATTGATAAGGATTAATTAGCCGGTAGCAAGAGAGTATGAATTTAGTAGAGATTACATGGCTGAATTGAAGGGATGTGAAGAGCATGTGTTTTAGCTGTTATAAATTAACTGTACATACCAAGGCTAAGGGTAATACAGTTAAGCAACACTTCTACTTAACCAATCTCAACATTAACTCAGCTGGATCATGAGACATTATTACATAAATAACTGTAGTCTTCATGTAAGGCAGCTATTTAAAGAATTAGCCATAGCTTAAAAGGTGACATTGTATACTCTTAATGTTTCACATTTCAAAACTTCTAAAACATTGTCAGCAACATCCACCAAAGAAAGAAATAACATGTAGAAATACTAATTGGTTAGAATGGATTTATATTTTGAAGCCATTTTAATAACCTCTAAAATTCTAAAACTAATTCTAATTTTACAAGGTACTTAGACACATTCAAATTTATGTGCAAAAATAGTTTACCTGAAACTTATTTATAAAACTGTATTGTGTGGAGTGGGAAGCAAGAGGCAAAGTAGCCCAAGATAAACCATCTATCACATTTTATTTGCAAGAAATGCAAAAATGCATTAGCCCTGAATAGAAATATTTCATGTAGAAATATGTGAGCAACTAGCTCTTTAAATCCAAACAAATCCAAGTCAGAGTTCAAACCTCTAAGTATGTTCAGTAACTTCATGTGCCATATTTAGAGATAGCATTTTGATTAAGTTATTTTCAAGTCTGATTTGCCAGGTGATTTTACCAGATAATTATTTAGTATTTTTGATTTGTCTTCAGAAATCACTGTTTGAATTAAGAAAAATATTATTCTAGTAAAACAGATTGATCAGTCACTTCAAGTAAAAAGTCTTTGAAGCTGCACAGTGGGCAAGTCCCTATGATGAGAGTAAGAGGTGAAGACAAATAACAAGAAAAAATAGTCTTCTCACAAGAATAGATATTCAATCCACAGGTTTTTAATATGCAAGTGAAAAAAAAAAAAAGAAATTATAACCACATGTACTACTGGAAATACTTTTCCAAGAACTTTTCCAGAATTCTACCAAGCTTATTTCATTTTTTCCATGCTTTTTGTATACTATGATTTTATATGCATTCAGATGTGTGCTGTTGTAGTTACAAAGCCAAAGTTTAAGCTTTGCTTCAGGACGCTTAAAACTTCTCTTTGACCACAAGTATGTTATCATTTGAAGATTTCCTAAGTCTTATGTGGGATCTGTGAGTGGAGAAGTTCAAGATGTAATGATTTATTGTTCTGTGGAAAATGCAAGACCAGTTAAGACATACTTAAGGCAATTCCTTCCCATTTAGAAAACTTTCGATTAGCAATTTCTCTCACCATATAAACCCTCTGAAAGGATGAAACCCTGTCACATACTGACAGACAGTACTGAAAACAATATAACTTTAATTTCTGCCAGAACTAAAATATCTAACGTTTTTCTGTAAGTGTAGACTTACCATTCTGTTATCTGAGGACTCTGCTGCATTCCCATATTGCAACTTTTAGTTTGAAAACACAGGGGTCCATGATTGTATCAGCAAGAAATTATCTTATCTAATAATCAAATAGAAATTGCATTTTTGATACATTTTTGATACAGTTCAGTCTGAAATTAAAAAAACACTTCTGTGAGAAGTGATGCCATAGAATGCTTGCAAAACAGATACAGCTGTTACTCCAAAAGGAATGTAATCTTTTTAAAAATTAATTCTTAGTATTGACCCTATAAATTTAAGTGTTTTTTTTCCAGCAAAGTAATTTCTTCAACAATATCAGAATTTTTTAAAACAGAGAATATTAACCCAAATTGTAATGGAATTGCAATATTTCCAGTGACAATTCAGGGAAAATGTTTTGAAACACTAACCAACAGTTACCAAAAAAAAAAAAAATGCCATAATGAGAGATTTCTTCTTCTCGCAGGAAGAAAACAAAAAAAGTTACATTGCTCTTCAAAAAATGGTATTAACCATATATCTGCTAGAACTTTAAAGTTGTAGTAAAACATTTTATTTTATCTTTCCCATTTGACCAATTTTTAGAATATTAATTCATGTTGTCTTACACTTTAACGAATATCAGTTCTTGGCAGTCTTTCTGTGTAATCACAATGACAGCACAGATTGTTTCATAGGAGAGAGTTCTCCTAGACACTCACTCAACACAGAATCATAATTGATTTTTTTGTTTTCTTACCTGAGAGAGAATCATATTATTTTAGGCCAAAAATTTTTAGTAAAAATATTTTGGAAATAAAAATCCGCACACATAGCACAGATGAATGATTGTGATGTTGATGGAGAGCTCTTAAAAATGCATATAGGCTGCAGGTGCTGGATACATTTATGTGGTATCAGAACATGATTTTTTACATTACTGGCAGAGGAGTTGAAATGGTCCTTTCTCACTGATATATGATTGAGTATACTGTGTGTATACAACGTGATCCAAATACTTTGAAGCTGTTGAGCAATTTTGTACTCAAGGAAAAGATTAGAGGGAGGTATTATTAAATGGCTCAGACAGCAGATCTTTGGGGAAGGCAAAGGAAGATGTTGACCTCCACTCTGTCTACAGTAAAAATAAAAGAATCATAGAATGGGCTGGAAGGAACCTTTAATATAATGGTGACCTTAATAACCGAACTTCATCCTATATTTTCTATATAGTAAGCTGAGGGCCATAAGTGATTTGTGGTAGAGATGACTGCAGAGAACTGGAGCAGGTTTGAAGAGTGTTCCTTTCCTTCACAATTCTTAATATTTGGATGGCAACAATCAGGTTAGGTAAATTCAAGCAATTCAACCTCACAGAGCCATTTGCTCACTGTCTCACAGTGGCATGGGAGGAGAATAAGAAAAGCGCAAAAATATATGGGCTGAAATAAAGATGGTTTAATAGGCAAAGCAAAATCTGTGCACAGCTTGAAGACAAAAGAAGGAATTCATTCATCATTTCCCATGGACAGAGAGTTGTTCAACCATCTCCAGGAAAAATAAGGTCCATCCTAATCCTCAACATCACCTCTTTCCTCTATCTTTTCTGCAACTTCTAATACTGGGCATGACACCATATGATATGGGATAGTTGTGCATCCTCACCCTGTTCACTAGCAGAGCAGTGTGTGAAGCAGAAAAGGCCTTGACTGTGCAAGCACTGCTCAGCCAAAAAACCTCAATGTGCTGTCAACACCATTCTCTTCACAAAAGCAAGACATTGCCTATAAAAGCTATTATGAAGAAAATTTACCCTGTCCCAGCTGGAGCCAGTACAGAAGAATAGGTTATCAGCTGTGATGGTGAACATAACGAGTTAATGCTGTGAAGATTGAAAGTAACAAAGAGCTGTTTGGTCAGGAATTCTTATTAATAAGAAGGCAAAAAGTAAATTCTTTAATGTAACTGCAAAAACCAGTCTAATCAACTGTAAAAATCTCCTGTTCTCTTTCCCTATTCCATATTCTGAATCAAAGAAACTGCAGCAGTAAACTGGTTGTGAACAAACTTTTTCTTTTTATAAAGGTGACCCTGAAAGCTAGAGATGAGTGCAACTTAATGCAGTATCAGGGCTGTGAATTGAACAATGCCTATAAACAAGAGGCAGGTCTATGATGTGTTGGATGTTCTTTCCACAAACTCCAGTCTCTGAAGGATATAAAGCAAAGTCAAAGCTGCCTTAAAGCAGCAGGTGAATGTTTTGCCACCTGAGGGGCTCAGAACCTTTGTGAATCAGATCAATAAAGATTTGATGATTCAAGAGGACACTTTAACCCCTAAAAATACCATTATTTTAGCAGCAATTCTCAAAGGAAAGCTGGGGAAAGAAACAAAAATGTTGTGGTCAGCTGCTGCATAATCAAGTTGTCTGCTAAATAAAACCAAGACCTTCTCTTTGTCCTACAGCTCTGTCATATTTTTTCCTCCAAACATTCCAAAGAAAATCAATAACATATCAAGAACACAGTGATACCAGGCAGTTTAATTTCAAAAAGTCTGCAGATCAATAGCTGCAGAGAGGCTTACAGTTCTTCAGAATATAAGTGCAGTAACTAATGCTGGGGACGGTCCAGGTGAGCGTGTGTGCATGTGTGTGTGTTCTGAGAGAGAAACTGAGATTTACATTCATTACTGGGACTTTCTTCAACATTGTATTTCAGTCACTACCTTTACCGTTCCTTTGTGAAAAGGTTTTAGAGCTGGCTGTTTTTCACTCCTTCACCTTAAATAATTACTTGATTTAAACAGCTACAGGTTTGTCTACAAGATCTGTGTTTGGGATTGAATTATTCCTAATTAATGATGGATGTATTCAATTATTTTAAAATTAAAAATATGGGTTTTTTTTAAAAAAGCCTTTCTTGGTATAATTTCCAACTCACATAACTTTAACACAAAATATGTTTTAAAGGTCTAATTAAGAAATTTTCTTTATTTATTTTTTGAACCAAATCAATTTTCAATTTCATTTATTAGAAAGAATTATGTATGCAAATATTTAACTATAAGTGAAAACCAAAAAAATCCTGATACACCAAGCAAACATACACCAAATATTTAGCTCTCTAGAGGAGCAGCATATTTTCTTATCTATAAAAATTATGGATAATTATGCACAGATGATGCCACAAAGCTTTATAAAATGATAATTCTGGATTCATTGGCTGATGAGTGAATTTGATCCAATAGATGAATCCAAAATTAATAAGTAAAATATAACATATATTTAATAAAAGGTCTACTAAAAAAATTCTATGCCTGATTCAAATGTTTTACTCATGGAGAAGAATGAGAAACAAGTAAAAATATTTACCAGCCCTGGAATAGCATAATATATAACATGTATTCTGCATTTTCTGGCAAACAATATGATTGGGAAGAAGTCACTTAAGACAGCCCATTTAAATATCAGAGATTTAAAAGACTATTTGTACTCTATTTTGTGCTTAAGAATTAAACCTTAGAATATGTATATATTGGTTTGGATTTCTCTCAGTTTACTTCATGTGTCCACTATATAGTTAATGAAGAGGAAAGGAGAGTAGACTCAGATCATGGCTAATCTCCTGGTTTTAGAACTCTCTCGTAGAATGAATGAGAAAAATATCCTTATATATGTACTCATACCTTCCCATTGAACTAGACAGGAATGGTAGACAGCTAGATATGAATTGAAACCTACCCTTTCTGTGGTATTCTCATATTCATAACAAAAAAAATTAAAAACAGAAAAATTTGCTGAGCAAAGTGCAACCTCATGCACCTTTTTATGCCTTCCTGAATTTGATGGATAAAGATGAGAAAATTTGTTATAAGTTCTATGGATGCATCTTTTTTTGCTTGGATCTCTTTCTTTCTATACTCCATTAATAGGATAGTAGCACTTAACTCCAAATAGAAGGCAAATGGAAAATTTTAAAACTATTTGTATTTGTCTAAAATGATTTCTATCTGGATGTGCGGGAATGTACATAATTCAGTCCTAATTTCAGGAATACATCCTCCTTCTTAATTTGCATGTCTTCAAAGGAAATTCTGCATAGCTGCCTCAATCTGAAAAGGCAGCCTAGCTGCTGAGAACATGAAATCATAATGCTCTAGATGTCACAGACACCTCACCACCTGGTTAACCTTAAAAAGATAAGGAATCTCTTTGACTTTAAAGGGACAGCTTATTATTTCATGGGTAAGCACTTGTCTAGACAGAGTCATAATAACTTTCAAGAAGTGCCTAATATCCCTATTATTTGTCTGGAAAAATCACAGTCAGGTTCAAGCATTGCTGGCACCAGAAATAGGTGTGAGGCACAAGCACAGTAGTTTCTGAATAAGTATGTGTAAACTGATTCACTAGGAGAAAATAGATTTGCTCACAGGTAGTTTCATGTGACTGCTGCTTCTTTTTCCTTTCCTTTCCTTTCCTTTCCTTTCCTTTCCTTTCCTTTCCTTTCCTTTCCTTTCCTTTCCTTTCCTTTCCTTTCCTTTCCTTTCCTTTCCTTTCCTTTCCCTTTCCCTTTCCCTTTCCCTTTCCCTTTCCCTTTCCCTTTCCCTTTCCCTTTCCCTTTCCCTTTCCTCTTACCATACTACTTGCTCTTAGAGAAAGCATTTCATTCCTGTAATAAGTATCTCATCACATGACTTTCCATTCAGAGAGGCAGTCAAACCCTAAGCCTAACCAGATAAAGGGAAAACTTAAAGACATTGGGGCTGTGCAGTTCTCTTCAAGGATTCTGATTCATACCGAGTGTTTGGATCAAAGTCTCATTTAATGAGACTTCCTCCAATACCACCACTAAAATTTTCAAATGTCTCAATCATCTACCTACAGAAGAATATTTCCCTAAAATCACACCACGGTTTTCATTGTTAAGAAGGATAATGGGGATAGCAGATGATGTTTAAGTCCTGTCTCTTAATTTAAAAACCAGTTCCTATAATGGCAAAAAACCCCAAAGCAACAAAACAAAAATAATCCACCATAAATTCAGTTTAGTTCTCACAATTTTATTGTTTTTTTAGGTGGGACATACTATTGTAGCTCTAACACTGGCCTGATATTGACATGCAACAAAGAATTTGTGAATTGTTTCAGTAAAAATGAAGTTATAAATTGTAAATGTGTAAATTTTACATCGGCCAATACTTACACTCTATTGTGTATCAGCCTCGAATCATATATAATACCTCAGGTTTGCTGTTCATACTGCCACTAATTATGTAATTTATTTATCCCTGTCCATACAATTATTACTCAGATGTATAATTCCATCTTTTTATCAGCTGAATGTAAGGAACTCCCAAAATACTTTATTAGCTGCTTCAAGACTGACTGACTTACTAGCTCTGTCACACCCAAGAAACCCTTCAGAAGCCTTTAAAAAGTCAATATTTTATCTTATTGAACAATATCTGCAAATTGTTAGATGAGTTGAGAGGGTAAAAGCTCTGGGCAATCAGTGCCTTCAGGATGTTGTGAGTATCATTGACATCACATGGACATCATGTTTTGTATATGTATATACTTTTCACAGGATACAGGATGGGCTCAAGATAAATCTCTTATTTCCCAGGTACACAGGCAAATAAAGTGTCATGGCATTCAACATTAATTCTACTGCTGTTCTGCACTCAAAATTCAGGATAATTGTTGGAAAGTAAGATGGACAATAAATTTGGGAAAATGAGTGTTTTAGCTGCAGAACTACATGAAAACAGTCTAGATATGGAGTAAACAAATTAACGCAGATAATGAACAGAATGTCAGAGGAATTAAAGTTACTGGATGACAAATTGGAAGAAATCAAGAACTAAAGGAAAAAAACAAATTAAGACAGATTGAACAGGCAGAATATACTGAAGGAGTGCAACCCTACCTTTCCTTGAAAAATGGAATTCTGCCCTACCTAAAGTAAGGGGAAGAGGAGGAAGGAATAGAATAAAGCCACTGAGATTTTTTTCACTGACATGAAGTACTCACAGTATTCATTATGTTACCATAGTTAAATAAGTTGTTTCAAAGAAAAGAATAATTCAAAAGTATGTACTTATAAATACATGTTAATCTTTTAAGTGAATTATTAATTTATGTCTAGTCTCTGACTTTCAATACCTTTTTTCTACCTCTAAGAGCAGGGTGCAACATAGAAAAATAAAAAAATATGTCTGCATCAAAAGTTGTTTTCTTAATTATATTTCTGAAGTAGCATCGCAGCTGCTGTGACCACCAAATTTAGATGTTTCAGTATATTGAAAACAGACTTTTCTCTATATTTTTTAGACATTTAAATACAATATTCCTATAAGAATCTTAGTTCCTAAATTTTAAAACACATTTCATTTTGTTAATGATGTATAATAAGATGGGCATAGGAGACTTTTTCTTGTATACATGCAGAGTTTAGGACTATAATGCCAGATGATGTAATTGCTAGTTTATTTCTAAATTAATTCCATTCTTGTTTCTTTCTTATATCCTTATTTAATAGCTTGTACTCTTTGCAGTAGTGTGAACTATTGAACAAAGATAAGTAACAGTATGCCCAGTGTTTCATCTCACACTGCTGAGACAATTTGTTAAGTAGATACTTAATAACAAAAATTTCAGAAATTGCACATGACACAATTTTAAAAGCAAAGAAATAAAATAAACCACAGCCAACAACAGAATAAAATGTAACAGGAAGTAAATTTAGATACTAGTAAATAGTTCACCCTTCTATTTTGTATAGTAACCACATTAAAAAAAATATTGTTTATGAGAACAATGTTATCTATTTTCTATACAGAACACTGAGGCCATATGAGCTGAATACAAATTATGGAAAATCTTTGTGTGTCCACATGCAGAAAATTAATTATTTCATACAGTCACTGATACATCTTAGCTGCCTGGACTGCAAGCACCACTCTCCAACTACAACACACCACAGGGCAACACAGTTTATCACAAAGGGGGAAAGAGCAAGTAAGTCTTTTATTGTTGACAAAGAAGTACTATGTGACACTTACTTAGCCAAACCACAGAATCACAGAATGGGTAAGATTGGAAGAGACCACTAGAGGTCATCTTGTTCACTGTCCTGCATAGAAGGGTTCCCTAGATCACATAACTCAGAATTGCATCTAGACAAGTTTTTTGTTTGTTTGTTTTTGTTGGATTTCTATTTCATTGTTTGGTTTTGTGTTGTTTTTGTTTTTTTCTCCAAAGAAGATTCCCTAGCATCACTGGACATCCCCCACACTCACCCCCACAGTAAAAAAAGTTCTTCTTAATGTTCAAGTCCCATTTCTAAAAATTCCCTTTCCCCTTCACTTTTTCTCCAGGAGATAAATAGTCTGTATTAGCTAATACAGACCTCTGCAGACAAACAGCTATGAGAATTTTTGCACAGAATGGTTTTTTTTTCCAGTTAGACTGATCTTACTCTCACATTGTTCAAGGAGCAGCCACATGCAAATCAGATTTCTGCAATATAATATGCAAATGCGTATTATACAGTGCTCTGCTAGGAATAATAAAGATAGGAATGAGGCCAAGCACCAGCTAGGGACCAGTGAAACCTTAGTGCAGCCAGACAAGAATAGTTTGAAGATGAATTCAGACAAAGCAGCCATGAAAACCCATTCTTTTTTTTTTCTCCAAGCCTGGAGATGTCATCTACAATTGTGCATCTTCAGCACAATTCAACTCACTCAGTATTTCAGGAACAAAATAAAATCATAAAATCATAGAAGAATTAAGTTTGAAAAAAACCTCTAAGATCATCAAGTCTAAGATGTAGACTGGGGCCAGCGTGTCCATCACTAAACCATGTCCCCAGGCATGCCTTTTGAACAGTTCCACAGGTGGTGATTTCACCACTTCCCTGTGCAGCCTGTTTTAATAGTGGTGTGCTATCAACATGGTTCATGTCAAAAAATCTAAGACAACACCATAGAGCTGCTGCGAAACTCCATCCCGTCAGACATGACATAGTTTTTCTTTCTTAAAGCACTAAAAAATTTCTTGAGAATGTGTTCAATAATTTTGGGGTGCTCTTAAAAATAAAGTACAGCTAAATTTAAAGTAAAACTGGAGTTATCCTCATGAACAGTCTATAGCGTTTGATTCTTCTGCTCCTGCCAAAACAAACTTGGAAGAGAAACATCAATAATTTTGAAGCACAAGACACACCACACTGCCTTCCTGATCATAAATATCATTTCATAATCTTAGAAATATTCAGAGGCTATTAGAAACTCCAGTGAGTGAGGAAAGAGGTAACTACGAAGGTATTATGGCAGTCAAGTCTGGAGGGGAAAAAAAGGGGAAGAGAAAGTCTGTGTCAGATTTCTGCATTTATCTGTTTCTTGTTGGAATAAATTAAGCTATGAGTTCTGAATCGATGGCTTGCCACTGTTTAATTTATTTTCATTCTTTTCTCATGGGTGGATGAAGGCAATTTATGAAAGATGTTTCCTTATTTTTAGAAGTTAGTCCATTAAACATAATTAAGGACAACTTGAGAGTTTGGGAAGCATCTGATGCTAAACAGATTTTTAAATATTCAAGGATTGATTTTAATAGGTGCCTTATAGACATCCTTAAATTGAATTCACATACAGCTTTTTAATACATAATTATTAATTGGTTTACAGGACTCAGAAGTGTGCTAAGTACTTCAGAGCAAACATAACAAATTATTCTCTCCCAGGATATAAGCACTGAACATTAAAAGCAACTTCCAGCTAAAAGTCCCTTCCATATCTCAACAGACAGACTGGTTGCCAACATTACCTACTCACATCTCTCTGCTGAAACACACACTGGAGACAGCAGGGGAATTGTTTAGTTCAGAATAACTTCCCTAGCCATGTTAATCTCTGCAGCAAAGGAATAATCAGAGAATTAGCCCTCTCTAACTTTCAGTAGTCTTGAATCACTCATTTCTAAGCTCAAGAAAGTAACTTGTGGGTTTTCTGTATTCTTAAATGATTAGATGATATGTAGTTGGATGTGAAGGTACATATTTCCATTTTTCTTACTTTTGTGTTACTGTTAATTCCCTAGTCTTTTTTATATTTTTGTCTTCTGATGCTTTTCATTATTTTAAATGCTTTTCTTAACTATCTCTTAATTTCGTTTTCTCCTTCCTTGGAAATTCCACTTTACTTGAACTTATTTATTCTCATACTTCATCTAGCCAAACACCTTTACTGTTGTATTTCATGTCAGGTTTTCCACGTCATCCTTCCATATCCAGTCTTCTTTGTCTTATTTCCCTTCTTTCCAGCCCCTGCACCTTCTCATGGAGTCTTCTTCTTGCTATTACTCCCATCTCTGTCTTCTCTGTTTCCTCTTTGACTGCAAACTTAAAAAAAAAAAAAATAAAAAAAAAAAAAAAAAAAAATAAAAAAGGTGGTTTATTTTGGTTGGTTTTATGCTGGTCGGGATTGCTGGTAAATTTTGGGGGTTGTTGTTTGATTTGGAGGTATTTCTGGTTTGTTGTTTTGTTGTTTTTTTTTTTAAGTTATTGCTCCTCCACAAAGCTCTTCTCTAATCAATGGTTCTTGCCACCACTCTGGGTCTTCTCTGCACCATATTCTTTATTTTACCTTCCCGCTGCTTTTATTAAAATGCATAGCTGGTTCAGAGAAGTTAGAAATTTTGCTGGCAATGGATTCTGAAATGATTGCTGCTACACTTTTCCCATTATATGTATTACCTAAAGACATTTCCATGACATATTTCTCTGAGCAAACTCCCCCTTTTCAATTCATATTTAACTGTTCTTTTTTAATTAATTAATGAATTTAAACAGTTTTCATAGATGTGACTAGGACAAGAGCAAACACAGAAATGTAGACTTTATCACTTAGGGACAAAGTTGTTCAGCACTTATGTATGCTTATCCAAGCAATAGAGCTTGGCTAAAGTTAATGGTTAAAACGATTCTAATGTATGAGGAAAAAATTCTTGTAAGCTATGCTTTACCAAGTGGTAATTAAATATGAGCTACTACCAATGTGATAAACTACATACTTATATATGTTCTCTGTTACTCAGAAGATAGCGTAGGTTTTAGAAGTGTTAGTGAAGAGTTAGACTGTGTCTTTTAGACTACTGAAAGATTTTGTGACTGACTGCCTGGAGTTAATGTTTCACAAAAGGAAAAGAGAAGAGAAAGAAATATGGGGAGACAAAGTGGAGACCAATAGTTAGTCATTGCTCATGATAATTACTGTCATCCATCTTTCAAAAATGCTAGGGGTTTTTTTTCTGCTTTCACATTTTGCATTCATTGCTGCATTCCCACAAGCCCCCAAGCAATTCAGGATTCAAAACTGTACACCTACAATACAAAGCAATTTGTTTCACTTTACATAATAATCACTTTTGTTTTAATAGCTTATGATATCTCATTTGTGCATTTTCATTAAAGAATAGTACTTATTTTTAAAATATCATGAAAATATACAGCCAACAATCAGGAGATGGAACTACTGGTGGCAACGAATTATTTGTGAGTGAATTTCCATCATCATACACATATGCAGCAATGAGCCATAGGAACTGAGTGGTGCTAATTTCACAATTTTTTAAGTACCTATTCTTCATCTGAGTGGCAAGGGAAGGAGCCACACTGAAGATCATGATTATAGACTGAGGAATAACCTTATAAAGGCATAGGAAAAACTTCTAATACCTAAGTTTTCCTTGTGCAGATTCTTCCCCTGGCTACCAGCTTATGTTCAAATAGATAATGTTTAAAAAGCACAAAACTATCTCAATAAAGAGTAAAGATGGAACATTTCCTTCCTAGAATAATGTTAGCTACACAATGCACCCTGATGCATTAGCAACTCCTGCTAGTGAAGAGACCCTCAACAGTATCAGTCTATTTTTGCCTGCTTTATGACCAAAAAAAAAAAAAAAGGGAACTGGAGACAGGTTTTCTGTTTAATATGACATAAAAACGTGGGGTTTATTCTGAATAGCATCACTTATTTCAGATGTGCAGTTAAAGAACTGGTTGAAAAAGATTAAAAGAATATATCTTTGGTAGTCAATTCCTCATAGACCCATATATTTAAATTTAGCCTTTAAAAAAAAAAAGTTTAAATAATTACATTATGAAGATGGTAGCTGAGTAAGCTGATTTACTGCAGCTGAAAAACCAGAAAAACTCACATGTGATTATTGAAGCAGTCAATGTGTCATAAATAATTTTTTTTCAATACAAAAATAAATTTTCTCAAGATTCAAAGTCAAACTGTAAACTTGAAAAAACATGTTCACTGGTGAGAATGTAAGGGATATGGCCCAAAACTGTAGACAGGCATGCCCAAATGTGTAAGAAAAGATGACTTCTCTATGAAGCCCATTAGAAATATCACTGCAAATTAGGGAGGCTTTTAATGAATGGAAAGGCAGACAAAATAATTAAGTGGGGAAACACTGGTCATCTTGGCTGGACTTCATATCACTATTGCCAGTACTAAAGGAAAACTTTTTACTTTTATCAATCCTAATCAAAATAATTAGGCAAAATACTGAGAACGAATAAACTATCAACCTGGAGAAAAGTGAAAAAAGCTCTTATTAAATGGAGCCAGCAAGAAATAGTGACCCAGGGCAGAGGTTTCACCTCAGAAAAAGAAAGAAGTGAGGAAGTGTTATAGTAAAAAGCTCATACTCAGCAATGACTTTGATGTTATTATAAGTTTCCAATACCTGCAGATAATAGTCTAGGGTTTCTTTTCCCTGTGATTCACCTTGCAAATTATGCAATTCAATGTATGAAAAAAGGCTACATATCAACAAGATTCTTTAGATGATTAATTGCTTTTTACTCTCTTTGATAATATGAAAAGATAGTGTCTTTCTGAGGAAAACACAAAAAAATAACCAGTGTTGGTTTCACAATTATAATGAAAGCTTGCTTGTGCCTGTATTTATTGTAAGTTTGTATAGTTTGCTTGTATATTGAGCTTTCAGCTACAGTTCATGACTATAATTACTTGGTGTATTGTCTCATAAAACATTTTAATAGTATTCCTTCACTAATAACAATGACGATCTAAAGAGCAGTGATGGACGAAAATGTTTAAGGAGGTCACTACAAGTCTCACTGCTGCTATCAATTCCTAGGTGATTTATGTGACAAACTTACATTAATGCTAACCTGAGTTTTGCATATAAATCCTCTGTTCATCAGTGAGAAAACAGACTCCAAAGTGTTTGCTTTAATTAATCTCTTGCCTGTTCCTTTCACTAAGAAAATAATCTAAATAATGCATAGCGATGGGGTATTAGGTATCTTTCTACAGTTACAACATGATTAATTACAATGGCTAAGCCCCTAAACATTAAGATGAATATTAATTTAGAGGCAGAATCTTGAACTGGGAAAGTGCAGAGGACACAATTTTCTAACACAATTTTAATGCCACAGTAGTGAAAGAGAATGACAGAACTTTGGCTGGGACTTCTGGGTACCATTTGCAAAGATTAAGATCCCACAATTGCATATGTACTTTTTAAAGGGAAAAAAAAAATTATTTTAGATCCCTATCATTCAAAATGATGCAGACCTTGGTTTTACATAATTTCTAACCCCCCACCCTGTACACCAGGAAATACTTTGTATGCACACAACACCTATAATTGCAAATCTGCTCATGGAATGAAAAGGGTAAAGGTCTGGATAGCTTTATTACTGGTTTATTAAAAGACATAATTATTCAGGGTGCAACTGTCATATGACCATCTGATGCCACAGATAATGTTTATGCAAATGTAGCCATGACAATCTGATGCATTAATATGCATTGATGCAAATTATCATTCATTTTCAGCTGAGAGTAAGGCCTACGTGAGAATATGAGAACAATACTTAAGTGACGAAACAATCAGTTGTGTTTAATTCCACTTTCATGAATAGTCAGCACCAATGAGTAACTGAAATATGCATGATGGGTACATTAGGGAGTACTTCAACTGGTTTTGGACATAGTTTTTTGTGTATATGTATGCCCCATAGAATTGAAAAAATTCAAACTGAAATTTTCATCTTTGGGGGGGGAAAAAAGCCAGTAAACCAGAAAATTTGCCTTTCAGAGAAAACTGGTAGAAAGGCAATGGTTGATAGAGGAATTAAAAAACAAAACAAAACAAAACAAGAAAACCCAATCCAAAATATGCAAAAAAACCCCAAATCTCAAAAAACTCAAGCAATCCCATAGAAAGAGTAAGTGGTGTATCATTCAGCCTCTGGACATTTTCCAGTTCTGTTTGCAGTAGATCTGTTACATGCAGCACCAGCCCAGACTAAGTTTCACAAAAGGTCTGGATGATGTGCTGCCACAAGTGTCCCAGTCAATAAACTTTCCCAGGTTTGCCTGTTCTCACTGGACACTCCTGCTGCATGACAGAGCTGCCCATATCACTTACCTGTGGTGTCTGCTGCAGGCAGGTGACAAGTATGAAAAATTCTTGGCTCCATTTGGCTCCAGAGCTCTCAGTGGCACTTCATGAAATGAAGCAGACGGATGGTTGCTTCCTCAAACCCGGTGTATTATGAATCCTGAAATCTCCAAAACCGCAATGCCAAGCCCATTGATATCCATTTGTCACCAGAGGCCTGGAAGTATACAATAGAAAAGAGAATCTAATAAAGCTATCATATTATCTGTCATATAGCAACATATAGAAAGCTGGGAATGCATTGTGTTTATTTTTTCGCATCTTGTTCTTTCTTATGTTATCTTTAAAAAAAAAAAAAAAAAAGTGATGGTTCAATATGGAGAAAAATCTAGTGCTTCTTTTGAACTGGATGATATTCTTTGAGAGGATGGAAGAGGAGATAATAGAGCCATAGTGACCAGATTTGTTGCATGTATGGTCCTAAAGTCTGCCATTTGGCACCAAAACACCTAGGGGGAAAAACTAATAATAAAAAATGCATAACACAATAATCCATCTCTCCTCAGCAGTCTAGCACAGATGCTTCAAAGTGATTTTCCACAACAGGTCACACTCAAAATGTATGAAATGAAAGCTATTGCTGGTAAATGGGCTGTCTGTTACACAGAAACAATTTTCTTTTGCCCTTTACCTGGGGTTCCCATTTCACAATAGAAAGGGACTCTGTCAGTTAATGTTATGCTTTTGTCTGCAAATGCCAAGTTTAGAATTCCTCATACCCTAACTACAAAGTCTACAACTTAAATAAATAAATAAATAAATAAATTTATTCTTGTATTTTAAGTCCATGCTTGTGACATAGAAGTCACTTTTCAGTTAATGATAACAGTTGGGAAACATATTCTTAAGAAGTTAATAATGTAAACAGAACATAACATTTGAAGACCTGTAACAGATATGGGCTTTTTCACTGAGTCATTACATTGAAAAGGGAAAAATCTTCTTCCTTCTACCATGCCATTTAGTTGAGAAAAAAGATTAAAGAAAAAATATAGAAAGCAAAGTATAGTCTAATTTCTGTAGAAAAGCTGTCCCTGACAGCTTTTTTTATAGAATACACATTGCTAACATCCTTTTTATTCTCTTGCCTTCTCCACCACAATTACTGGTGATACTCTGTAATTTGAGGAATGTCTGCATGGCAGCAACTGCTTGTTTTAAGACTGTATTCTGTGAGAATGGACAAAGTACTCACTTTTCAGTCATTGTAGCACCTTCCACAAAACACACTCCTTTGAAATATGTAGTGTATAGAAGGCAGCTGATAAAAAAAGCCCCAACTATTCAAAAAGGTGCAATCTTCAAATCCCACTTGAGTTGCCAGTACAGTTGCCTCTTTGTGCTCACAAACACAATAGGCTTATCTTGATAATAACCTTCCATGACAGTCCTGGTCTCCGCTGAATCTTCAGGCTTTAAGATGTTTTACACACACCCACGTTGTTCTCCCAGATGGACTTACTCTATTTAACTCCCGCTATAAATATATTCTCATTCCTCATGCTGGACATTGAGATCTGCTTTTGCACCAGATGAGCAGCTTATGCATTTCCATAATTTAATTTTTCTAGTTCCATTCCTTAACTGAAGATGGGAAATAACTAAAATCTTAGGGAAAAAAATAGAAGAAAAATAAAACTAATTTAAATATTGTTTTAGATTTAAAAGGTCTAGCACTCAAGTTAGAATTAAGTAAGAGAGAGTTCATCTTCTATGCCAAGATGAAAAACATCAAGTTAAATGCAATGTGACCTTTTTAGTGTGATGATCTCTCTGTGTCTTGTTTTGCCAGTCATTCTGTACTCACTACCACATACTCTCCCTACTGGCATTCAGTGCCAGAAACCCTTAAGCTGGGCTCTTGTTTGATAAATTCAAAAGCATAGAAAATTTTTTTTAGTGGAAAAGTAAAATTAAATCAGATTTCTGTTTTATGCAAATATTTTTTTTAAGTTAATGTCATATTAATATATTTATATTCATATGTCATATAATCTCATATATTTATAAATTCATAGTAAGATTAAATTGTTCTATAAACATATACTTTATTTAATTTGATTTAACAGAATATGATCAGCTTTTGGTTTAAATATGATATTCAAAGTTGTGAGCCTTGTACTGAAATCTCTTCAGTCTATATGACCCTCTTTTTGAAGTCCTGTAAATAATATTCTAACTTTTATAATGAACTCATCAGATTGTATTGATTTCTTTTTTGACAGCCATTTTTTTTGCTACAAAGAATAAAACCAGATTCCATAAGCAGTCAAAAAACTTCAAACAAAATCAGTCTATTGCCAGTGACACAAACCCAACAACTGCAATAATGACAAATAAGTTCAGAGAAGAAAGAGAAAAAAAGCTAACAAAATATAGTCAGAGATGAAAGGACATGCAAGGGAAGTAACACAGCAGAGGGAAGGCACCAAAGACTGCTTCTGGAAGAAAAGGAGAAAGGGAATTAGAAAGCAGAAAGATATTTTCGGTCTAAGGAGAAGGAAGGAAAGACAGTGGAATGAATCTGAATGTCTGAATGTCAAAGCAAATATAAGATTGGGCAATAGGTTTTCCTTGCAGTTGGGTTTTTATGTTAGTTTGTTTGTTTTTTGCTTTTGTTTGGTTTTCTGCTTTCCGTAAAGGAATAAAAAATGTACTTAAGGAAGGTAGTGCATTAAGATTTATATTAAATTATTTCAAATTTGTTGGTAGTGTTTTATGAATTGGAAGAGGAGACAAATTTCAGTCTCATTTACTTAGTCAATGAAGCAGCAGAGCTCCTCACGACAAGAGATTCTGAAACTGACTCGTGGTCAAACATGCATATAAGGTAAAGAAACTCGTGGAAACTAATTACAGAGTGTGTTCCAAATTAACATTCTTCAATTTCATGAGTGTTTAGATTCCAGGCACTCTGAAAAAAAGGTTTTAGTGAAAAATTTAATATCCAAAGATGCAACATGATATAGAAGGTCAGCTGCTAATCTAAAAGAAAATGAGCCACATGAATAAAAATGAGTCCCCAAGCTGTAGGAGAGACTCTCTATCAAGTATGTGAAACCAAATAAAATATTGATAAGACTTCTGGCTTGCAAATTTATTTGCAAGTCCTTAATAATTGAGGGTGCTTGACAAAATAGGCTCTGCCTCCCACAACCTCCCACTTTGATATCATTAACTTGAATTTTATTTCTTCATGAAGACAAAGGTGGGAAAAGTGATGCAAATGTTATCCATCTTGTGAAGGGTTTGTACAACCTCTCCTTTATGACTGGTTTCACACAAAGACCAATAGACACTTTCTACTTCAGATTTTAATTAAGAGCTATAAAAGCAGTCAGCTGTAGGCCATGAATGTGTTGATAATAAAAAAAAAAGTGTCATTATAGAGCAGGAAGATCAAGCACTGTACAAATTTAGTGTGAAACCATGTTAAGTAGATCCATATGCCTGCATTTAATGTAATTCTAAGATCTACAGGGTAGCAATGGGAGTACTAAAGTAAAGCAAAATGTCAGTTAAAGCCAGGACACACAGTTTAAGTATAATCATATTAAATCAGTGACATATGAAGCGTATTTCTCTCCTGATGTTCACAAAGAAGTTCCACTAAGTGGTTGGTTTTTTCTCTAATTGTGGTTGCAATAAGTATCCAGGTTATCATAAAATAAAATATTACCTTTATGCCAATGAATATGAAATGTATTCAGTATAGCATAGACCAGAACTACAATTTAGCAGTAGAAATAATTTTTAACAAGAAAGCATATTTAGACATATTTTGTCAATAAATGAAACTTTTAAATTCATTTATTCCTCAAATCATTTACAATAAAATTTAATAAAACTTATGGTGTGGAGCTTTTGTGGTTTCATAATAAACACTTCATATTTGGAATTCAATCTGTTTTGCCTGAAGGAATAAATCATTCTGTGTGATTTAGCTGCCTGTTAAAATCAACATGTATTTGGTATCAGCTTCCTAGTACAAAAATATTTAAGTATTTTAAATTTTATTTTTCTTTAACAGTTCTAATTGCCAAAAAATACTTATTTGTTATTCAAAAACCAGCATAAACAGTTTTATTTAGTGAGTCTAAAAAATACTTGAGAAAAAAATTTAACTCAAACCCCTGTAGGTAAAAAGAGAACTTTCTATTATTACAGTTCATACAAAAATTCTTAGAAGATGCTTTTACTTGACTAATCAAATTCAACATTTGAATACTTAAATCTGCTATTCATCAAGTTGTAGGTAATATTCTTATGCAGAATACACTTCAGAAAATCACAATGGTGTATAAATATAAATATATAAATATCCATAGAAGAGAATTGTCTTATTATATTAATCTGGAAACATATATTCTAAATTATTTACTGGAAGCTGCTGTAGTTATGGAAGACACAAAGGACACATAGAAGTACAATTCCAAGTACATGAACATGGGCTTTAACTGATGTCTATGTGGTACACTATCTCTATGGTTATTTACTCATAACAAAAGCACATAGTTATTTAAAAAGGACTCCGTACATTAAGCCATAGAATTCTGTTTTGTAACAGCTTCTTTGCTCAAGACAGCCTTGCTGGGAATTTGAACACAAATTGTTTCTGAAGTCTTTTCTGATTATTTCATACCTCTGCTCAAAAACACAATCATCGAGGAGGTTGTATATTGTACATAAAAGCAGACTCAGTAAAGCAGCACTGTACATCTTCACCCTTTCATTTCTCTTTCCAAGGGAAATGGTACACTGACCTCTCAGAAGTCAAGACAAATATCTCTGATCTTGCATGTTTGATTTCTACACAGCAGAAAGTTATTTAACATGCCTGAGATTGAAATGCAGAGTAAAAATAACTTTGGCTTTGACACATAAGGGAAGATATGATCCACACACAGGCTTATCCTCTGAATTTCTGGACCAGAAATTTATCTCAAATAAATACTGAAAGCCTTTCTAAGGATATATATACTAAATACTTTACAGGTAGTACAAACAACTTTGGAAATCACTGTGGGTGCCCTGAAGCAACTATAAAGCTCTTGGCATCAGTCTCTGCTGTGCAACTTATACTGAAGAGTCATTTTACCTAGGTATAGGAAGAAGGTGACCTTGCCCCTGATAAGTCATAGTTGTACTAACTACCAAAGAGGAGGAACAGCCTTGCCCTTATTGGGTCACAGCTGTGACTAATAAAGGTGAGTGTGATAAAAGGGGTGGGTTGGTTGGTCAGGGGATATTGGAAGAAGAGGGCCTGGAGAAAGTGAACCTTGGGGAGGTAGAGGAGCCCTGAAGAAGGAACAATCCAGAGAAACACAAAAAACAATAAGGAAGAGAATAGCTGTAGTAAATGCCATGAGGTCGGTCTGGGTCTGATGGAGTCAGAGCTGCTGTTGGAGCCTGCAGTCATAGCTGAGCTGGGTGAAAGCCGTGCTCAGAGTCTGCAAACCAACACTGGCAGTCACAGTCCAGCAGGAAATAGCCACAGTCAGAGTCTGCAGTTGGACCCTACAGCAGGAGCTTGCTGTAGTCAGAGTCAGGGTGTCTAAGCTGTAAAGGAGAATAAACTGGGAAACCCTTTTCATGCTGTTGAATGGGAGTCTGTGTCTTGGCTCATTTCTGCTCCTAATCAGAGGTCTGCTGCAACAGTTTTATATTACAATTATTTTCTACTCCATAAAATTGTGCCCAATATGAAAGTGATGCAAAAAGTATTGACATTTTTGGTCCAGTAGGCTCTTTACTGCAAAAGCTTTAGTGCAGTACTATTCAGAGTCTACTCCAGATTTGCTACAAATGCATGCTATTTTACCCTGTAACTATTACTGTTTAAAAAAAAAAAAGTAGAGGGAATAGTTTATTAGTTATAGCACTCATCTAAAATCCAGTTATTCTTTCCAGCCAGTGTTTTTCTATGATCATTCTCATTAATTATTTAACAAGTGTGCTACTCATATCGTGGGAAATGCCACCTGAACAAAATAAAACTTTTGGGAGAAACATAAACTTCAGCATCTGCAGGGAATTCTTTTGGGTCCTAAGCCACAATTTTGTGTCAATACTATGCATCAAAAGATCTTGATACTTTCTATAATGTCTGTCTCTCCACATTTGAAAACATAGGGTGTATGTGGGGGATATAGGCTGTAGGTGACCTCAGATGGACTCTTGAATGTTATCTTCCATGTGCTAGGTAACCACTGTAAATGCCAGTCTGATTAGCTGAATTAAGATAGTGCTTCCCTGGTAATTTTGAAACCATGTACTTTACAATAATTTCTCAGTTAACAGAGATGTGTTAGATTTAACTTTTGCCATGTGGTTAGCCACAACAGTTCTCTCCGCCTGTAAAAATACAAAAAAACCCCAACCATCTGCTAATTTAAGAAGCACTTAAATATTTTTTTTCTATTTTTCCAGACATAGAAGATTCTAGAAAATGCATGTGCTGCACTTCAGAAGTATTCATACAGTTCAGCAATGGCAGTGTAGTGTATATAGGAAGCTATGCAACCAGCAGATTGACTTTGTGAAATATTCATCACTGCAGTTGATGAAAGATTTCATACATGCCAAAACATTAGCAGCCACAACCTACAAAATGGAAGTTTTTTGAAAATATCTTTAAAAATCTATTGTAGCCTCGAATAGAAAATTTTTAAGAGTTTCTCAATAAGAAAAATTTCTTGAAGTTTTGACAGTGTAGAGCTGGACACATAAAGATGTATTCTCTGAAATGCTTGACCAGGAGCAGAAATGAATTAAACCAGGCTTAGTTGAATCTATATCCCTGTAAATCATTCTAGAAAAAAATCCAAAGTATCTAATTGCTGTACAGTGGAGGGTTGAAAATATTTTATACTGTTGCTTTTCAAAACAGTTAATAGAGAAGTAGTTTACTTGATGTTTTTTCCAGAGGAGAAAGCAAGTTAAAGACTTATTCGTGCTTTAATTTCAGTAAATTAAAGCCTCCAAAAGAATCTGCAGGAATCTGTCCACTCCTAGATTTTTGAAATCCTTCCAGATGGGACTAAGATTGCTACTGGTCAGGAAGAAGGTACTTCTGTTCTTCAGTGTTTGCCCTCTTTTTTCCTTTGCTTTTATTGTGCACCTTGGACCATAGTCCTTCTCTCTTCTTTACTTCCATATTGACTGCTTTTATACATTGATAGGAGCTGTTGAGCATGAGCAGTAAGACAGGAACCCTTTTCCAGAATGAACAGTGTCAGCTCTTAAACTCACTCCTCCAGAAGCTCCAGCGGATTCACCATCTTTGTGACCCTTCACCATCCTTATGCTTCTTCACTGAACAGTAAGTCCATTCTTCACTGGCACTGGGGTGCTCCCAACACTCCAGATATGTCCCACCAATGCTGAGTAGAGAGCAAGGATCACCTCTGGACCCAGCTTCTTAATGCAGTCCCAGACCTCTTTGTGGAACGGGACACTATTCGCTCATGGCATTCTTGGCCACCAGAACTTCCTGTTTTCCAGCGTGGTGACCCCCAGCATGAGGTTACATGGGGTTGTTCCCCCTCAGTGCAGAACTTGCACTTACTCTTGCTGAAATTCTTAGGGTTCCTCTCTTGATTTCTCCAGTGGGAATATAATAAAATTGTCCATCATCCACAGACAAAATAGGATTATTTTATAAATACTTGTATTCTATGGAAACAAAAGAAAAGAAATTTATTTTTGACACTTCATTTCTGCCTTTACTTTTTGCACAATGCACATATGAAAATGCAATTAAAAATTTTGTCCTTAATGTGAAATATTACCATACTGTCTTCTCTCCTCCTGAACAACATTCCCTCTGTTTTTTCACTCACTTTTCTGGTAGCCACCTTCGTTGTATAAAATTTGCACATGCATTAACACCAACTGTGTGCATTTCTGGTTGAGTGTGTGCTCCACTTGTATTATGTTGTTATGAAAATGATAACCAATGGCTTAATTTTGAAACTCATAACTTATTTATGTTTAATCAAGTATGAAATATAATTTTTATATAAGGCATTATTTTGTTTTTAGGATTAGTTTTTTCTTTTTCATTGTTTCTTTATTTTTTTTCTTATACGAAATTCATTCAGTGATTTTGGTTGCTGCTTGAGATCTTCAATATGTGTGTCCTAGATCAAACAAGAATGAGGTCTTTACAGCCCTGCAGTGTGTGGAGTACTACCTGTTTCCTTCGGGACTACTTGGGCTGTAATGAAAGAAAATTCACATCAGTCTAAAATAAGAAGTTTCTAGCTACAGGGTATATTTAATGTCAGATGCCATTCATGCTATCTATAATTTTAATTTAGAGACACATCTAAAACATCTGCAGGCAGGCAAAGGCGTAGTCTAACCTGTCAGCTTCTCAGGCAGTATTGGTATAGTAAGACTATCGTAACTCTAAAATTATATTTGACACATTATTTCTCTCATACATGGAAACAGAGGCCCTAGATATAATGTCTGTCTATCTAATCTATCTTTCTATCTATCATCTGTTTTTCAGACTTAGACTGGTGAAATACTGGCATGGGTTGCCTGGAGAGGCTATGGAGTTTTCACCCTTAGAGGTAGGATGTGACTGGGCAAGGTCCTGAGCTATTTGCTCTAAATGCTTTCAGCAGGAGGGTGGATAAGACCTCAGATGACTTCAATTCCACTTTATTCTAGTACTCTGGTATACTGCACTTCTGTCCCTTATTGTTGATAGTCTACCAGACACAGTCTGCAGAAAAGTCTTAGATGAGTCTTAGCAAGTATAAATTCAGCTTGTGCAAAAAAGGCAACTAAATGTATTTCACAACAATTTTCAAAATCTCCTCATAATTTGAGGCTGAGAGCTTAAATAGAATCCTGATCCTACAGAAAAAACTAGAGGTGAACCATCTTCACTTAGAAAATAGGTTTTTCATGGGAGACATCTATATCTGAGCCTATCCCTCACAGAAATCACTGTTCAAGATTTTTAACTTTCAGTGTGAATATCGAGAGGGATCATATGCAATGCTGAGACTTGAACAGCTATAATGAACTGGTAAGCTTCCCAAGGTAATTTATCTGGAAAAGCGTTGAGAACCTGTACAAGGAAACTTGTACACCACTTACTAGTAGTGAATAGTGAAATATATAATTTGATTAAAAGTTTTGAATTTCTTTTAGCAACAAATTTGTGAAAAAAATGTTTATGAAAACTACACTCAACCTGCAAATGCTGTCATGGTTTATCTTAGTCTTTCAAACAATTTGCTAGCGCCAAAGACTCTTGATTAGATCACTTGTCATGCAGGATCTGTTACTCTCAAAGCTACAGCACATTTTAAGAGGTTTTTGGATATTGCAATCTGACAACATAAAATATTCACTTGATAATTCCAAATATTATTTTCAAAGCAGTTTAATGTATCCATGTATGCCAATATTTCTTTTGATAAAAACAGTATCATTAAAATCAGTAGGGCTTTTTATATTTTTTTGTAATGGAGTGAAATATTTACATAATAAAACTTTACCTTCCTGGCTGTATACAGTAATTTCATGGATATAAGCCGCACCCTTTTCATTGGAGAATCCAGCCTACCCCAGTGGTGTGGCTTACATTCAGGTGCGGCTTATAATCGTGAAATTACTGTACTTGATAAGTAGAGCCATGCATAATAACGTGGCTTTCTGTGATTTACTGGCCACTACTGATTGAATCAGGAGATTATTTATTCAATACATACAGCTAATTTAAATAGACAATTCCACAACTTGTTCCACTAGAATCTTCACTGAAATATTTTGATTAAATGAATACTTTAATTTTTTTATTTTCTAAAGTCTCTTCTTGTCAACACTGTAGCACTCATGAATAAAGAGCAACAGGAAGAAAAAATAAAAAATATATTAATCTGATTAGGAAATAAACCTTATCAATATTTAGTGAATTTGTGTTTTAGTCTGGAATTATGGGTGAGGTGAAATGGAGAAGCACATTGTACTGTGAAACAAATTCATATACAACAATCTGGATCGTATAAATTATTTTTTGCCTTTTAAAAATCCTTATGCATTTCCTAACAACGCTTTCAAGACAAGGTATTGTAATAGTATATAAAAGTAAATGTGGCAAGATGCAATGCAGATGCACTGCATCTAGCTAAAGCATAGCAGGACCTTTATTATTTACATGTTTTGCCCATAGGCACATTCATTCTATAAATGGGTACCAATTCATTCTCATCAAGTAAGAATTGACACAAAGATGAAGACAGTCCAACCTGCATGTTTCCTCTATTTTTCTAGATGCAATCCATTGCAAAGAAATATGAAAGTGTGTATTAAACTATAAGACTGCCTGATGTTGAATGCATTTACTTCAATAGATGCAGTATCAGATTATTGCCAAAAAATATTTTAAAATTATGATTGTCATGGTAACTACCAGCTGCTGTGGTGCCAGTTCCAACAATGATACAGTTTCATTAAGGATATGCAAGAGATGTAATGTAACAAAGAAAAGGAAAATGTTTCCTTGATCACATAATGATGAATTTCATAAGCTTTTCAAGAGATGTTGTCTTTTAGAAATACTCACAGCTTAACATATATAATAAACTTTTAACAAGAATGTGAACACTTATAATAAAACTAATGAAGACCATTTGATTTCAGCAGCAGTAGCTGCTTTGGTTTTTAACAGCCTAAGTATGGCAACTGAGCACAATCTTGTTGTTAAATATTCACCAAATGACAAATTAATATGTGCTGGCCCTTCTCAGCTACAGCTACAAATGTTATAATGTTTTGGACATTATTCAGATTTGTCTGTCTGGGGAAAGGTTGAGTCAAGCAGCATATGGATCTGCTATAAAGAGGTATAAACTGCCCTCTATGTGAGAAGAGTGTGAGCTACATTGTGGACTGAAAAAAAAGAAAAATCCAACCTCAAAATCATGACTATTAGAAAGTACTGTATTTTGTTAAGCTGCCAAATCCATTAAATTGTTTAACTATAGAGAAGACTGTTATTGAAATCCCAGTGGGACTTCTGTTTAGATGGTCTGGGAGCTTTTTTTTCAACAGTTAGTGTGTACTTCCAAATGTTGCATTTCCTGATTATTTTCACTCTGCCTTTAGACAGGAAATTGTGAATCTATAAGATTTTCTCTTGTGAAATATTCAGAAGATTCTGTAACTCAAGAAAGTTAATACATATGATAAGAGTGAAAACAATGCATAGGACTAGAAAACATGGTCTGTTATTAAGATAGCTAATATATGAAATTGAATAAGCAATTCTATAAATTTAAGAAATAGAATAAACAACTCAAAATGTTTGTTTTTGCAGCCAAATTGACATTATGTGCACATTTTAATCTGTCAAAATTATTTTTATTATAATGTCCTATATTTAAACTTGTGGTCAGTTTTGGCATATTTGTGTATTTAGTTAAAACCAGAGATTAAATGTTCTCTGAAAACTCAAAGATGCTTTATAGGAGCTGTTAGTCTATCCCTGACATTTTCCATTGTCTTTCAGTTCTGGTATTTTTCCTATTAACTGACTTTCTTGTTCAATTTATGAACCAGATTTCCTCTGCTTTGGAACAGCCAGCCCTGAGTTATTACTGTACACTATGGGAGATGTACTCTGCTAACTCTGGTGTAGAAAGGATCTCGACCTTAACTCTTGCAGAATTGAGCTAACTTGTAAACCAGTATGAAGAGTGAGCTTGGTTTATACACTGATCATGATGAAGGAATAAAAATTTGAAAAAATAGGAGCAAAACAGCAGAGGACACACACAAGGAAAAAACTGCATTTTTTTTTTTTAACCAGATAAATTAACTTTTAGTTATCTGCTTGATCCAAGAAGCTAATATTCAATTTTCCTAAATGTGTGGTATATTTTCTGGAAGAAGTTCCAGTCCAGCTGAGAAGCAGAGACCTGGGTAAACTAAAGATTTATTCACTTGTAATTATGTTTTTTTTTTAATTGCAGTGAATGCATAAATCATGGTTTTTCACTTAGGAAGAATATAAGACATAAATTGGTTTCAGTGGTTCTCCTTGGGTGCTACCAAAGCCTCCATTTAAAACCTCAAAATTAGCAAATGGGAAAATAAATGTCATAATTGGAACACTGGAAAGGTAATGAGTTGCTGCAAAAGAAATAGATGTTAAGAATTTAACAGCATATTTCAAAAAAGTAATCAAATGGAAAAAAAGAAACCCACAGAAAAAAAGTCTATCATTCTGAAAAAGTAGTCAGAGACCTCAATTTGTTGTTAATTTGAAATATGCTGCTGGTCTATTTGGAACATCTATTTGCAACTTTATTGCTCATCCTTAATACACCAAAGCCAAACAGACAAAATCATTTGCATTCAGCAAAATCCAGAAAGCGATATTTGCAATATTTTACAATGACTTGACCAACTAATCATCTCATGGACTCTCTGGAATTAAAAAAAATAAAAAATAAATTTAAAAAAAAGGAAGTAAAACTAGGATTTATAGTTAAAGTATAAAAGAAAATGCCAATGCACTTTCGCCTTCTTCCACTGTGAGTCTTGCACAGTACTTTCTTGTGAAACTTCTGTGCTTTCAGAACATCCTGTCTAGAGCAAAATACCAAGTAAAGCATAAATCCACATCGTGCTGTTATTCATGTATCAGCAGCATGTCTAATTAAGCTTTTGTAACTGCTGGAAGCCATGTCTATTTCTCTCTTTTTTATTAGTTGAAACACTAATAAAATATAATGAATACATTGAAAAATTAATTTGGAAACAAACTAAAAATGAAGCAGAAACGCATAAGGAAAGAAAAAAATCCACTATATTACAAGATCATTTTGATGTTTCGCTGCATAACTACAACACTAAATTATAGCAAGCTTTAAGGATTGACTCAGGCACTGGTGGAAAATTGCTCCAGAAGAGAACTGAACACATCTACTTCTCTGCTTTTGCTACAGAAGATATGTATCCCACACACCACCTGGGGAATGCTACTTTTTCACAGGCTCTGTTGTGGGCCTTGAACGTCACAAAAAGTGCCTTTGACCAGCCTGATTATCAAAGAAAGGTTAGAGCAGAAACTGAATGCTGTTGCTTTTTTGCCTGCTACAATCCTGCTAAGACCTCTCTTTGACTGACCCATGAGAAAAGGGATGGATGCTTTTATTCTTGGTCCATCATCTTTGCCCACTTCTGATACAAAACAAAGCCCCCAAAATCACTAGAAATACACCCAAACCAGTCTGATTGATCCCATCCCTGGTAGACTGCTCATGTGTCCTTTCCACTTGTTTTTCAAAGGGATACATTTATGCAAAAGGACTTTCCCTCCCAAAAGATCAGTCAAAAAAATCTTTGTTCAAACTGGAATCTGCAAATATCTCTGATATAAAAAAGGTATTTTCTGAATAAACTTTTAACAAAAACATACAGTAATTTC
>VRYO01002772.1:55233396-55246487 GCA_009812075.1 Sialia sialis | reverse complement strand
AAATGATGTGCAATTTTGGTTGACATTCTCCTTCATATCCAAAGTCTCATTTTGTGTCACCAATAGGCACAAAAGCAGTTGAAGTTCTTCAGTACAAAACTTCTAGACCATGATCCTGCCACTAGGAGTACATCTGTTCTTCTACTTATAGGAGGAAGGACAGGAAGAACACTCAAGCTCTGGATGGTATTTGCCTGTTCCAGTAACTCACACCCTTGGTTTCCGCACTTTCCCCAAGACAAATGCACAGCTGTTTATTGGCACAATCAAGTTCCTGCTTTGCTTTTTACTGCTCTACTGGTAAATTGTAATATGCTATATTGCCTCTTGTATTCACAGCATTGTTAGGATTACTTTTCTGAGCATAACTAATTTAGAGATCATAATTTGAAGTGTGTTTCCATGTGTAGATCGTTTAGGTTTTATCAACCTTAAATTTCATCCAGAATTTTTGCCTAGTCTTTTAGTACTGCCCACATCTTCTGTGACTAGGATTGCTTTATTGAACCATCTTTAGCAATTTGTAACAGTGCCAAACATTGTTAATTCACTATTCACATCACTTACCTGAACATTCAAATGAGAAAGCTCAGGGATGTAATTTCATCCATCATGAGAATGCTTATTTTTAAATGAAATGTTTTACAGTAATTTTAGCAGCTTATAATGTCACACAGTACTTGTCGAGCTGACATAACTGCTTTGAGGTCTAAGGTATAATTAGTGAGAAAGCACAGCAAATTTGGGATTGACTTGAGTGAGATTTATCAAATATTTAGTTTTAAACCCAGACTTTAGGATGTTGCTGAATACGTGTAAGCTGAGATATAAAATTTAAAAATAAAACAAAAAGCTTGCATAAAAGCATAAATTCACACTTTTCAAGCACTGATATTTCTGTGTATTGTATTCTGATGGAATAAATAAATGTTCTAATTAGAAATATCCCATAAACCACCACTAAATTATATTTGATTTTCAAATAGGTTCCACTTTTTGACTGTTGTTGTTGAATGTCATAAACTCTGTGGACCAAGAAAAAAAGGCTTCAGAATATCAAAGTGCAAATAAAAAATACAACAAGGCATGGGGTGTTCAGGAATGTTTCATTTTATGCACTAAAGGCAATATGCTCTTCGTTAATTGTATAAAGTCACTTTTGTGATTTAAAATACTTAATAATGAAGGAAGCTGCTCCTTGCCTAGGGATTTGAAAAGCCCTCTATGGTTTGATGACAAGATTGTCACTGTCAGTTAATAATTCCATTCTCATTGAACAGCTCTGACAATGTAAAATCACTCTCAAAATAAATCCTTTTATAATAGGAAAAAGTGACAATAAAATACATTGGGAAAGTTTTTCTACAGAGTCATTTTCCCACTTCATAAGAAAATGCAGCTACCAGTAACTGAACAAACTCTAAGTTAAAATTAGCAAAGTTACAAATAAACAATTTATTTTTTATTTTTTTTTCAAAATTGTCAGGGCTCATGAATAATTCAAAATAAGAACAAAGGTGAAATTATAAATCACCAGATAAATAAATTAATTATAATAATTCTGCATTCCCCACTTATAAGTATGCAAGTAATTCACAGTCTACACAGACACAATAAACCCTTTCTTCTCTAGACTTCTACAGCTATGACCACACTACACATTATGACCCTTTAAAAGTTTAAACTTTAATTTAGGTCACTATATAGATTTTCCTATTTTGAATTGTCTGACCCTCTTGTGTAGAGGCAAACATTTGTCTTTTATTTTGAAGAGATATGGAAATGGAAGCTGAGCATTAAAGTGTTCATAAATTTAATTGTGAGATATTTTACAATGCAATGTGTAAAACATGAAATGGGATTGAATTTATGTGATACAACTGAACAAAAAAGTTATGCTTTTCTTAGAGTGATCAGTGTATAGATATATGTAGTGATCAGTCTTAGAAAATGTGTTTGGTGAAGTAAAAATTTATATTAACAAAAGAATTTAAAAAGATAGTGAGAGAGTTACTGCCTAATGTGTGTGTTTCCTGTTGCCACATATTGCTGAGAAATTTGTCTTTTGATTAATAGAAGACAAGGAAAGATTTTTATATGATACTGTGGTCTTGAACTTCTTTCAGTGCCTCAGACTAAACACACTTGGACGTATCATGTCAGTGAATTTACTGCCAGTTAAGAAAGAGTGTGCATAAACCAATCTCAAAGAAAAAGCAAAAGAAAGTATTTTTCAATATGACATACAGCAAATTCCATAATACAGGAACAGGTCTTCACCGATCTATTTTTCTACATGGCATAGAAGCCAAGAACAAAGCTGTGAGCCCTCCAACTGCCAAATCTGAGAAATCACACTGTCATCTACTTTCCTCAAAAATTGTGTATAGTGATTAGGACATGAGTGAAAATTTGAGTGAGCCAGTTGATATTCTCTCAGAGCTTGTGTTAATTATCTTCACTGTTGCTCACTATACCATATTTAAGTAAGTCTGCATGTTTGCTACAAAAACTTAAATAATGGAGAATAATTAATAATCAGTTCAAGTTTAATAAATGTCTAAACATCACCTCCATAGGAAATTAAGTATGCAGTAAGATACAGTAGCAGTATATCCAGGTGTTGGAAGAGCCTCCTGCAAGATTAAAAACAGCTCTTCCTTCTCCCTGGTCATAGATCATCTTATACTAAGAGAAGTTTAGAATATGTTTTGCTAATTTATATATCTTATTTAAAACTTTGATCAGTCCAAACAGGCTGCTTCATAGGAGACCTCACCATTTATATATTGGTCAGGGTAATGTGGAATATTTGAATCAACCTTTTTATTAGGAGGCCTTTTCCTTCAAGAAATTTTATCTTAAGATAGTCAGAGAAAATTGTTCTGATATGAGAAAAGACTGGGAAAGAGCAACTTGGCCAACCAGGAGTAGAAATGGCTTCAGGAACACCTAAGATGTGAAAAAGGAGAGCAGAGCAGTGCTTTTCACAGAGCAGCATGAACTGGGGCAAGCAGGACGAGAAAAGGCAATGGACATGGTCTGGAGAGAGTTTTACCACAATGAGGAAACTCAGACAGTGGGACAGATTTGCCTAGATAGGTTGAGCAGTCTTCATTCCTTGAGTTTCTCATGGTTGGTTTAAAAAAATCCCTGAACAACCTGGTTTGATCTCACAGCTGAACCTGTTTGTACACAAGTTTGGACTGAGAACATCTCAGAGTCCCTTCACATGTGAATGATCCTGAAATCCTATGCTAATGTCAAATATTACATTTCAGCATTTAGTGTTTTGAAGGTTCTGTCCAACATATGTTCCTGCTTATTACTGATTGATTTTTGTATCTGTAAGAGATAGTTAGAATATTTAGTGTACGTTCGCTTATATATTCCATATAAAGATAGTTCTAGGTATGAAAAACTTGCCTTTTTATTTCAAAAATAACAGGTACTTTAGTACAATTTGAGCAAAATTCTAATTGTATTTTTTTATTTTTCTTCCTAGTATTTTGTTAATCAGTAAAAGAGCAACAATTGAAAAATCACAGAAATTACAGCCAGTTGTTAAGAGTTAAAAAAAAACAATCTGTTTTTGTTCCATAAATTATTAATTGTTTCAGTTCTCAAATTTTCACAGTTAAATTAAATTTTGCTTTAATTTTGAATTCCATAAAATAATATAATTTTTCATCATATAGAAAATATTTTAAACATATAAAAACATTTCCAAAATCTATATTTGCAGATGTGACCCTAGGTGTTCTCTAGAGATATTAAAGCTCCCCAAACCAAACCAAACAAACAAAAACACCCTGTCCTCTTCCTCTTTTACTCTCCCATAATTTTTTTTTTGTCTCCAATGTTTGAGGTTTCTAAGTGATGGAAATACATTGAAGGAAAATAATCTACACAATAGGTGGTCTAGGAGTTTGCAGAAGTCTTCATATGCCTTTTCTTAACATCATATTGTCTGTAGTTTCAAATATCTGATGAAATACATCTTTCATTGATTATTCTATACAGTTTAGATTTATATTTCTACATACTATAAGAAAAGACAATGTTGAAGCAGTAATCAAAAATTAACTCCAAGCAAGATGTTTAGTTAAGCAATGTCACCCTCCATGCTATCATTTCTCACCCACCTCATGCTGACATTTCTTCTTAAGCCCATTTTACTTGATCTCAACAACAATCCCTACTAAATTTTCTGAAGGTCAACTCATTTATCTTATACTGAATATTCAGATTTCCTCCTATTCTCCTTGGGCTGTGAGCAACATTGGCCTTCCAAGTTCAGTAGCAGGCAGGCAGCAATGGATTAATTCTAAAGTTGTACACATATAAAGAGAAAATTATCTTTCCCAAGAAGAACAATATACCCCAAAAGAAGTAAAGGACCCCTGTTCAGTGGCTTTATCAAATTTGACAAGCAACCTCATTGCAACCAGAGCTGCGCTGCTGCACTTGCGTACGTGCAAGAAAAGCCAGAACATGGAGTTACTAATACATAATTAAGACAAAGTTAATTATTTCCCAAAACTCAGAGAATTTAAGAACGACTTGGATTTAGTGATGACTACGATGTTGGGAATTCTATCCAGAATGGTTGTTCTGACAGAAACATCAATTGTACCACAATTGCATCCCCATGTTACAATAATTTCTTTATTAGGATACTCTCAATGTCAGAATGACAAGGCAGATGTGATGGTTTTAAGGTTTGCAGGATCCAGATCAAGACTCCTGCTGAAATAGCAACAACAGAGAAGAGAAAAGAAGAGAAGAGAAGAGAAGAGAAGAGAAGAGAAGAGAAGAGAAGAGAAGAGAAGAGAAGAGAAGAGAAGAGAAGAGAAGAGAAAGTAAACTAGTACATGTCATATTGAATTGCTCAGCAATGAAAAATGTAGGAGCACAAACTTACAGGCCACATGATAGGAAGAAATGTACTTTTTTTCTTTTTTTTTAAATCTTTGGGTGGATTTTTAAATTTGTAATAAGTAGCCTCCAAATATTCTATTAAAAAAATAATTCAAGGTCAGTTATGAGCTACTCCTGAATGGGGACTGACTATGTGTGCTTTTGTTAGCTACTGTTCCTGGAGACTAAGAGCAATATAGATTAAAAACTCTGGAATCAAATATTAAATATTAAAATCTTCCAATAAAATAAAAAAGAAAAACCCAACCTGAAAATGGTTGTTACAGTGAAATCATAATGAAAATTAAAATGACTCTGTATCATAAGCAAAAAGCCCACAACCAAACATCATCCTTATTTTCTTTAAATAACCCTTGATTTGCTAAATTTGACATTCAAGTAATGTAACATCCTCATTTTCAATAGGAAAGATAAAAATATGACCTGTGGTGACTAATCATTTTAAGCAAGTAAACCTTTTCTTTAAATAAAAAGTACCCTGTCCCCACTTCGGATGATAATGATGATTATTATTAAGTATTGTTGCTTGTCTTTTTTAAATGTTCTTTAAAGTAGTTACTGACCCTTTATAATTTGATTTAATAGGGAGGTCGTGCAAAATAATACTGAGATTCTGCTCTTGTGCTCTTAGCTAGACTATTTGTTCTTCTTAGCACTTGAACAATTACTGAATAGGAGATTCTGTCATGCTTAATTGATATAGATTCCATTATTCCAACAGCTGAATTATCATTAAGCATTGTGCTGCTAAGCTTTATGGTATGTCATTCTTTCATTAGCATCAGTAGGCTTGCTTTATTTCCTAATATATAACTTTTTTTTTCAAACCCCAGAATGAAATTTTTATCTGGCTAAAATTATTTAATACGGATTCTATTAAGAACTGGAAAGATATTTTAAATAATTCTCTCTCCTGGGACAATATAATGAGATGTTACTTGGAGATTTGAAAGGATTTATATTAAATTATTTTAGGATCTATTCAGAAAAAATAGTTAAATAAAATCCATTTATTTTATTTCTTATGATCCTAATAGGCACTAAAATACATGTTATTACCTTTTTTCTATTAATTAAAAAAAGAAAAAACTGCCCAAAAAACCAATTTTCTTTTGGACAAATGTCACATCATATCTGAAATATAGTATTTTTTTTCCTGATGATATGATTAGGGAAAATACTTCTACAATAAAAAAAACAGAACAGAAAGCATCAGAAATAATAAAATGGTTTAAGCCACTCAGCATTTTACTTAAAAGATCTAGATAAATGTCTAGGTATACCCATGTGCTTATTTCTCCTTTCGAGTTTTAGGTGTGTCATAATTGGAATGTAACAGATTCATTTTCATGATGATCAGCTGAAATTTCCCCAAATAAGCAAAAAATCCCCACCAAAAACATTTGGGGGGTGGGGAGGTGGAGAGAGAGAGAGAGAAAAAAAGAGAGAGAGATTACAGTGAGATATGCTTTATTTGACGTATTCTCCCTGTGGAACAATTAATTTGGGGAATTTAATGGAGTTTTTGACTAACTGATAGAGCTGTGTAATGTTTCTCCATTCTTCTATTAAAATATTCTAATTAAATCAGTCATCCTAGTCCCATCTGTTATATACTGCTCTCATGTGGGGTGGCTGCTGGATTCTCTCCAGGGCAGCCACTGTATTTAGTTCTTTTCATGGCTGGTTGGATGTCAGACATGGCAGAATCTTGTTCTCAGTCAGAAATTACTGCTGACATATATTTTGCTCTTACATCATACATGAAAGAAACCCCAGGACAATATGTCCATCAGTAAAAAATTTAGGTTGTCAAGGAAAACAGAATCATATCTCCCTTTCATTTTCCATGGTGCTGGAATGCTTTTTAGTATTCTTTTGAGACAAGGAAGGACAAATACATCTTGGAGAAAAAAGGTGTCTAATTTGTTATCAAAGTATACTTTGAGCATTATTGTCCTCCATGTCAAAGAAGACATTCCTTCACAAAGATTGCTGTAGAAATTGTTCATCAAAGGAATGTTAACTGAGTAGATGACAGATTATCTGTGGTACTACAAGGGCAACTGAAATCAAACACACTCACAAATCTTCACAAGTGCATCACAGAGCTGGATGTCACTAGACCAGTTGTTACACTTTGGACAAAATCCTGGTTCCACTGAAGTCATTGAATTTTACACCGACTTCAGCACAGCCAGGGTTTCTGCTTCTGAAGATAATCTATATGCATCTGTCAACTAACTTAAACTAAATATGGTTCGTTCACTCCTTAGAATAAATGAGCTTTATATTTTTCAAGGTCAAACTTGTTTAAATTAGTTCAGCTCTGATTGCTTTGTCACAGGAAGGAGGTACCACCACTTTAGCTAACCATATAGTTATGGTGAGAGACATATGTTCAAGTGGAAAGATTTATCATGTTTATACATTGGGTTGATAGTTTATATTCTGTGTCTGTAAAATTTGCAATAAATATGTAGAGTCACCTTTAAAACCAGCCAACCGTCAGCTGATTCACTTAAACGGTTATGTTTCTCAGGCTTTCATAAATTTTCTTTAAAACTTCCACACAACTTTCTGTACCTATTTGCACGAATAGAATATAAAAACTTGTCAAAGGGTGAAATATAACAACTCTGAACTCCTTTACAGGAGTCATGGGTAGGAAAAGTACTTTGCAGATTTGCACAGGTAAAGTATAACCCTACAGAGTCTAGTAAAGCTTAATGTATAGCAAAAGAATTGCAAACAAACTTCAGTAGAGCTCACAGACAGTATTTATGAAAAGTAATGACAAATGAAGCATTTCAGCACACCCAAGTACTTGCATATAATTCTTGAATTATAGTTCCTATTGAAATGATACAACTTCTCTCCTTCTTAATGTGGTCCATTAAATTCCTAGAGAATTCTGTGACAGCAGAAATACAATTTACCACTGAAAAAATACAGCAGATTTAGTGTGCAGATGGTCCTCTACAGCTACATATGCACTGTAAGGGAGTGAGAGATATGATTCCCTGAATCAGCTTCATGTCCTTCTCATTTTTAACAACCAAAATATTAATAAATTTTCATTAAAACAATTCAGTGGCTAATTAATTGGGCATACCTTCCTTCAGCTTAAAAAAACAACTTATCCAATCAGTGTAGCATACTGAAATTATCAGTAAGCCATCAATTAATATATTATGAGAGTGGAAGTATACAATTCAGATAGTTTGTGAAATTATGGGGGGAAAAAATTATACAAAACATAGAAAGAGAGGAAACCAGATATACAGAAGTTTTCTTCCGAGTTAAAAACTCATCTGACTGGCATATCTTTCCTCATAAATATCTGTATGTATTCACATTCTAAATTACAGTAATTTCAACGGCACACTGGAGTATAAGGCGCACTTCCGGATTGTCAGCAGTTTTCTGTACTTTGTCCATATATAAGGTGCACTGGCATATAAGGTGCACTTTTTTTTTTGAAGCAAGGATCTGTGTACAACAAAGTAATTAATTAGTAATGGAATCACATGATTTTGGGGTTTACTGGCTCGGCTTGGGGTTGCACGAGCTCGGCTCTGCTCGGGGCCAAGCGGGCTTGGCCCCACTAGGGGCTGCTGCGGGCTCGCACTTCCAGGCTGGTAAATTTCCGGAATTTGTCCATATATAAGGTGAACCAGCCTATAAGGTGCACTTCCGGGTTTTGATCCAAATTTTAGTCAAAAGGGTGCACTTTATACACGTGAAATTACTGTACTTATCAAATATCTGTATTTACACACATGAAGCCTAGAAGTTTTATGAAGTATAACATTGTGATTACAGTAATTTCACAACTATAAGGTGCACCCTTTTGACTAAAATTTCAATCAAAACCTAGAAGAGTGCCTTATAATCTGGTGTGCCTTATATATGGACAAAGTTCGGAAATTTGCCAACCTGGAAGTGCGAACCGCAAGGGTGGCTGCCGCGAGGGCAGCCACGGCAGCCGGCACCGAGGGCGGGAGTGCTGGGGCCCGCGGCACGGGGAGGGCGCCTGGGCTGCATTTAAAGGCTACATCGATCTGTGAAAAATGTTTACAAATTGAGCAGTTTGACAGTAAACCCCGGGACCACGCGATTCCATTGCTAATTCATTACTTTGCTGCGTGAGGATCCACACTGCAAAAAAAAAAGTGTGCCTTATAGTCTGGTGCACCTTATATGTGGACAAAGTTCGGGAGTTTGCCAACAACCCAGAAGTGTGCCGTATAATCCGGTGCACCTTATAGTTGTGAAATTACTGTACCTACCTCCAGTACTTTCCTAACTCAAAAATATGTCAAAAAACTCTTAAAGCAAGATTTATTTATAAAAAACTTCTACTCCTTCTTCAGTAAGAAATGTCCCAAAATGTAAACTTATTAAAACTAGTCTCCTCCTATTACTCTATTTAAAACTTTAAAAATATAAATTTTATTTACAATACAAGAATTTTAAAACCATCCCATAACAAATCTTTATGGAAAATAGTATAGATGAATTTTTAATATCTCTTTTAATTAATCATGGATCGTAGTGAAAGGTGTCTCTGGCCATGACAAAGGCTTTTGAACTAGAAGGTCTTTAAGATCCCTTCCAACTAAACCAAATTCTATGTTTTTCTGAGTATTCTGGATTATTGAGTTTTAATGCTGGTTTCATTCTTCTATCTTTATTAACTCCTGTATTTGCTGTTCGTTTGTCAACTACAAATATTATTATTACTGCATAACTAATGGTTAATATTTAAGTCTACGATGGTACTTTTATTTTTGTTGTTTGTTTGGTTTGATTGGTTTTATGGGTTCAGTGGTTTCTGTTAGAGATCAAAAGTCTTTGTCTTTTGTCAGCCAGATGGTTCAGTTTCCATGTTGAGTGGGAGGGCCACCTCCAAAGGCCAGCTGGATTAAAAAATAACAAGAAGCAAAGAGTAGGAAACCACATTTTCAATACAAAGCCTTCAGAAATATCAAGATGACCACAAAAAGCAGGAGGTGAAGTGGTGGAATGGAAAAGACAGTCAAACAGGTAATATGAGTTTTGATATTTAATATTATTTTGGTAAGATGCAAGATGAGTATGACTCTATGACACACATGCCATCAGCCCTCCTAACTGACTACCAAGACTGTTTCCTCAATAAACACTGAAAAATGCAGTTAGATAAAGGTTAGTTCACAAGGCAAAATGGTTTCATTACTTAAGTGACTTTTCATAGTATAAAAATGGGTGATGGAAAAAGTCTAATAAATCACTGATTCATTTTACTGCTATTGAAGAATTGATCAATAATTTAGATACTCCTACCATGTACACTTAATTTGAATGCATTCATGAGTTATCACTGAGATTTTATCCCTTGGGGAAATAGAGTTTATCTTCAGTTTATTTTACCTAACATTTAGCTTTATCTAATTATATTTCTTATTTTGAATCATTTGCTTTTACATCCCTCTACATCCATAATTTACTTTGTTCTTTTCTTTTAGTATCAGAAGGGAATTTCCAACAGATTTTTTTTTCTTAAGCTATGTTTTAGTTATGAAATATTTATCTTCTTCTTTTCCAGAATAAAATTTCCTCACTTCCAGAAAATCCTGATCACGTCCTAAACTCTCCTGTTCAGACATTAGTGCTAATTTCTACACTGCTCCATGTATAATCATGCATTGTTATAAGACTGTAATATATCTGTAAAAGACAGCAAAATTGAAAAGGTGAAGTTTCATGATACTTTATACAGAAACAAATCACTCTAACCCATAATTTATTTTGGTAATAAACATGCCTATAAGATATTTTGTTATTGTTTGTTCATTTCAAATATCATATAAAAATATGGATACAGTTTATTCAAGACATTTTAGATTTTCCCACACATGGGGAGCAATTTCACTGCTGAAGAAAAAACATTTTTCAAATAGGAGGTAGTTCTCACTTCTAGTCCTGGAGGACTAGAGATAATGAACTTTACTGTTGTGACATTTTTATATAATGGAAAAGTATCTCTAATTTTAACAGATTTTAATAATTCTCTTTGAGAGTCCTCTTCCATGAAGCTCAAAACATTGCTATAAAGTTAAAGCATTTAGTATCATACACAAAATTAAAATAAATCCAAATAAAAATAAATCCCTGGGTAGTCTAAAGTATAAGATTTTTTCTTCCTTGTCTCCATTTTATGAAATATTGCACACTAAAAGAATGTGAGTATTGTGTCTTGGTTTTTTAGCTCTTGTGTATGTTGACTCTCCATTATCAGCTAAAATATGCCTATTGAAAAAGGGATTTTTCTCCTTATCTTTCATAATATCCCCAAAACAGATTTTTCAGAAAGCATTTTTGAATCCCAGCTAGGCAGTCAAAGGAAGACAATGAAGAGCAGTCCTCCAAGCCAAACCCAGTGGAGGTTCTAGGCTTTTTTTGCTGCTGAAGAGAGCAGGCTTGATGAATATTGAACACAAGCCATAGGTTTTGTAATAGGCAGTCAGAGCAAGCCAAACCAAAATGCTTCTAACCTAACTCTCATAAAGACCTTATTTACAGTGTCTTGTGCCAGAGGTTTTGTGTGGCTTCCACTGACAAGCAAATAAGTGCAAGTAATCAGGCTTTCAAGAGGTAACTAAATTTGGGTGCAGATTATATTCAAAAATTAGGTAGTCTTTATTGTGTACTTGTAGACCTCATGACACTGTCATACTGCACATATAGTAGCAATTTTAGAAATGAACATGATTTCTTTTAAAATGAATTTAATTATAAAACAACTAAAATCACAAAAAATTGCTTACAAAAACTACAAAAATATTTCCATGACTAATATATACAAAATGTTGCTGCTACTTTTGCCACTTGCTGCTACTTTTCCCACTTATAAACAATTTCCACTGCATATTCATAGGGATGTTTTCCAGATATTAATACCTACTGGAGTGTATTTTTATCTCAACAACTAAAAACTTAGCAGTGATTTAATTTGTATTGGTAAGAAGCTTTTCTGAATGTGAAATGGTACATACCTCCTTGTCTTTTCTCCTCTTGCTTATATAAGATGAGTCTAACCCTGCCTTTGGCTGAGCAACAACTCTGAGTTAAACATCTAATGGACAGGCAGCAAGTTAATGTAAGCAATGCCTCATATTGACACACAGGGTCTGCATGACACATGGGAACAGTGGAGAAATTCAAAAGCCTGTTGACAATTCATGCTGAGTTCATTATCTAGCACAAAATAGGCAGGCAAGTATATAGGATTGTAGTTTGCAGAAAGAGGGAAAGTGGGAAGATCCATTTATTTATTAATTTATGAAAGAACAAGTAGGGCAGTTGGAAAAGATAAGTCAATTAATTGCAGGGATTAAAATGTTCTTGCAATTAAATTTTAGAGGAATGAGAAAGCTTGTATCAAAAACAAAACCCAATCTATATCTGCATAGCAGTTTTTACATTGGTTATATTGAGTAAATCTTGATTATTTAAAACAAAATTAAATTTATAAAAAACATCAACATATGGAATATTTACTGCAAAATAAAAAAAAATAAATAAGACTGTATTTCAATTATTAGAAGTAATATCTACTGAAGATTTCTTGATGAGAAAACTGTCCTTTGTGCCCTGAAATGTAGGGGCTTTTTTTTGGTCCAGACACAATGAATGAAGAGTTGCAGTGCAGCTGTTTAGAGCCTGTGCTGAGAAAAAAGTGACAGAAAAATATGCAAGAAGCAGAGACAGAGGTGCTCCAGGATGAAATGGGAGAACATCACCCTGATCTTTCCTGAGGTTGGATCAGTCCTGTGTTATGAAGGTGAAAATTTATTTTCCCTCTCAATATAAAGGGCTTGCATTCTACTTATAATATTTTTCTAAAAAGTAGAAAATGCAGACAGCAAATAATCAAATATAAAATAAAAAAAGCTAAATTTCCAATTTCTTTTCTTATTATTTCTTAACATCTAAATCAGATTAGAGGGTACTTCCAATTAGAATCACAGACTTTGCAAAGAATTTGCTACACCTTTAAATATACTTTCTTATTTCTACTTACTCATATACAATAATTTCACACTGATAACCCGCACTTATTTCACTGAAGAATCGAGCCAATCCTGGAAGTGCAGCTAATCACC